>JAGFMF010012132.1:281442-299939 GCA_019455555.1 Galemys pyrenaicus | reverse complement strand
ATTGCTGGATCCTATGGAAGTTCCATTCTTAGTAGATTGAGGAACCGCCATACTGCTTTCCATAATGGTTGGACCAGCTTGCATTCCCACCAGCAGTATTACCTGTTTTGAAAGACAACAATTGAATGCTAAAAGAAGAAAAAGAATTACCCCTTTGTAAAACTGGAGAGGATATGTGGTGACTCCTGATAATGCTGTTTAAAAGTTACTGTCAAATAGTTATAGCTGAGGAAAAAACTCTGAAATTTTATCATTTTTGTTGTGTTAAAATATCACACATATTTTGAGAGGATTTGAATAAGGAGATAAATTGGTATTGTATGGAAAGATTGCAATATCATACACCCATTAAAATCCATTATTTCCTCTAGAGTACTTAAACACTCTACCCAAATTTGAAGTCACCAACTCTGTAAATATCCTTTTGGTTTTCATAAGACCTTTTTATAGTATACTTTCCCTTCTACCTAAAATTTGGTATATTTTCTCTGCTTTTTTGAAGACATAGTAGATATATTTTGTAACTGCTTAAGTATATTATACTAGCTATAGTTAATTGTCAGTTTTCAAATAAATTTGTTTAAGTTATCTTTATCCCTGAGAAAATAACCTTTTTTTTGCTCTCAGCTATATAAAATTGTTACTACAATACTATATTCCTAAACTTGAGACTCTTATTTAATTTTAACATTTTTTTGTGCAGAATAATTTTGATGTATAAAAGAGTGAATCAGTCTCCAGTAGACTCACTGTATATTGCTTTTATTTTCTCCCCTGTGTTTTACTTGGATTTGTACTGCATTACAATGTCCTGTTGCCCATTTCAACATACAGATACTCATCCAAAGAAATATTTAATTGCCATTGGGTTACTTTAAATAAGTAATCTTGAAGTAAATTCTTTTTAAGTAACTGTTAGGTTCCTGCTATATGCCAGGTGCCATTTAAATCCTGGAACTTAAGAAGGTGTGCCCATGACCTTGGATTCTAAAAGACAAGACATAAATAATACCAATATTTGGAAGATGTGGTCTTTTATTTTTCTGAATTGGAGCTTTTTTAGTTTAAAATTTACCTTAGTTTTTTCCTCCTTGTAAGTACTTTTAAACAGAAAATCAGAAAAATCATGAAGAATAGCCAAAATTTTAGTTTGAATTAAGACTATCCTCAACTGATTGACTTAACATTAAGAATGTGAAATGTTGCTATCAGGCATGTAAGATACATAAACAGTTTAAGAGGATTGTGAAACTTGAGAAGTTTTGGTTTGGAATTACCCAGTCACTCCCTGCACTGACCAAAACTAAATTGTATGAATATAAACTGTGACTAGGTCATCTTCAACATTCTTGTAACGTATTTTAACAAATTACATTTTGCTTGTATTTCTTCACTTACACATTCACTACTTTCAACATGTACCTGTGTGTGGTTAATCTTGCTTTATCTATAACTCATCTCTGACTTGATTATTTTTGAAAAAGCCCCAAATGTTAACAATTCCGTTTGTAAACTCTTTATTATGTATCTCCAAAAGATAAGGATTAAAGATACATGCACACATGTAAGCACAAACACATACACAATCACAATATTTTACTGTTCTTCACAAAAAATATGTGACAGCTCACTGTTGTCAAGTATCCATTCAGTATTCCTATTTCCCAGCTGTATCGTAAATTTCCTTTTACAGCTGGTTTAAAACTGGATCCAGGTTACATATTACATTTACTTAGTTTTTTTTTTAAGATTTGATTTATTTTTGCATTGAAGAGCTGGGGTGTAGGCCAGGGGAGAGGCGGAGGATAAGATGACTCACCAGAGACACAGTGGGAAGCTGAACAGGCTAATCTACTGAATATACTGCCAAGGGGAGCAGCAGGTGAGAGAGGAGAGGTCTGCTGCGCCATGTTTCAGTGAGTTCCCTGGCCAAGGATTGAACTTTGGCCTTCGTGGTAGTAGCACTGAGACTTCACCCCTAGACCACCAAGGAGGCCTTACATATTACATTGAGCTGATATGTTTCTGAAGTCTTGAAAAGTCTATACTGCTTCCCCCTATGTATTATTTTTCTTGACAATTTTTTGTTTGTTTTTGAAGAAACAGATTATTTGTTTGAGGATTTTTTCACATTCTCAACTTCGCTCATTGCTGTCCCCATATTTCCTGTAAACTAGAGATAGGAGCTAGAGGAGCTAGAGTTATTTCAGTTCACATGTGAAATTTTTGGGGGCCTGGTAAGGCATGAATATTTCATTGATGGGGCTTTGTTCTACTTCTAAGAACATCATGATGTTCTTAATATTGAGCTGTCTCCTTTCTGTGTTAAATTGTTCAGCATATACAGGTGTGTTCATTCTGATCCACTCACTTTAAAAGTTGCTAAAGTTTCAACAGCCATTTGTGATCACTGTCTAGGTCTTTGTTTTCCTTACGGGTTATAAAAGTGTGATATTCTGATTCTGTAATTTCTTCTACATTTATTGGTTGGCATTAAGCACGTTAAAACTTCTCATTTTTAATCTGAAATGCAGTTTTTATAGAAAAGGCTGGATAAATGCTTGTTTTTTCCATTCATTTGCCACTTTTTAGAATAATGAGTTGGTTTTCTAGTATCTACATAGGGGACCACTATATTTTTGAACTCATAAAAATTTAACACATATGAAACCTTTCTTCCTATTACAGCTCTTTTTGATATTTAAAATCTTTGACCATTGGAAGCCTCTTCATGTTGGCTCCTACTTACTGGTGGTTTTATTTTTTTTTATTTGTTTTTGACATGCTAGTGTTTGGTAGCCATTTTCCTTCTGGAAGGACAAGGTATACTATGGTACCAGGCTTATCTTATAAAATTCCCACTTAGACCAAGAATCAATCTTATTTATGAAATGGTTTATTTTTGAAATAGTATTTAGTGGTCTGAATAAGTGTTTTAAGAAATCAGGTTTCATTTGAATATACAGCTTTCTTTCTGAAGTGTTTGCATGCATGTTCTTTGTCATTTGTTTTAAGGACATTGTGCAAACTAGTTTTTTATTTTCCAACTTGCTTTGAGTTATTAATTAAATATACATACTACATTGAGTGCTATATCACAAACCAAAGTCATAGAGACTGAGGTTGCAATTACTATTCTCTTTAGCACGCTACTTTATTCTGTAAGTTCCCTTAGTAGGTCAGTCTTAGAACTAATTCTACATCATTGATGAGCTTTTGTAATGTAGTGATGAATAATTCTTTTTTACTGTAAATTTTGAAAGGATTAGTATAAAATGTACAATAATATATATATACATTGATTTCTCACTTTTTCCTTTGTCCATATACAAGAAGAAAAAGGTGATGACATGAAGCTACTATTTCCCTTCTATGTTTACCATAAAATTAAGTGGTTGCTTTGTGGCTTGTCCTATTAAGGTATATGGAAAAGTTTTTAGGAACATTGTAACTTTCAAAGACATTTCTTAAGATGTAAGAAATATTTTAAATTTGCTTTATTTTGTCTTTTGTCACCTAATGGATGCCTGATGGTGAGCATAAAATATTGATTAAGTCTTATAAATAGGTCTCATTAGTCAGTGAAAAGGATACTATTTAATGAATAACCAAAGAGGTTTTGCTCCTTGATACCTTGTTCTTTTAAATCCTCTTTTGTAAAATTTGACTTCATTGTGTTTGACATTCTTGCAGCTATATATATATATATATATATATATATATATATACTCTGAATGTACTTATGTCAAAAAGTGGTTAACATCTTAGATAATTACCTGTGTACAGTGGCTGGTATGTTTATCTGAGATTTGTGTCCCTTTTTTCCTTTCTTATATTTGTTATCCACCTGCTCCTGGATAACAGATTTTTATTATCTTACTTAATTTTTCCTTTTGAACATTTCTTATTCTCTGTGAGGGTATGCTTGTGATGGTTTTCCTTTTTTAAATTTCTTTATTACTCTTCCTTTTCTATGCCCACACATAGGAGCATATTTTGTACAAACATGAAATTATGTGAGTTTGGGGAGGAGTGTTAGTTGTTTTTTTTTTTTTCTAATGGTGCAACAGACTTCATGTCAACTGAAGGCACATTCATGACAAAACAAAACTGCATGAATAGCAGCTCAGAGCTCCTTTATCTAATAACTTGATGTTCACTTTTGGGTTGAATTAGCAAATTGTTAATTCCATTTAAGATTTTAACAAATGGAGAAGTATGCTGTCATACTACCTAATTCTTATTCTTTCTTTATACCTCAGTGCATCCTAACCAGTTGCATGTCTTTTTCTTGAGTTAGAAAGAATCTCAGTTACATCTTTCTCTACTACTATTCTCGCTGGTGTAATTTTTTCTGTTCTTCAGAGTCTCAGCAAGTACCTTACTACCTAAGAGGAGCTGTGCCTCTCAATCCCAGTTGCCCTCCTATTCTTTCCTCTGTAGGACAGCCCGTGTACTCTCGTGAACATGGTGCTGCTGCATCTGAGCGACTTCAATTGGGGACACCACCTCCTCTGTTGGCAGCTCGTTTGGTGCCACCTCGAAACCTCATGGGATCTTCCATTGGGTACCATACCTCAGTCTCCAGCCCCACCCCTTTGGTCCCAGGTAAGCTTTACTACAAATGACCATCCACTTCCCTGATCTTTTGTACCACAAGCTGCCCAGCCTTATAGGGGACCTGACATCCTGATTTGCTGTCAAATCCCTATTAAATCTCTTAGGTAGTATTTTCTGTTCCTCTGCTTCTTTGGTTTGTCCCTAGTGGCTGCTAGATGATTAGGCCTCCTGTGTGTCTATCATCTCTGGTGTCTCTGTATTTACTTTCAGTATCTCGGTAACAAAAGTCATGCTAGTTCCTTGAACTAGTTCTCATCAGGTAGATAGGGAGAGGATATCTACTTGAGTGTTTTCTAATTAATTATATATTAGTAGAAAAACTAGGTTAATTTTTCCTTTCAACAAAACAAAAGCATCTAGTTTCTTGCTAATTGTGGATGAACTTTTCTTTCATCCTTTGGCTCCCTTATTGTATGGACATTTGTATATGTATAGCATAGTGAATCTTAAAAAGAAAACTCCTTCCTCACATTGAAGATCTGTGGAGTGCTTTGTGGGTGTCTGAAGGTTTTAACATTTCTCACTTGGCTTTTGTATTAGTTCATCATAATTAAAGGACTTTTTAAAAATATTTATGCGTACAAGAACTGGGGTACAGGCTAGGTGTGGGGGTGGGTGAGAGGATCCACTAGAGACAGTGGGAACAGAACAGGCAGGCTGGCTGAAGTACATTCCTGAGGGAACCAGTGAGCAAGGCAGGAGAGGTCTACACCATGTGGGTTCACTCCCTGGCTGGTGGTAGGGATCGAATTCATGCCGCAGTGGCTGTGGATGCCTCACAGTGTGGTGCATAACCCGTTGCGCCACCAGGGAGGCCCCATAATTAAAGGGCTTCTAAGTTTCTTGAGCTTTCTGTGTATTCCCAGGAATTACATAATAAGGTCATTTGATTATGTAACATCTGCAACACTTTTTGCAGCCCTGATTGTAGGAGATTTTCCGTCAAGAATACTGACTGGTAACTAAAAACTTTTATTGTGATTAGCTGATCTTATACTCTGA
The DNA here is from genome assembly GCA_019455555.1 of Galemys pyrenaicus. Taxonomy (NCBI): domain Eukaryota; kingdom Metazoa; phylum Chordata; class Mammalia; order Eulipotyphla; family Talpidae; genus Galemys; species Galemys pyrenaicus. Next base: position 294,317 of record JAGFMF010012132.1, on the reverse strand, counting down.
ATCATAGAAGTGATTGACCAATAATAGATATGAATGCCTTCTTGTAGCCAAGATGATATAAAGGACTTAAGGAATATTTCCATTAAGAAAAAAACCTGAGGACTTCTAAATCACAATCATGAAAATCATTGTCTTCAGTCAATCTTAATCCTTCTTTCATTTTATGTAGGATGAAGATGATATAGACTATTTGGAAATCAGCAGATTCGAAACTTTTGTTTTAAGCACTAACAAGATTGTTATTTAGTTTTATAATTCTAAAAGTTAAATTTTTAATTGTAGAGAAAACAGGAAACATGATAAAAGTTGTGTTGTGAGGAGTATGTTAGTAAGATAATGATTATATTTATAAATGCAAAACTTATTTAAGTGTTTGAAATGAAAACATGAAACAAGCTCTTATCGCTACAGTTTAAAGTGCAGGTAACCACATTAATAGATTGATGTCCCCTACCTCCATCCTAGTTAAGAGGAATACTTAGAAATTGGTGAGACATGATAGATAATAGAAGAGTCTCCTATATATGTGAAGTTCTGTGTCTGAAAATTTCTCTTACAAGTATACTTTAAAGGTTTTTTTTTTTTGAATTTATTTATTTATGCATAGCACTGGGGTACAGGCCAGAGATGGGGGGTGAGATGATTCACCACAGAGAGTGGGGAGCAGAACAGGCAGATCAACCGAAGTACACTGCTGAGGGGAGCAGCGGGCACAGCAGGAGAGGTCTGCTGCGCCATGCGGGTCCCCTCCCTGGCCGGAGGCAGGGATCGAACTGGTGCTGCAGTGGCTGCGGTTTGCCTCACAGTGCGTTGCTTAACCCACTGCGCCACCAGGGAGGCCCCTACTTTAAAGTTTAGATGGGTAATTTATAGGATAAAAATGAGTAGGTAAGTGAATCTGATAATTAATCAGTATTTAAGAATGGATTTGTGTATTTTTGTGACAGGTGTATCTGTTTCTTTACCTTCCTGTAGATATATTTATACACTGTATTGAGAAGAAAAATGTATGTGGATTGATTTTTTTTTTTGTATTTGTTGAAGGAAATAATTTTTGTAGTTATTTATTTTATAATCATGAGAAGTGATTTAACTATTCTCTGATCTGGTATGTTCTTTATTGCTTTTTTCCCCTCAGATACATATGAACCAGATGGTTATAACCCAGAAGCTCCTAGTATTACCAGTTCTGGTAGATCTCAGTACAGACAGTTCTTTTCAAGAACACAGACACAGCGCCCAAATCTGATTGGCCTAACATCTGGAGATATGGATGCAAATCCAAGAGGTGAACTTTTTCTGTTGCTAAGTTTATATAATTGTGGGGTATAGTACTTCTGACTTCATTAAGGTCTCAATGTATTTACATATTATGTCTTTTGAAGATTTAAATTGCTTTTATTTTGTTTGTTTTAGCTCCAAATTTTATTTTAAAACTATAATTTGAATGTGTTATTAAATAAAAATGACAAGTTATTTAATTGCTTTTCTTTGGTAGGACTTAGGTTATCTATTAGCTATGTATTCCCACTCTACTAGGTATTAGGTATAGAAAGGTGAAATGACATGGTCCACTGCCCTCAAAGAACTGGTCTTTGTATTGCAAGAACTGCTTCATACTGCTATTTTTGAGAATCTGAAACATTGCAACAAAATTTTAATAATTTTAAGCATTTGTTAGACCCCTGGCAAAGAATACCCATAAACCTTAAAAGATTAAATCCAAGTATTTAATATGAATACCCTTTTTCTTCTCCCCTCCAGAAAGTTTGTTTAAAGAGTTTGGTTTGAGATTCAAGTTTCTTTTTATTTACAGAAAGATGTCCAGTGTTTAATTTCAGTTGGTTATGGGTCATCATGTTGATTTTTTTCTGATGCAATTATATGAAGAAATTTTCTGTTCTTTCCTGTCTTGATTTTATTAGCTCTTCTTTACTACCATTACTAACACTGTTATCACTATAGGCTAACAGTTTTGTGTTATGGCTAAAGGAAATGCTTTTACATCTTTTTTATGTTTCATAGCCCATACCAAAGAAAAAGATACTATTTTCTTTTATTCTCTTTTTACAGGTCATTGAGACTTAGAGAAGTTAAAGTAGTTACCCAAAGTCATATAGCTATTAATGGTAGAACTGGAAATTGAACCCATTTAAAATACTAGAAAATATGTTCTTACTGTGGCTTTAATGAGTACGTTGTTACAAAGTACCTGAAACTAGTGGGATGATCATGTTCTCAGTGACTTTCCTTTGTCATTAGCCTGGTTTATATTTTCGTGTATAGCAATCCATAGATTTAGTAGACTTGCTGTTATTGAGAACTTGAAACAGCACAATAAAATTTTTCACTTTTTTTTTCTTGTACAACTTGAGAGTGAATTATAGACACTGTGACACTGCTATACAGCAGGCTTGCTTTGTCATCTTGGGCAAGTCACTTTATTTTTTTTTTTTAAAGATTTATTTATTTATGCATACAAGCACTGGGGTACAAGCCAGAGGTGTGGCGGGGGGTGAGAGGATTCACCACAGAGAGCAGGGAGCAGAACAGGCAGATCAATGGAAGTACACTGCTGAGGGGAGCAGCGGGCACAGCAGGAGAGGTCTGCTGTGCCATGTGGGTCCCTCCCTGGACGGCAGCAGGGATCAAACTCATGCTGCAGTGGCTGCGGTTTGCTTCATAGTGCGTTGCTTAACCCACTGTGCCACCAGGGAGGCCTGAGCAAGTCACTTTAACCTCTAACTATAAATCTCTTTGTTTTTATATAAAGCACTTCAGTTAAGAAAAATGTTAGGCAATTTCAAATGGTAATGATAACTATTTCAGGGAAGACATAAAGGCATCTCAAATTTTAGAATGCTTTATGCCATCACAATTGCTACCTCTCCATTAGTCTTCTAAAAACACAAGTGCTACAACGGCAGGAATTGTGTTTATTTTATTCACTGATTTACACCAAGATGTAGTATGGTTGTTGAGCTGTAGCAGCTGCTCAAGAAATGAATGAATGTCGATTGTGATTTTCCTGATTATCACACTATACCCCATTCCTATCCCAGCATCCAGCCTTACTAAATGTTACTTTATGCCGCTAATTTTTCGTTTGGTTGTGTTGCTGAATGTAGGAAGAATATCCAAGAGTGTAATGCATTGTTTTGTGTTATTTACTTTTTGGTTGAGCACACCTCTTCCCATCCACATATAATGCATTGTAAGGTCAGTTTCTTACAGTATTTTAGTATTAACTGTTGTGAATGAAATGTGCTAATTTATAGTACTGGCTTTGGGTTTTTCTGCTAACTTTAAGTTTAAAAATTGTATCCCTGGAGGCCTCCCTGGTGTCATAAGGGGTGAAATGTCAGCACTTTGACACTATTACCAGCCAGTGTAGCACAAGTTTGAACCCCAGCCAAGGAGCTGACCCACATTGTGCAACAGACCTCTCCTGTCTCGCCCTCTGCTCTGGTGAATTCTCTGAACCCCCCCCCCCCACACGCACACACCCCTCTGGCCTACACCCCCAGTTCTTGTATGTATGTATAAATAAATAAATAAATAAATCTTTTTAATAAATTGTAGCCCTATAAAAAAATCAAAAGATGTCCAATAAATGCCTGAATACCTTCTCTTAGATACACCAGTTGTTAGCATTTTATCACCTTTGGACATATATGTTTTTTTGTGCTTGCATTTTTCTCTTTTCTTTCCTCCTCCCTATCTTCACATTTTTTTTTTTGGACAACTTGAGAGTAAGTTATAGACATTGTAATGCTAGCTCCTTTCATCTGTACCTAAGAAGAAGACATGGTCCTTTCATATAACCACAGTATCATTGTCACACATAATAAAATTATAATTTCATAATCTCTATCCAGGTAAATTTCTTAGTGATACTTCAGGAAACAAATATTTAAAGTGTTTAGTTTAATTGCTTGTCTAAGGTGATAATTCTTAGACCTGTCAATTTGAGTAAATAATTTGTTGAGTAGTACTTTGACATCATATAATACATGTTCTTAAACAAACTATCACTGTCCCTTTTTGGTGGGGGAGGGAATCCATTGATGATTCTTGCCTTAAAATCATTTACTGCCCAGGGATTGCCTGTGAGTTTTTAAACTTGGATGTTGTATTTTAAAAGGAACAAAAGGTAATTGCTAATTTTTCTTGCTATTTTCTTTATCTGAAAAGAAAACTATAATAGGTGGGTGCCTTTTTAACTTTTGCACTAAAAATATTAATCATTTGAAATTCTCCAAATATAAGTTGTGAGTAAATGTTAATTTTTGTTTTCAACAGCTGCAAACATTGTCATCCAGACTGAACCACCAGTCCCAGTTTCAATTAATAGCAACATAACCAGAGTTGTTCTTGAACCAGATAGCCGAAAAAGAGCTATGAGTGGTTTGGAAGGTCCACTCACAAAGAAACCTTGGCTGGGAAAGTAAGATAATTTGCTAACTAGTAGCATTAATTGTGTGTTTGTGTGTGTGTCGTTGTTTTGTTTGCATTAGTAAATTTGTAAAAATTAGAGTTATGATAATTAGTGATTTTCAAATGACAGTTCTCAAAGTTTGGGTTCCCAGAGGCACCATTAGAATGTTTCAAAAATTAAAAGTTAACAGAATCTTCAAAGTAATTATTTGTCCCTACTTGTAGGAACAATTTATAGTAGTAATTTGTTTATAAGTCTGAACCAATACTAAGAGTTATGAGATACTAGAAATGAATAGGAAAGAAGAACAAATTTCTATCCTTTTGCAGAAGCTGAAAATGTATGATTGAAAAAAGATCATTCTATGCTTGCATTAATGTGAATTTTCTTGGTAATTGTATATAACTATATAATTTAGCATAATCTCATTTGAGCCTTGTTTGTGATTTTATTTTTTTTGCTCTTTGCTTTTTATTTTATCTGTTTTTTCCTATGTAATAAGGCTAGTGTGAAAATGGCCTAGTATTCTCTGAAGTACAAAAGATACTTGAATATAAATTTGTATTACTTACTGATATATTTCTTGGCTAGGTGTGAGGTAAAAGGATTAACCAAGATGTGTTAATATTCCTTTCAGGCAAGGGAATAACAATCAGAGTAAACCAGGATTCTTGAGAAAGAATCAGTATACAAACACCAAATTAGAAGTCAAGAAAATCCCTCAGGAATTGAACAATATTACCAAGCTCAATGAACACTTCAGCAAATTTGGAACTATTGTTAACATTCAGGTAAATGTGACCCATGTTGGTGAGAGAATCCTTGTCTTTTCTACATTTTTGAAAATATTCTATGAGTTCACCTTGCTTAAATGAGCCAGCAGTTAGTCTGATTACCTCTACTAAGTGTTGTGAACGCCACTGAATTTCTTCACACTCCCCTTTATGGTGGAATTGTTAAGCCAACTTTTTTAAGACTTTCGTTTGGTATTTTCTGTGACCTTTTCATTAAAAACAATGGGCTAATTACATTATTTTTGTAAGTTCTATCTCTGGATAAGTGATTTTTTTTTTTCTGCTTTAGTATATTCTAACTAAGTAGGTAAGGTTTTTGATAGTTCTACAGTTGTAATTTTGTCTGTTGACTGATTTTTATATTGTGAAATAGTTATTGGTTAAGGATGTTTCTAACGTTGAGAATTTTAGGCAATGTATAATGTGTTCTACAGCTTCCAGTAAATCATAGTTTTTGTATTTTGCTGTCTACTTGTTAAATATTTTAATTTATGAATTTGTAGTTCGTTTTATTGTAATCAAAAGCTTGTTTAAGTTGCAATTTTAGTCAGGTACCCCTGATATTTAGCATTGCCATCAAACCAATATATATAACTGAATTTAAGATGGTAGTATTGGGGGATTTGGTGTTTCAAAGAAACAGATCTACGGATAATTGGAAATATACTAAAGGAAAATTTGAAATAACTATTTACCCAAATCTTATCATTTAGTTATCGCAGTTAATGTTTTGATGAAAAGACATAATCATGTTTACTTCTAAGCAGAATTACACATACATTCATTTTTTTTTATATATATATATTTTTTTAAAGATTTATTTATTTATGCATACAAGCACTGGGGTACAGGCCAGAGGTGGGGGGTGAGATGATTCACCACAGAGAGCGGGGAGCAGAACAGGCAGATCAACCGAAGTACACTGCTGAGGGGAGCAGCGGGCACAGCAGGAGAGGTCTGCTGCGCCATGTGGGTCCCCTCTCTGGCCGGCAGCAGGGATCAAACTCGTGCTGCAGTGGCTGCGTTTTGCTTCATAGTGCGTTGCTTAACCCACTGCGCCACCAGGGAGGCCCCATACATTCATTTTTTAAAAAAATGGTTCATGTACTTAATATGACAAAAGAGCTAATTAATTATGCCAATATATTGTAACTACCTCATTCCCTTCTGTCTTACCAAGGTCATTCTCTGAGGCAATTAGAAAATTTTAGATGGCTTAATGTAGATTAGTAATATTTTTCTGCTCAGATTGCCATAACAAATACCATAGGCCGGTTGACTTAAACAACAAAAATTAATTTTTAGTTCCAGATCAAGGTGGTGGCCAGTTTGGTTCCTGGAGATGACTTTCAGACATCTACCTACTTGATTTGTCTTTACATGCAGATGAAGAGGGTTAAAGAGATGGAGAGTGATATAGAAGACAGAGAGAAAGACCTATTCACATAAGGCTGCCAATCTTACCAGATTAGGCCCTCTCCCTTATGACTTTATTTAACCAAAGTTAACTCCTAAAAGCCCCATTTCCAATTACAGTCATACATGAGTTTAGGACTTCAAAATATGGGAGATAATTTATTTAACTATTCTTTGATGTTTAGAATTTGTTTTCATTATTTTTAGAAAAACAATGTTCTGGTAAACTCTTTGTGTGTGGTTATAACTTTCATTATTTTTTATGATTCATTCTTTAGAATTCTATGAGTTGTTTAAAGATATATTTATTTATACATACAAACTGGGGATACCAGAAATAGAAGGGGTGGGAAGTTTCACCAGAGACAGAGTGGGGAGCAGAACAAGCAGACTGACTGAAATACACTGCTGAGGGGAGCAGTGGGTGAGATAGGAGAGGTCTGCTGTGCCATGTGGGTTACCTCCCTGACCAGGGATTGAACTCATGCTGCAGTGGCTGCAGGGGAGGCCCAAGAACTTTACTCCTTTTTTTAATTTGAATTTGAATTGCGAAATTATTTTCCAGAAAGGCTGTGCTGATTGTTATTCCGAAATGTGCTGTGTATACTTCATCAAAATTGCAATAGGAATCTATTTAAAAGATTTTTGTTTGATAAGTGAAAAATTATACTTATTTTTAAGTTGCTTTTTAAAATTCTAGGTAGGCGGGCCTCTGGTGGCGCAGTGGTTTGAGCAGTGCACTATGAAGCAAACCCAGCTACTGCAGCATGGTTTGATCCCTGCCGCTGGCCAAAGAGGGAACCCACATGGCGTAGCAGACCTCTCCTGCCTCGCCCACTGCTGCCCTTGGCAGTGTGTTTCAGTCAGCCTGCCTGTTCTGCTCCCGGCTCTGCCTCTGGTTACTCCTCTCACCTCCCGCGACTCTGGCCTGTACCCCCGGCTCTTGTGTGCATAAATAAATAAATTTTTAAAAAAAATTCTAGGTAGGGGCCTCCCTGGTGGCACAAGGGGTTAAGTCGTAGCACTGTGGAACTATCCACAGCCACTGTAGCACGAGTTCTATCATGGGGCAGAGAGCTGACCCACATAGCCCAGCAGTCCTCTCCTGCCTTGCCTGCTGCTTCCCTCAGCAGTGTATTTCAGTAGATCTGCCTTTTCTGCTTCCCGCTCTATCTCTGGTGAATCCTCTCACCCTTTGTACCTCTGACCTCTGACCTATATTCCAGCTCTTGTATGCATAAATAAGTAAATCTTTTTTAGAAATTACTTTGATTTTAAAAACAATAATGCATGTTTAAGCCCTTGCTTGGTGCACATGCACATGTGTACACACACATAAACATTTTTTCCATCTGTAATTTTATGTCATGTTCGAAATGACAGAGGTTATAGAATTCAACATGGTCAGATCTATAGCTATTTGTCTTTATGGAGCCTGCCTTTATAGGTATACAGAAAGAGGTTTTCCAAATGCTCAATTATGCAAATTATTCTTCTGAATTTTATGGTTTTTTGTTCTGTCTTTGCAATTAATTTGAATGCAAGCTCTCAGGGAGGGATCTTACAACTTTCCCCAAGTGGTTAGGTAACATTACCTAACATTACCTGGGATTATTACTAAATAAACTTTTGTATATAATTCTGAAATATAAATGTTTTAGGTAATGGAAAATTATTCACAATGGAGTTCAAGTTTGTTTTCTGTTTATCAGTACTTCATTCACATTTAACTTTGGTTAATTTCTGTGTCACATTTTTTCTTTTTTTTTTTTTTTAATAGGTTGCTTTTAAGGGAGATCCAGAAGCAGCCCTCATTCAATATCTTACGAATGAGGAGGCCAGGAAAGCCATTTCCAGCACAGAAGCAGTTCTAAACAACAGATTCATTCGAGTCCTGTGGCATAGGGAAAATAATGAGCAACCAGCACTACAGTCCCCAACACAGCTGCTCCTGCAACAACAGCAAACACTTAGTCACCTGTCACAGCAGCACCATCACCTGCCACAGCACCTTCAGCAGCAGCAGGTGCTGGTGGCTCAATCTCCTCCCTCAACGGTACATGGAGGTATACAAAAGGTAATCACAGAGAATTACAGTGTATCTATTTCTACCTTCTAGAGGATTGTTTTTCAGTTTGTGGTCCATGAATCTTCTATATCATAGCTACTCAGTTTGATCTGCAGACCAGTAGCATCTGATTTCCTGGAAGCTTGTTAAATATGCAGTTTCTTACTAGATAAGGACCTCACCTCAGCCTGCTGAATTGCAATTATTGTGCTTGGCACGTTTTTTATTTTCAAAAAGATTTATTTATGTATGCATGCATGCAAGAACTGGGGTATAGGCCAGAGGTGTAGGGGTGAGAGGATTCACCAGAGACAGAGTAGGAACAAACAGGCAGATCAACTAAAATACACTGCTGAGGGGAGCAGCAGGCAAGACAGGAGAGGTCTGCTACACGATGTGGGTCAGTTCCCTAGCTGGGGATTGAACTCATGCTGCAGTGGCTATGGATAGCTTCATAGTGCAGTGCCTTAAACTGCTTGCGCTACGGGGAGGCCCAAGATATGTCTTCTTTGTAGCAACTAGGCCCTGCCACCTCTGAGTTTCCCTGAGTTTGCACATCTGTTGTAACCTGTAGCGGTCATGTCATTTCTCTGGCTCTCCTCTCTTGCTTTGTTTCCTAGCAGTTAATTAAAACCTTCTGCCACTACTATAGCAACTGCTGCTAATGGCATCACCACAGCCACCTTGATTTTGTGGTTTGGCAAAATATTGGCCTCTGCCACTACAAAGGCCAAAGCTTCTGTCTCCAAAATCCAAAATTTGAAGATTGATTATTGTAATTGCCAAAATCATTATAGCTTCCACTACCTCCAGAATTGCTTCTGTCGTTACCAAATTCACTGTTGCTATTTCCACCATGGAGGTCCTTATAGGGCTGTCTTATTTTCAGTGGTGGCCATTTACAATATCGTATTTCTGAAAGACAGTCTTGTCTACAGAATCATGGTCATTAAGGCGTCTCTTCTTGCCATTGCCTCAGTCAGTCAAGATCAACCTCTTCAGTTTTCCCGTACTGCAGGTCTTCTTGAGGATCTTCTCTTGACACAGCCCTCTTTGCTTCTACAAATCCCCCATCTGCCTTGTGTGGCCTTGTATTCCTGGCTGCACCCACCTCCTCCACTGTGACATAGTAACAAGCCCAAAACCTCTGGATCGCTTGGTGTTTGGTGTTTTTGTACCATACAGTCTGTGAGTGTCCTCATTGCTCCAAGTGGTTTTTCAGATGCTCATCTGTTCTATCAAAGCTTAAACCTCTTAATGAAGAGCTTCTGCAGCTGTTCTGACTCCTTGGGGGAGACTCTGTCTTAGACATGATGGCAGTAAAAGGGGAGACTTAATGGTGCTTACTTGGGAATGTCCACAGGCAGAAAGTAGTGATTCATAATACTAAAGTATAATAAATGCTTGCCACTGAACAACTCTGAATCTAGAACATCTTTGTTTTGTGTTAGAGTCAGTCAACTTGTACCTACCCCTTTGTCCTAATTTTGTTCCTCTTAAAATTGAAATTGAAGCTGTAAGAGAATGGGGTTTTGTCTTTTGCTTTCATTCTATGCCTGTTACTGAAACAGGGCCTGATACATTGCTCAAAACATATTTGAGTGAATAGCTGAAGGAAAGAACAAATCACTCCTCATTAGAGACATTCAGATATTATGAATAGTGATAGTCTCTTACATCTTCTTTTGTTTAGATCAAATGTTTTCAGATTAATTTAAAAAAATGTATTCCTTATAGTGCATAGGCTTAACTCCATAATTCTACATACTTGCGCCTAAACTTGCCTTCCTTTAGTCTATATCACACTTAATGTTAGAGCCCAAAGGTGAATACTTCACCTGGTTGATGACTGACTACTGTATACAAGAGTGTTATCACTTCTGTGATTCACTGAATAGTACTCTCTTTGTGCAGCCCAAGGTTGCAATATGTTTTGGGGGTAGCCTAATCTACTGTTACTCATACTGTTAAGTAAAACCCATAAGCCTTTCAAAGCGCTACATATTGGCGAAAGCTTGAAACCTCATTAGAAACTCTTGGCGATGTGAGGATGTACACATTTGCATGTGTTTTGCTGTGATATACTTCGGATTTCTAAAAATGTATGGATGATAATATAAATTACTTGAATACCTACCAGTTCACTTAAAAAATAAAGCCTTACAAATAAAAAGCATTCCCTCTTCCCATTTCCTTATCTTCCTACCCAGAGAAAGCACTATCCTAAACTTGTTTCATTTCTAGGCATTTAAAAAACATGTTACCACATTTTTATTTTGTACATGCAGATGATGAGCAAACCACAGACCTCAGGTGCATATGTTCTTAACAAAGTTCCCGTTAAACATCGTCTTGGACTTGCAAGTGGTAACCAGAGTGATACTGCACATTTACTGAATCAGTCAGGTGGTGCTGGAGAGGATTCCCAGGTATGCACTTCTGTAAACCTCAAATATTAGAGTTGTTCAATGACAAGGAAATTAACAAATTTATTGTCATCCAGATTTTGTAGTGTATTGCTTCCTTGTTCAAGGTAAGTGTGACAGCTAGCTTAAGTTCACCTAATTTCCATATAGATAGCCAGAAATTTACTAGTTAATTTTTCTGCTATTCAAAACTAAGTAGGAATTTGAGAATTTTAGACACTTATTAATAGATGTCTATCAGTCCACTTCTTTATCATTTTTCCTCTTTGGTAAGTTCAGAACACAATGAAGGGGATTTACCCTAATCAAAAGTCAAACTTTAAAAAAAAAAAAAAAGGTTTTTTTCATTTATGCATACAAGAGCTGGGGTGCAGGCCAGAGATGTGGGGAGTAAAAGGATTCACCAGAGACAGTGTGGAATAGAACAGGCAGACTGACTGAAATAAACTGCTCAGGGGTTTAGCGGGCGAAACAGGAGAGATCTGCTGTGCCATATGGGTCACCTCCCTGGCCGGGTATCAAACTTGTGCTGCAGTAGTTGGTAATAGCTTGATGGTGCTAAGACTCAACCCCTTGCAACCACCAGGGAGGTCCAAAAGTCAAACTTTTAAACATACTTTAAGTAGTTTGTTTTGCTCTTTGGATTATATCTATACTGCGGCTATCTGGTATGGTGGTTATCTTGGTGAACTAGGAAAGCTCTGAAAAATAATAACAAGGGGGTTAACCCTACTAGACAGTATAGTCTGTTTAAGTAGACAATTTGATACTGGCACATGAAGAGACAGCCCTATGGAATAAAAGATTGACTAATAGACTCTTGCAAATAAAAATTTTTCCTCCACGGTATCGCAGATCAGTGAGGAAGATACAGACTTTTTGATAAATTGTTCTGGCATAATTAGATAGCCATACATAACTGCAAATTAAATTCATTTTTAAATTACATTTTAAACTAGGATGAATTCCAAACTGATCAGATTTAGATGCTATGGAAATGCTAAATGTACAACCCTCCTGAAAGGAAATTTGATAGTATCTGGAACAGTTGGATGTGCATTTCTCTAACCAGTAATCATTCTAAGAATATTGCAGAGGTACACAGTTCAAACTGAAAAGATGTAAGTACAAAGCTAGTAATTGTGGACTCTTAAAAGAGTTGAAAAAGAATGGAAGCAACCCAAATGTCCATTAGTAGAGGACTGGTTACTCAAAATCTATCTATACAATGGGTAACTTTGCAGAGGCTATCTTTATAATACCATGGGGTGATCATGAAGATAATATGACATTAAGAAAGCAAACTGAAGTAAAAAACGTATGATCAGTCACTGTTGGTACAAGAAAGTAGGTACAGGGCCTCCCTGGTGGCCTAGAGATTAAGTCTCAGCATTGTCATCACTAGGGCCTGAGGTCAGTCCCTGGCCAGGGAGTTCATCACATGATGCAACAGACCTCTCTGTCTCTGGTGAATCCTCTCACCCTCTACACCCTGGCCTACACCCCAGTTTTTCTACACAAAATTTAAAAGAAAAAAGTAGGGGCAGTGAACACGTAAGTGTTTGTAGTAGAAAACAACATTTGTGTAGTTTAAATTTGGTGATTAGAGCAAGGACAGAGAAACCCATCCTACAGTTTTTTTTTTTTTAAAGATTTATTTATTTATGCATACAAGCACTGGGGCACAGGCCAGAGGTGTGGGGGGGTGAGAGGATTCACCACAGAGAGCGGGG
>JAGFMF010012132.1:231181-276371 GCA_019455555.1 Galemys pyrenaicus | reverse complement strand
TCCCCTCCCTGGCCGGCAGCAGGGATCGAACTCGTGCTGCAGTGGCTGCGGTTTGCTTCATAGTGTGTCGCTTAACCCACTGCGCCACCGGGGAGGCCCTGTTCAGTATTTTAAAGACCTTAAAAACTACAGTTACAAATGTGAACAACTTTATATTGGAAGTGTTGGGGGAATATATGTAAAGGTTTAATCTGATTTTAGCTATTTTTTATTAGGAAGAAAATTTACCTTAAAACAGGAATTTCCCAGAATAGGAGAATATAGTAGTCTTATGTATCATTGGCAAATTCTGTATCACTTACTAATTTTTGCTTTACCTATTTATATAGGAAGCAATGAAGTTACAACAAGACATGAGGAAAAAGAAGCAAGAAATGTTAGAAAAACAAATTGAATGCCAAAAGGTAAGAACTCATTTGCTGTAATTGTTATATAGAATGGGTCTTATAAAGATACTTGTAATAGTAAAGTTTTTAAGGATTATTTATACTAAAATTTTCTAGGTATAGTTTTACTTATTTCTGTTTATTTTATAGATGCTGATATCTAAGTTAGAAAAAAACAAAAGCATGAAACCAGAAGAGAGAGCAAATATAATGAAGACTTTGAAAGAGCTTGGAGAAAAGATCTCACAGTTGAAAGATGAATTAAAAACATCTTCTGCAGTCTCCATACCATCTAAAGTAAAGACAAAAACAGAGGTATCTATTTTCATTTTTAAGATGTTTAGGATTATTAAACACCTCTTTGAAAATACAGTTGGAACTCTTGTGTAACTAATAGTTTAGCAGGGAAACAATTTTTAAATGTTTCTATAGCTGCTGTGTATTCTCTTTGGTAAAGAACGGGTTTTTATTTTTTAAGAGAATTTTTTTGGTTGTCTGTGCTGAAGATGAAACTGCTAGAGTGATGGGAGAACAGAGATGTCTCCTATTTCAGCAAACTTTCCTAATGTTAAAATATTGTGATAACACCATCTCTTTTAATATTCAAATGATATTACTGACTTTATTATGGGTAAAATGCGGCATGTTATTAAAAAGAATAATCTCAAATTAGATCCATTTCAGTCTAATTTTGTCATTTCTGTTATTTTCTTTACCCTAAGAGTATACTTTCTTTACCACACTTGTGGCATTTTAATTTCCAGCCCCAAGAGAACTGTAAATAAATTTGTCAGATACATGGAATGAAAAAAAAATTTTTTAAGATTTACTTATTTATGCATACAAGAGCTGGGGTACAGGCCAGAGTTGTGGGAGGTGAGAGGATCCACCAGACACAGAGTGGGGAGCAGAACAGGCAGACTGACTGAAACACACTGCTGAGGGCAGCAGCAGACGAGGCAGGAGAGGTCTGCTATGCCATATAGGTCACCTCCCTGGCTGGCGGCAGGGATCGAACTCATGCTGCAGTGGCTGCAGTTTGCTTCATAGTGCATTGCTTAACCCACTGCGCCACCTGGAATGAAAATTTTTATGTACAATTTTACATTACATTTGAAGTTGTGCTTCCCTATCAATATAGGAATGGAAAGTGTTCCATTGATAGTGCTTTTTAATAATATAGATCCCAGATTATGGAAAGAATGTGTGCACGTGTAAAAATTAAAGAGCATATGGGAGGAAAAAAAGGTCTCATAGTCATGACCCCATGATGGATAATTCATTTCTTAATCCACAAAAAGCCAGTGGCAGCATTTACACGGTTCAAACCTGAAAGCAGTTACTTTCATTTGTACTGTTAATGAATTTTTCCTATTTAATTTATTTAAGCCCATTGTGTTTCATTTATGATGCTTCATTACGGGAAAATTACTCTCAGCTCCCTTAGATGACTTTTCAAGGTCTCATTTTTAGACCATCTTAAGTAGTACTGCTTTTTATTTTTACGAATTATATTATCTGCATGTTTTTAGTATTACACCCGTAAAGTTATTTTTCGTAACACATCCATGTATGATTGCATCCTCTCATTTCTCCAAAAGACAGATGCATCATTTTATAAGTGTAGTATTCTGAATAAGATCTTGGATGTTATATAACAAATATGTTTTTACTCTTAATTTTTCCAAGGCCCAGAAAGAACTGTTAGATACTGAACTGGACCTTCACAAGAGGTTATCCTCAGGAGAAGACACGACAGAATTACGGAAAAAACTCAATCAGTTACAAGTTGAGGTGAGATAAGAAGCATTGATACCTTGAAAAAATAGTTTTCTGTTCTTCTGTTGTTCAAGGTTCAGTTTGTATTCTACATTCTGTCTTTTGCTGTTATTCAGGCTGCACGATTAGGTATTTTACCTGTGGGTCGAGGAAAGACCATGTCTTCTCAAGGTCGAGGAAGAGGCCGAGGTCGTGGAGGACGAGGAAGGGGCTCACTCAATCACATGGTGGTTGACCACCGCCCCAAAGCACTAACAGTTGGGGGATTCATTGAGGAGGAAAAAGATGAATTACTTCAACATTTCTCAGTAAGTTTTTTTTCTTTTTAAGATTTATTTATTTATGCATACAAGAGCTGGGGTACAGGCCAGAGTTGCGGAAGTTGAGAGGATTCACCGGATGGAGTGGGAAGCAGAACAGGAATACTGACTGAAACATACTGCCGAGGGCAGCAGCGGGCAAGGCAGGAGAGGTCTGCTACGCCATGTGGGTCCCCTCTTTGGCCAGAGGCAGGGATCAAACTCGTGCTGCAGTGGCTGCGGTTTGCTTCATAGTGTGTTGCTTAACCCTGCACCATCAGGGAGGCCCATTTCTCAGTAAGTTTTAAAGTAGTAAATGTTAAACTAAAAAACACCATGTTAGCATTTTCTTGCTCCATACTGCATAAATGTCAAATATTTTATAAATTATAAAAAGTTTTAAAAATATGGGTATTAGCAAATTCTTACTAATACACTTGAAAGTCAAGTCAGTCAACATCATACAGTTAATAAGTGGCCAGAACCAATATCAAAATAAAAAAAAAAAACAGTTGGCCATTAACATTCAGTATCCCTTTTCGTTAAAAAACTTTTCTGAGAAAAGGTTTTCAACCTTTTAGGTTGTAAGGGGAAACTTAAAGAGCAGACTTTACTCCAAAGTTCTTATTAGTTTGATGTCTGTTAATCCTGTTTTACCCTGACTCTTGAAGACTGGTGGGGTGTAACAAAGCATACAGATTTGAGATCTGGACAGTGACAATGACTTGTTCAGTCTGGAGCTGATTCTTTGACTAGTCTGAGCCTTAAACTTTCACTTTTTATAAAGTGAGATATACTAGCTATAAATGACTTTGATGACTAAAGAATATAATACATGGAGGTGCTCTATACACGTGCAGAGTGTCATTGTAGAAGCTGAGTGAACATGGATTTTTTTTTCCCTTTTAATAAAGAGTATATAAAAATTAAGATCCCTCATTGCCAAGTATTTTGGACTTTTAGATCTAGTGTCAGCTCTGGTGAGGTGATATATCAATTATGTAGCAGAAATTTTGAAAGTGTGCTCTGCAGAATGCTCTAGTTACAAATAGTAGGGAATCTTGTTAGATACGAAACTGCATGCTCTACCATGAAGGTAAATAGAGACTATATCTAGATGTTTTTTGCTTGCTCAAATAGATCTCTTGCTTAGAATTGGGGACATTCTAAAACGTCTAATAATAACTAATTGTTACAGTCATATGGTTGATAAGCCTGAAATATGGCATTCAGTTGCTGAAAAGGTTGTGTCCAGGCATTTTGGCAAAGGAGCAAACAAAGCCAAGGCAGATGAAGTAATTCCAAGAATGATACACTACCCTTGGTTGATGGTGTGTGTTTGTGGTGTTTTTGGTCGGGTGGTATCAGGCTATCTTGAATACAAGCAACATATCATAAAGGTAGGTATTTGGGGGCCTCCCTGATGGTGCAAGGGGTTAAGTTGCAGCACTGTGAATCTCTCTGCAGCCACTACAGCACAAGTTCAGTTCGATTCCTGGCCAGAGAGGTGAGCACATGACATATGTGAGCAGACCTCTCCTGTCTCGCTTGCAGCTACTCTCGGCAGTGTATTTCAGTCAGTCTACCTGTTCTGCTCCCCATTCTGTCTCTGATGAATTCTCTCACCCTTTGTACCTCTGGCCTGTACCCCAGTTCTTATATAAATAAATTAATTGATATTTTTAAAAGTAGTATTTGGGCTAACTGGTCTTTTTGGAAAGATATATAGAAATGCATATACTTAGACATCATTGTAAATACATTTAGCAAAGTGAAAGGGTAAATTTTCTTCAAGGTCTTTCATAACCCACAAAAACTAAGATAAAATGTGTATTTTAGTTTCCTTTTACTATCCTTAATGATTCTGAAGCGCTCACAGATAAACCATATCTATGAAAAAATGATGAATAAATTTTAATGAAGCTATTCTTAAGTGTGAGGAATTGATTCATTCCAAGTTTATTTGTGTATCCAGTAATCAATCCACTTCTAAGATTTTTGGACTATGGTAGTGGGGTTTAACTGTGAACTCTGTGACAGTAATACATGCTACTCTTAGGATGCATTTGACTGCAAATAACAAATAATGTGGAAAATATGGATGCTTATGTTTCTTTTGTTTTATGGGGTGTATGTAGGTATAGGGAATGTTGAGGGTTGATTGATTCATACACTCAGTCACACAGGTTCTTTCAGTATTTCTCCTCTGCTATCTTAGTATGTTGATTTTTTTTTTTTAGGCCGTTTTCTTCATGGTATCAGAATGGCTACAATATGGCTTCTAATAAGAATGTCTAAAGACAGAAAAGGAAGAGTACCTTTTTTAAGACTTTTTTCTTTAAGATTTACTTATATAGGGCCCTCCCTGGTGGCGCAGTGGGTTAAGCAATGCACTATGAAGCAAACCGCAGCCACAACAGCACCAGTTCGATCCCTGCCTCCGGCCAGGGAGGGGACCCACATGGCGCAGCAGACCTCTCCTGCTGTGCCCGCTGCTCCTCTAAGCAGTGTATTTCAGTTGATCTGCCTGTTCTGCTCCCCACTCTGTCTCTGGTGAATCCACTTACCTCCCGTGACTCTGGCCTGTACCCCAGCTCTTGTATGCATAAATAAATAAAATCTTTAAAAAAAAATAAAAAAAAAGATTTACTTATATACACAAGAACTGGGGTATAGGCCAGAGGTGCGGGGGCAGCAGGGTGGTGAGAGGATTTGCCAGAGACAGAGAGGGGAGCAGAACAGGCAGATTGATTCAAATACACTGCTGAAGGGAGCAATGGGTGAGACAGGAGAGGTCTGCTGTGCCATGTGGGTCACCTCCCTGGCCAGGGATCAAACTTCTGCTGCAATGGCTGGGGATAGCTTCATAGTACTGTGCCTTATCCCCGTGTGCTACCAGGGAGGCCCTGGGACATCTTTTATATTAATGAAGTAACCTTATCAGAAATTACTACAACACTCTAGTCAGCAGAATGCCATCATGTGTATTACCCATTTCTAAACTTAGCCCCTGTTTGAGGGAAACAGATTAAACATAATCACAGTTCACCATATAGAGATTGGCCAATGATGAAAATCAGTAGTATCGGGGGGCCTCCCTGGTGGTGCAGTAGGTTAAGCAAAGAATTATGAAGCAAACTGCAGTTACTACAGCATGAGTTTGATCCTGCCTCTGGCCGGGGAGATAATCTACATGTGTGGCAGACCTCTCCTGCCTGGCTCGCTGCTGCCTTTGGCAGTGTATTTCTGTTGATCTGCCTGTTCTGCTTCCCACTCTGTCTCTGGTAACTCCTCTCACCCCAACACCTCTGGCCTGCACCCCAGATCTTGTGTGCATAAATAAGTCTTTTTTTAAAAAAAAATCTATATCTATTAGATACTGGCTTCAAGGTAGTTATTAGGTAGTTAACAGATCTTCCATGATGTTCACTTACAAAAACTTGGAAAGTATGCAGTTACACAAAGATGAAAACAATTTCAAGTACCTTAGATTCTTTCCTTATGGATTTTTCAGGTTTATTTTCATAAAAGGTCTGTACATCATTTGAAGAGTCAAATGAATTTAACCACTGCTGTTAAGCAATCCCCATACCCTATTTGCCGCATTTCTCCTTCTTTACCTCATGTAACTGATTCTTTGTTTTTTATTTCTAAGTAATATATTACTATTCTTGTTTTGTTTTAATCAAGGTAATGTTGGTTTACCTTACAACATTGTATGTTATTCAGAGATAGAGTTCTTGGTTTTTAAATTTATTATTCCTGCTTTCCAGTGCCACAACTGTGTTGACTGTTATGTCTGCTTTTATTTTCTTTCTTCCTGTGTATTTATGCTTTTAAAAAATAAATCACTTTCCTATCATTTCAGAGGAAATGGGAAGGATATGAAATTGTATACAGTGGAAGTCAATCCTCCATCTTCAGCAAAGAGTCTTTTGAGTCCTAAGAAAGAGATTTAGAAGTCTTAAGTTTCTATATCCCCCTCCCAAATATTTGTGTAATTCATCTTCTTTTTTTTGGAAATTAAAGAAAAATTTATCTAGGAAAAAAAGATGAATATTAAAGACTCCCACGTATATGGTACCTGGGAGGAGCTGTGTAATTCATTCTAATTGTTGTTTTTTACTGATAGAAATCTTTAATTTTCCCACTTGATTCGTGGAACTTTATTCCAGACAGCTGTAATTTACTGGCATTTTTCCTGATAGACTCTCTAGTTAGGGTTCTGCCTTTTCTCATTGTGCAAGTGTCTGAAAACATACTTGAGATTTTTACTGTGTATGAAAGTGATATCTTTTTGTTAGACAAGTAGTTTTCCTTTGTTTTTACCAGAACAAAAGTTAACTTTTCTTTGGATTAAACATTCAGAGATACTTTTAAGAAATCTCTTATTAAGGTTGTCCTTTATCAAATTTGTTAAAAACTTTAAATAGTAGAACCATTTTGAATGACTGATACTTGCTATTGATCACTAGTTAGGGTGTTTCCCATTTTTTCACTATTGGGAACAGTGTTACATACATTTTACTGGATTTGACATTTTTGGGTGGAATCATTCTTGTTATGCAGGGTGGTCCTGTACATTGCAAATCCTTTAGTACCCCTGCTCTCCTACCTACTGTCAGTAAATGCGCTTCAGTCAGTGTGACAACTACAACGCATAAAGTAACATAATTGTCTCTATTTGAGAATGATTGCTTTAGGTAAGTTCATACAAGTGAGTTGACTTGATCAGAAGCATCCACATTTATTTGGTTGCCAGATAACCTTCCAGGAAGGTGAAGTAGAAAGTTGCTAAGTCTGCTTGCTGGAGCAGAAAGTTCCTGCTATGTGCTGCTTGCCCACAGTAGTAGCTCCGGCTACCTTGACACCCTTCCTAAATAATAAAGAGAGTCTATGATAGATGGGGTCGCAAGCTTCTGCATGTAAACTTTATAAAACCTTACCATTCCTGCAATTCAGGGCTCAGACTTTTGGGAGCTATCCCACTCGACCCTCTGGTGTGACAAATAAATCTCTCTCTCTCCCTGTCTCTCTGAATGCTGCCTGATTTCTCTGAGAAGTTGGTGTAACAAAGGTGCACTAATTTATATTTGTTACAACATTGGATGAAAGTACCTATTGGCACTTCAATTTTATATTTTCGTCTTTGCTAACCAGGTGATCTGTTGAATGATGACTGGCACAGATTTGGCATTAGTTTCTGATCTGGGAAATTGACTGGGCAAGATGATTTTCTTTCTGAATAACTTCTGCCCCTGAAGTTCCCAGTACCTCTCATTTGTTGCATATAAATTTTCATTGATGATATATACTTGATTTGTTTATGTTCTCATATTCATATTTTATTTGAGTTTTTTCTGGCCAACACATTTCATAGTATAAAGGGAATAAAAATGTACATAATGGAAAGTAAAATTTCTACCTCAGTTCACTGAATTTCATATAGTCAATTAGTGTTTATCATTTCTCACATTTTATTAAGATCTTTTATTCTCTGTGCACATCCATATAATTTGATCTTATTTTGCATAAAGTGTAGCACATTATATAACACTTTGCATATGCAATTTTCACTTAATTTATAATAAGTTGTTATTAGGGATTATTCTATACTAGTGTATAGCAAGCATGTTGCTGCATTCTTTTTAATGATTGCATGGTATTACATTATAAAAGTACCATACTAGAATAAAATAGTCCCTTGTTGATGGGATCTAATTTTTCCCCAATATTATTCCAAGTCATAGATATATGGGTAAGATAATATGTATTTTAATAACTACATGATATTTTAAGAGGTAGCCCTAAACTTTTTTAAGTATTAAAAATTAATATATATATAAAGTGCTTAATAAAAAGTGAATTTTTCTCTTAACCTCTGCCTGTCCTTAAAAGTTGGCTACTACCTCCCTGGTGGCATAGGGGTTAAGTCTCAGTGCTATCATGCTATGATTGCTGTGGCCTGAGTTTGATCCCTGCCCAGGTTGCTTACCCACATACAGTGCAGCAGACCTCTCCTGTCACACCCACTGCTCCCCTCGGCATTGTATTTTAGTAGATCTGGCTGTTCCACTCTTTAGTAGATCAGCTTTCGTGAATGATCACTCGCACTTTTAGCCTGCACCCCAGTTCTTCTTTGCATGGATAAATAAATGAATCTTTTTTAAAAAGTAAAAATAAGTTAGCTACTATTATGGATATTTACATAGCAAGAGATTATGACTATAAAAATATGTCTCTTTAAAAATAACTTTCTAAAGTGGGATCATATTAGTACATGGTTGCATCACAAAAAATCACTTTTTAAGCATAGTTTAGCTATTTGGTGTTTTCTTAAAATTATACTATTTGATTTTAAACATTTATTAAAATTAACAGTATCAATTCTGAACATATAGTTTAATGATTTATCAGAAGGTCAACTCCCAAATGCCTACTCCCTACGGTAAATAAATAGAACAAGTATCAGCAACCCAAAAGATTTCTCCTATCCCTTTCTAGTCACTATCTTTTCTCTTCCTCAGAAAAATTATCATTGCCTCTACTTTATGATCACCTTGTTTTCTTTATACAGATCCTCATTATTCATTGATTCCATATTTGCAAATTCACCTACCAAGTTTTAGCGGGTGGGTACTTTTGCCGTAATTTTCAGACATGCAGCTATGAAAAATTTGAGTCACCATTTGAGCACATTCTCAGTTGAAGTCAAATAAGATGAAACTTTTCCTTATATCTATGAACAATTGTCCTTTTTGTAGTCTGTTTCATGCCATGTATTTCTCTTGTTTTGTGCTTTTCATTAGTAATTTCACTATTTAAGGTGACTCAAACATATAGTTTGTGCTATGTAGTTTCCCTAAGTCCAAGACAGTGATGTGTATTGTGGAGAAAATGTGTCAGATAAGTTTTGTTCAGGCATGAGAGAATACTTTGGCTGCTATTTAATGTTAGCAAAGCAACTAACATTGAAGCAAGTAGATATTAAAAAGGGTGTCTTTAAACATGAAACAAATTTATGCATTGATAAGGTAATGAAAATATGTTTACCAGAAGCTTATGGGATCCTAATCTGATATTTTCTGTAGGAAGATTGGTTCAGTATTTGCTAATTTATGTTAAAAGTGATTTATACAACTACTACAAATAATGTATATCGGCTGTAGTTTTATTGGCTAAATGTGCATCCTAAAATTTTGTAGTATTCTACCTAGCTTTTAAATTTTATAACTGGAATTGCACAGTGTGTGTATTCTTTCGTTTCTGGTTTCTTTTGCTTAACATTATTAGTGAGATTCATTTCTGTTGTTACATGTAAGAGTAACTTGCCATTTCTATTACTATCTAATTTTAAGTTGTATAAATGTAGCGCAATTTGCTTCTCCATTTTCCTATTGTTAGGCATTTGGATTATTTCCACTTTATTTTTATGAATAGTGTGTCAACATCTAAGGACCTAATATATACCTTGATGACTTCAATTGATAGCATTGTATTGAAATTTGTTCAGAGTAAAACTTAAATGTTCTTACCAAAAAGAAAAAAAAAAAGATAAATACATGAGGGGATAAATGTGTGTTCATTAACTTGTGGGGGAATGTGGGGAATGGAACCCTTTCACAGTGTTTATGTATATCAGTCATGTACTTACGTGTATTTTACAACTATTCTTATATATTGAAATATATTTCAGTTACACATCAGTAATGTTAAAAGATTCAATTAATACAGAAATGAGCAAAATAAGCAGTAACTAGGCATTTATTTTGTTTTTTATTTGGGTTCTCTAATTGGGCTGTGTTAAAGGATGGAGTAAGAGCAGATAATGTCTATTGTGCACATTACTTGATCCACCCTCCACCTTCCCCCCCCAGCATTATGTTAATTTTTAAGATATACAACATAATGATTTGATACTTATAGACTGTAGTCTCACCATGCAGCGATCCAACTGTTTTTTGTGGAAACATTTGACAAATGCATCATGGAGTCTATTTACATTTCCCTAGAAAAACTAGAGTGAGCCCTTAAATTTAAAAGAACCTTTTCTGTTGCATTTTTCAGAACTGAGCCAAGAATTGGGGTTATTCCATCATCCAGCATTGTTGCTAGAAAAGCCATAGGAATGACTAAGTTTCCACTTTTCATGAAACATTGGACCCATTTTTTTTTTTTTTTTGGTCTCTCTTGCTTTATCTTTAAAAGCAAACCTTGTATCTCTTTTACTGAATTTTGCTAGGCAAGGAAAAAAAATGTTTGTACAGTACTACGAAGAAATACATTTGAAACTGAGGAATTTTACCTTAAGTTAGATTAGTAGCTGTTTACCTTTGTTGAATTCTAAGATGAACTGGGGAGTACTTGTCATAGTGATATTATAGCATGTTGGAAGGAGAAGTAGGAATAACTTTATCAAATATAGGTGGATAAGAGATACCCTGAGGTGAATAAATGCTTTTTAAAAAACTGCTTATAATTTTAAGATTCCACTCTAAAGATGCAGTCAAAGCCAAAAACCATTAATTGTATATAAATAGCATTTGTTGTCCTCATCATGACTTGTCTATGTAGAGTGACTATATAATTTATTATCCAGACCAAGACTTAGCCTAAATTTTACTTGACACAGGTAGAAGCTTTGGGCTATCTGAGCAAATCAAAACATCCAGTCTGCTAATCACTTACTCTCTCATTGCAAATCATGGATCAACTTTACAAACCTTTGCCCTTTCCCATTTTACACATTTAAAATACCACACATTTGAAAAAATTATTAGTAATGTGAATATAAACTTTTGTGTTTTTCTAAAATCTGTTTTAGGCTCCAAACCAAGGGTCAAAATTCAAAGACCGTCGGCTACAAATATCATGGCACAAGGCCAAGGTGCCTTCTGTATCCAATGAGACTGAGGAAGAAGAAGTCAAGGAGGAGGTAAGTTTAATGATTGAAAATAAGAGTTGAATTAGGTCATTTCCAGTTATGTGCTTTTCTTAACTTTAAAATAAACTGCTTCTTTTGTGTAGGCAGTTAAGACTTGTCTACAAATTTATTAAAGCACTAAAACAGGTGCAGAAAGAAAGCTCTTTGGGCTTTATTTTCTGGTCTAGGAGAAACTATTCTTTTTTATTTGCATTTATTTTGGTTTTATTTGAGCTCATGAAATTTTAACTCTGGTGAGGACATGGATAATACGAACAAATTAAATTTGACCTTTTTTTTAAAAATTGAGTTACATTGATATACAGCACTGTATATGATTTAGAGGAGCAAGTTTACACCTCCTTAGGTGTGTGTTACCACATCACACCCACCACCTTTTTTATAGATCATTGAGCTCACTTTCCACTTTGTTCCCACCCCCCCCACTTTCCTTCTTCCTTTAGTATCCTTAATTCTGCAGTTATATTTCTAGTTTGTTTTTATTCAGTTTTGTGTTAGTTCTGTCAGTTCCTTTGCTTCTCTGTTCCACATATGAGTGAAATCATCTGATGTTTATCCTTTTCCTTCTGATTAATTTCACTTAGCATAATCCCCTGCACATCCACCCATGTTGTCACAAATGACTAGAGTTCTTTTTTTTTTTTTTTTTTTTAATAATTTAGTAGTGGTCCATCGTGTATATATACTACATTGTCTTAATCCATTCCTCTGGTTTTGGGCACTTGTCTCCATAACATGGCTATTGTAAATAATGCTACAATGAACATAGAAGTGCATTCATCCCTTTGAATGTGTTTTTTGCAGTCCTTAGTTAAATATCTAGTAATAGAATTGATCAGTCATATGGTTGATCTGTTTTAATATTTTGAGAAATTTCCATACTGTTTCCCATAGGGGTTGAAATAGCCTTCGTTCCCACCAACAGTGAACAAGGGTTCGTTTTTCTCTACATCCTTCCCAGTAATTAAAATTTTAGCTGTTTTCTTTAGCTTACTGAAGGTATACAAGTAGTAGATATGAATATCTTGTTTTCTATGTGCAACTCTAAAATCATAGTTTAAAGAGATTTTTGGTCATAAGAGGGAAGGTTAGGAAAACCAAGGACTTAAAATTTAAAAAATACTAAATAAGTTATTAGCTTCTTAAAGTATATGACAATTACTTTTGCTTTTTTACTCCTCTACCTCTACTTACTTTGTTGAAATGGACACTTAGCCAGTATTACAAGTTATTCCAGATTCATGATAATTTTTATTTTAAAAGTCTTTATCGTTATGGTTGGTAAAAAGCCTTCTGATGAATTCTACATAAGAAAAGCAGAAACATTCCCCCATTTTTTAAAAAAAAAAGCCATGATATTTTGGAAATGTTCGTAGATACTTCTACTTTGCATAAAATTTTATATTTTTATATAAACTTTGGAATGTCCATGTCATGAGGAAATTAGTATATTCTCCACTCTAAGATAATCAGATATCAAAGAAAAGATTTGGGAGTTATGATAATCAGATATCAAAGAAAAGATTTGGGAGTTAGGTCATTTATTTTCCTTTTGTTAAGTGAGTGGAATAAAAGTACATTTTATCAAAACCTATTTCATAGATATTTTTCTTTCATTTCCCCTATGAAATGTTCTTGTTATTTATTTTTGTGATAATTGGATTGGAACTCTGTTAACACCAGGAAACACAGAAGGAGAAATAATATATATACATTTAAAAATGTTTCAGATTTTGGTGGGGGGTTTGGCCTTGATAGATACTCTGAATGCAAATCATTCGTAAATCCAACCCGGACTTTGTATATAAGTCTATTTGTCCTTTGGCCTAAAATGTATCTTACTTGCCTTTTTTTCTACCACTAAGCAAATGTTCCCCTCTCTTTTCTTTAGGAAACAGAAACCTCAGATTTGTTTTTGCATGATGATGACGATGAAGATGAAGATGAATATGAGTCTCGTTCATGGCGAAGATGAAATCTGATTCGAGCTGTATAATTTTTAGGAATATTGTTTAGAAGAACAACTTTTTAAAATTATTTAAAGAAGTCAATGAGCCAAAAAAATTTTCTTTTTATTTTCTTTTCAACACAATAGGTTTAAGGACAGCAAGTTTGCTATTTAAACACATCTCATAACTGTTCATGATATTAAAGCACCAAAGGCCTAGTGACTTTTACACATTTGTGAAGATCCACAGAAATGACACGGATAATCTCTAGAGCCTTATTTTCCACACCACCTGTTTTTGTTGCTATTGGTGTTGGATTATAATGTAAATGACAGGGTGTTCAGAAATTTTATTTTGGATTATAATCTGCTGATAAAATTTCATTAAATGTCAAAATCGCCTGGAATCTCTTAACTCTTAGCTATTATGGATGGGTCGTCAGACATTAGGAGATATTTGTGATTAAAATGCTCTTTTGCTTTCAAAAATTATCTTGGAAGGAAAGTAAATTTAATTTTTTTACTGTGGAGAAACCCAATTTATATTCAGTCTAAATTTTGGTGGGGGTATATATAGTAGTAACTACTACTTTCAATGTAAATCACAGCAAACTCTGTGTTCTTAAATGCTGTAAGGGCAGTGGTAGCTAGCTCCATAGTATTTCCATTCTTTCATCATATTAACTCTCCTGGACTCTGCTACTGATCCTTAGTTTTCTTTGATACTTAGTGAACATTGATTCAGTTGGTCCTTTTTCTTAACATTCTTACAAAAGTAAAAGGCTTTCAACTATTGCCCTTTTCTTGTCCCTGTTTTCTTTCTCCTGCCTTTTTATTAATAGGCCTGACTTATCCATTATTGAGATAAATAATTTTTAGGGTCAGCAAAAGTCAGTCCTCAATAAAAAGTTGAAACCAGCACCTTGATAAATAAGTGATGATTTGATGAGAATGATGTAAAGATTTGTAGAGTCACCAGCTTTTTTTTTTTTTTAAAGCTTCAGTTTAGTTTAGTTACACAAAAGAATTAAAAAGTGTCTGAAATTCATCTCCTAAATTTAAACCATGATGGTTTGGTGACTGGGGGTAGGGTTGGGCTTGGGTGGGTTATGGGATGGGTATGCTAATAATAAATGGGAGTCATAACTTGACTTTGATCAGATGAACTTATATTTTCATAATTTTGTAGCTTGTTGCTATCCATGAACATGCATCCTTCAGTAGAGTTTCCTTCACTGTGTGCATTTTTACTGTACACTGTATAGAGTAGAGTATCTGTTAAGTAAAATATATATGTAAATTTATGTCCTTGTGTTCTGAATGTTAGATGGAAAAGCAGAGGAGCAACACTACACTGTATTGACCCCTGGGGAAATAAAATGATTAATGTACATAGGATGTCAGTTTTTCAAGGATATATACATCTATGTTTTTATAGTGTGTGGTGTGAAAATTTGAATCTTCCTGTTGGCTTCAAAAGGTTCTTGGTGATCACTATATTAAGGATTTTGTTTCCTGAGGTAAAGACTGTTTTTCACAGTAAAACCTATTCACTAAGAAACTTAAAACCATCAGGACTCTAGATTTACTTAGCTACAAGAAGTTAAATCCCACATCCTGATTGTCTTTTCTACATATTTTCCTGGAATGATGTATCAAGCCAGGATCATTTTTAAGTTCATAATAATAAAAACTTCCTCTTTGTAGGTTATTATTATATTTCTGATAACACTGAAACTAAATTAAGCTTATAAAAGAAGTAAAACATTAAAATGGGGTACCTAGAATAAGCAATCTTGCTCCTTCCTCCTCCATCATCTCTAATGAAATTTTCTTGATGTCTGTGGCTCAGTCGGTATATATTTTGAAAGATTCATTGTGGTGAATATTTTGAGTCCTGACAGTTTAAACGTGATAGAGGGAACAAAGGATTTATATATTTTTTGTACAAAGTTTTTTCTTAAACTGTATAATTTTGTAAATAATTTGTTTGGTTTTTTTGTGTACTAAAACTACCAGCGTATAGATTTCAATAAGAATTGTTGTATTTTTGTATTTGGAAACTGAAAATTACAGTAAATTAATGGATCTGTAAGAAAATTTTCAGTAGACTGACAGTTTGACAGAATGAGATTCCTTTTCATATGATTTTTTTAAACCTCAAAATTGACATACTCTCAGCACAGGGAGTTAAGGATTTGTTTGAATTTTTAGTTGGGGGGGAAGGGGAGATTTGAAGGAAAGGGTATTAAAGTGACCAGATAGATAAAACTTTTCCAGTAAGATTTAAGGCCCTTTGTATAAAAGTTTTCTGTATACCTTAAATAGGACTTAAGTGCTTTAAAAATGCCCTTTGTAAGAATTCTGAAACATGTTTGACTCTCAAAAATTAACTCAAAGTATGGATTAAATATAATATTAGACATTTTTAAAGATAGCATAAAGTGGTTGAATGTACATGTGTATATTTTTTCCTTTAGATTTTTTTCACCCCCACCCTCAGATCCCCAAGTGTTTGAATTTCTGTGAAAACCAAGTACTACCATGACTTGTTTTCTTGGCATCATTTATAGAAAAAGCATACTACCTGAGGCAAATTCTGTTATTTTCAAAGTGTCTGACATCTTTATAAATAGTTGATGAGGAAAAACAACCACTTGTTTGGCCAGGTCAGCCTGGTTTGCCTAGTGGATTGCTGACCAAGCTTAAAAAGGTGGCTCCAGGGAATGCAGAATTTCCCTCAATTTCTCCATGTTGTAATTTTGGGGAAGCATCAGTAGCTAAGGTGACAAATTGGAAAACAGTCTTGTTAGGGTGGAAAAGGTCCATGGTGATGGGTCATTATTTCAAAATGAAGGAAAAAAATCATGTGAAAAGGAATAGTGGTTCATCTTGATGTATAGTACGCCTGTATTATAGTTTTTACAAAATTGTGAACTTGTGTAATAGTATAATAGGAGATATTGTTGAATTTCTAACTGTTTATATACATTTAAATTCATATATGTAATGTTTGTTTTATCAATTACAATCTGAATTTCTAAGAAGCATGTTGACTTTTGCAATAAAGATGCAATATGGAATGGTTCACAATTGGCAAAAAAGAAAAGAAAAAAAGTATTATGAATTTAAAAGAATTTGAAAAATTTATGAACCATTCCAAAAATTATAACAATCACCAAAAGAGCTGTAATTCTGGCTTGTTCTGGAAAGAAAGAAAATGTGTGGTATGCTTGCTGTATGAGAGAGTGAGTGTGTAGAAGACATGTATGCGTTTTATGTTGGGTTCATGAACATGAGAGAATGTCACTATCATTTGGGTACTGAAGTCATGGCTATTAAATATTCAGTAGAGTAACTTCTTTATCAGGCTAACGTTGAAAGTGAAAGAAGAGTGTTAAAGTGTGAATACTTAAAAAAGTAACTTTTGATAGCCATTTTTCTTTGTGGCAGGGTTTTGGAACCCTAGGTATGAAGCAGGCTACTTGAGGGGGTGACTGCTTGAGGGGGAACGAAGCTGAAGGAGTGAGTGACCTCAATGCCAGGCCATGATTCGTGAGCTTGTAGGTGATGGAGTGCTTGTCCAGTTAGTGGCTGAGCGTCTCAGGTATCACACCTGGATGACATCTTGTAGGTGCCCACCATGTTGCCCACCGCTTGGGGTCAGATAATCATGTCTCACAGGTATGTCTTCATTTCAGGCTACTCCATCTGCAAGGGATCATTTTAGGGGTTTTTATGTTAAAATCTTGAGGATATTCAGTTTGCTGCCAATGATAGGAAAGGCGTTTTTCTTAAGTGGAATAGAGAAAAGGAAAAAAACCACCTTGAAGAGAGAACCTGAAGACTGATAAATATTTGTGATGAAAAACAGGAGGAGGTCATTTTACACATTAAAAAACTAAGTGGTAATGGAAAAATGAGGTGTATTACTTGGGCCCAAACCTGCTCCCCCTCCTCCCTGTCCTCCACCCCTTCCCTCATCTCAGTAAGACAAATCTTGTGCTTCCTTTAGAAAGTTCTTCAAATGATTACTGAGAAGCATTAAAAAGCTCACACAGGAAAATACTAAAGTATTACTAAATTTCATTCTTTTCATAACGAATCTTTTATGCATTAGGTAAATGGCGAGTAGTGTCTGACCATTTGTTTGAATAATTTATCCTGTGTTTATAATCAACATTAGTTCTGGGACTGTTGGGGGGAGTAATTCTGAATATAGTTATATCTTTAATAGTCAAATATTTTGCTAAAATGGAACTCTAAAAAATTACTGGTTTCATGTGTTTTTACTGATTTTGTTGTAAACTATTCTAAGGATAACCTTGGAAATAATGAGCCAAGCAAGGATAAATTTTGAATCATGAGACTCAGTATATTCTAGTCTGTATCTAATTGTTTTAGTAAACACAAAATAAGTGTATGTCAGTGTTGGGATGGTTTTAAATGAGTTAGGGTTATTTTAAACAAGTGGACCAACATCTCACAGGGCAGGCCTGCCCATTTTATATCATTTAGTATAAAAGATCTATTTGAGGGGCCAACTGAGACTGACTCAAGAAACAACAAAGGCAAAACCCTTGCTGGGCTATAATGCTGCTATTTTATATGCTACAGATCACCTTCATTTGTGCTAAACTGACTGCCGAGTGATTTTTCTGTAGAATCATCTACCACTTGGCCTCTTACTGGTTCTGCTATTGAACTTACGTGAACTAAACCATTCAGCATTTTGGGTGACTGTATGTAAGTGAAAATAAGGGCAGAAATTGTGATTGCAAGGTATTTGTAGGTTGAATCTGCTCTTAGGCTTCTGCAGACTTTTTGTAGTGGTGGTTGTGGTTCTGTATATTGTTCTTTTTTATTTTTTTTTTTTTTGCAATTCTGTTAACTTTTGTGAAAGGAGCAAGGGAAGAAGGGAATCTAATAGCTTATTAGCTTGTTTTAAATGAAAAATAGCTTGTATTTCCTGTTTTAACCATTTCGTAGAGTACTACAACTTGAGCCACTAGTTATTAGTATTTAGGGTCGGGGTCATGGGTTTAGCATTTGGTAGTTCAAAATTGTTCTTTATTCAATTCTTTGTTGGGGGATAGGGATGTGGAAATAAGCCTTTTAGTCACCTCATCATTAAGTTCTCAGCACTATTTTTGTAAAATCTTATAAAAGTGACTGTCTTAACAGTTTTCCAAAGTCCTTGTGATTCCTTCTTAGTTTGCCCTAGAGAGTTAATGGTTGTGAGATTTGATGTATTTTCCCCAGTTTTAAATGAGGGCAAGTATAGACGTTGCCACCCACTGGTGAGTTTGAGTTCTTACACCAAAGAGTGCCTATTTATGTAAACATCTGCTGTGTGAACTGTAGTCTCTTAGTTCCTGAACAACCCCCCAACAAAAGGATTATTTACTGTAGGCTTCAAGTTTTTAACAGAGCCTGTAGGGGGCTCTAGAAGGCAAAATTTAATTGACAGTAAAGCAGTGATTGAATCTTTCTCATAGCAGGTCACAGCGCAAAATACTTTTGCATTGTTGACACAGTAAACACCACCCCCAACAGCGTTTACAAAGCAATACGTATAGCCTTAACTACTCAAAAGGCAGCAGATATGTTTATTCTACTAGGTATTTCCATCAAGACTCACTATTTGGCTTCAGTTTGGAAAGTGCTAGCCTAACAAGTTGCAGGGTGATTTGCAGTTTTAAATCAATCTCTTGTGACATTTCCAGTAGTATTTTGAGCATAAAATGGTATTTTGTCTGCCTTGTTTTGCTTAGGAAAGCAGTGTGCAATCTGAAGTTGACCTTAGTCCAAAATTAAAGGTGAAAATAATGTGCACATCATTTTTTATACTCAACATATTTATTGATTACTTAATATTCTTATACATGAAGGTATTTTGTAGTTTTTAATTCTTTTAATAGACAACTGTGAGTGACTTTCAAGCTTGTTAGCAGTTTTATATTTTTGCCATTTATTCTGGAAAGGGAGTGGCATTCTGATATATTGGTGCTACTTTTTAGGAAATTCAAGTCACTTTGCAGAAAATACTGAAAAAAAAAAAAAAAACCTGCCTGTGAAGTCCATATAATTATGACTATTTAATATCTGAGTCAATAAAAGATTATTTAACTTTATATTTAATTTTGAGTTCACCTACCAAGCTTTAACAATAAACCAAATTTGATATCCCTATGAGAAATTGTATATATTCCAACATTGTGACACTGCATTTGACCCTTTCAACACATTCCGCTGTAGGTTTATAAGAAATGGGAACTATTGATAGACCCCTCTATAAACAGTAACCTAATCTTGCCACTTAATGTTGGGCAAGTGTGTTATTTGTTTCTTTACATGCTTGAGCTTTTGCAGTTTCTAAAATTTAAAGAGAAATATGATGAGAATGTTACTCTCTTCAAAAATCCACCAAAGAAAACTATTAAATCTGCAAAGTAAAAATAACTAATCAGAAACAAATTTTTTCTGCTTTTCAGTATTTATGTTCTCTTGTCCATTCCTTTTGGGATTTCCTAAAAATAGACCAGACATTTCTATAATACCAAAATGCCAAGAAACTTGTTTTCAATTAAACCAGGTGATAAATTTAAACCACTTCTTAAGACTGGCATGTATTGAATACAGACTGAATCAGGTAATGACTCAGTGTACCTGTTTTCTGTGTTTGCAGTGGGCCTTAGAAGAGGTGCACTTACCTTCCTTGTTCAGCTTTGAAAACTGAATTTTTGAGAGATTAAGTAGCTCCCTGGAGGTCACAGAGCCTGTAGTGATAGCACCAGGATTTGAACTTGATTCCGCAATTCATGCTTTTAACCTCTGTGTGCTGCTGCTTCTAATAAAATAGAATATTGCAAGTTTGTAGAATGTCACTGATCTTTTTTATTAGTGTCTGTCAAACACTGCCATTCTGGCTCCATCTATTTCTTCTCCTTGGATTGGAACCACACTCCCTTGGGGAAAAACCATTGTGTTTTTAGGTAGCATATTGGAAACTAGAGAGAACAGTGTTTATATATGCTAATTTGTGGGAAAACATTTTAAAGTAATAATTTTTTGTGACCTCCATAATGTACAGCCAGCCAATTTGATACATTTCACAATAATTTGGCTATATCATAACCTATGTTTATTTTATTTTCAATTTTATCTTAAGGTGGCAAACTAAATTATGATAATCTCACTGTATTTCTACCTTGCTTCTTTGTGTTTTTCAATATTTCTGGTGCCTTATTCTGGTGCCTTGGCATTAAAAGCATCATGTTGTACATAAATAAGTTTACATGCTTTAATTTAATGATGTTTTCATATAGTATACTGAATTTTCTAGGCAGAAAGTGCTGAGAATAGCAGTGTTCCTTTATAGTTATATTTATGCCATAGATTTTTTAGAAAGAATATATTCTCGGTGAATAAAACTGATGTTCATGTCACTGTTCCAGTTACAGTTATTTGATTTTTTTTACAAGTTCAGATTTCTTATTTTAGTAATGTCATTTCAAATTCTTGTGAATTTCTAATTTTAGATATTTGGGCAAATATGAAATGTTTATTGACTACTAATGGTATGGTAATAATTGTCATCTGCAAAAAATAAAATAAAATAAAATGCAAGCACCATTGGGAGAAAGGGAGCATTTTATTCTCTGAGAGCCCTTAAGAAAGCCAGGCATGTTCCAATACATTCAAGAGAAAAAGGGTTTTATCCCTGACAAATTTAGTAGCCATCAGGAGTATTTCTAGCATGGTAAGTATCAGGGAAATTGATGAGACAAAAGAGAGAGATTACACCATTCTACTAGTGATAGTACATGTTTCTCCAAAGGTGTTTTCCCAGCTAACAGTAAAAATTGAATTAAATTATTGAAAATATTTCACTGTCATTGAAAGCTTTTAGCACTTAGTGCTAATTATGTTTTGCTTGGAAAGCCTAAAGATGGGGAAACCTATACACAGAACCTAAATTCTTAGAATTAAAATTTTTCATTTTTAAACTTTCTAAGGTACTGCTCTCCCTGTGATTTATTTAAATCCTAATAAATAGGAATTTCTGTACTTTAGCTGTCCATGTGAAAATTATTTGAAGTCATCTCAATAAAATGGTACTGTGTATTTTCCTGAGCCCCAAGTAAGTCAAAGAAGTTCCATTAACTCTTAGTTTTGTCTTTTCAAGTTTTTACTGTTGCTGATAAATCAGAAAGACTGAAGAAAACCAGAAAGCTGTAGAAAGTCCTTAAAGAAGCAAATGATTAAAATCTACTTAGAGGTGAGGGCATTTATGGAAGAATTCTATTGTTTTGACAAACTTCTGTACTGGATTACTAGTATTTTTGGAGAACCATTTGGAAGTTTGTAGGTATCAACGAACTTCTCAGAAACAACCTCCTGTAGGGGAATAAAAGAAGCTAACTGGTATTCAGACATGGTCAGAAAGCCTCTCCTGTTTTCTACCAAGGGAGATTGATTGCCTTATATTCATTCTGAGTTTTGGCCTTCATCACTAGCAGTGGTTCTATACTTCATAGACGTAGGTGGGAGGACTGATTGCAGTAATGTGTAGATTTTATTTCTTCATGCCCTACGTGAGTCAGGATCCAAAGAAAATCTGTATATTTCAAATAGGAGGAAAGTACAATGAGGTTTGATTCTATTCAGCATTTTAGTAGGGTCATCCTTAACTATTCTTACCTAGAAGCAGGATGGACTTTGTGTCTCATTTAAACAAATTAAGAAAACATGTGAGAGTAAACTATTCTGCACACAGAAGCCATTTAAAAACTGTTGAGGAAATGACTTGAAGAATCAGGAGAGGTAATAACTGATTTCTGCCTTTCATTTGGGTAACTCATTTCACCACAGTCAATATAAGTGGTGGTAAGAAAAAATGATTGTAAGTGTGGTGGTAAAGGCAATTAACTTCCTGATAAATTATTTTAAGTCTTGGTTTCTCTCACATAGTGCCAATTTTTACGTAGTCATTCCTTAGGAGTGAAAAGAACTCTGGGGACCCACAGGTCTGATTCAGGCAGCTTCTTGCCCATAGGTGGGGTGTTCCTCACGTCATACAGTGGTCAAGAGAGCCCCACTTAGTGTCAATTACATTGGCTACCATGTCTGTGCTCATTAGGTGACTTGCTGTGCTGAGTGTTTTCAACCATTAGTTCTTTCAACAACTCTGAGGTGTACTGTTTTTCCTCCTTTTGTACAAGAGAAAACTGAGATACATGTTATGTTATCCATAGCCTCATGGCAAACTTGAAAAGTTGAAGCTACATTTTATTCAACTTCAGAGTAAGACCTTTAACCATTGTTTGATAACTGTGCTCATGTCACAATTCTTGCTACCTGTGTGAGTTGGAATGAATTACTTAGGGTTTTTGTTTGTTTTACAACTTTTATGTATTTTTTAATTGAGGTAACATTGTTTTCCAACACTGTATAATTCAGTTATAGGTTTACACCTCTTCAGATGCATGCCACCACACCCAGAAACAAGGCACCCCACAGTCCTCCACCATAGTCCATTGCCCTCTCCCACTTTTCTCCCACCCCCAATTGGTTTCTAGATTTCTAGGGTTTACTTTGGTTTAGTTTTGTTTGTTCTTTTGCTTTGTTTCTTTGTATTCCACATGAGTGAAATCATTCTTCTGACTTACTTCTTTTAGCATAATTCTCTAGTTCCATCTGTGTTGTTACTTGATTCTGGGGCACTCAGATTGTTTCCTAACTTGGCTACTGTAAATAGTGCTGCAGTGTTTATAGCAGTGCAAATTAGTGTTTTTGTATTCTTTTCATAGATATGCAACTAATGCTATAGGGTGTAACCAAAGGAAAACATAAAATAGAAACATTGATAGAACTTATATTTGTTCAAGGATTCACTGTAATTACCTATCAAATAGCTGTATTTTATTATTAACAAAGTATGTGAATAACTGCACAAGTTGTTCATGCATTTTGTGTTTCTGGATAAAAGACAAAAATACTTGAAAGCAAGCTGTCATTCTCCATTTCTTTATAAAATTATCATCCAAATGATATACCGAACAGAATCACATTATTGGAACTACTAAACATTTGTTTTTTTAGTGAGTTCTATTGTAACCATCTAGGCAATTGTATTGATTTACTGAGCATTCTACAAGCTAAAAGTGTTTTAAACACTGAAGTTGAAAATATACACACATTTTGTCTGGAAACATGGCATTTTCCTCCCCTTTCTTCCTTTGCTTCCAAACTATCACACTATAAAAGTGACCAGAGGGAGACTTTTCCTTATTTGAAATTCTTTTTATATACTTTACACTTCCTAGGACATCATCTTTCCATTGCAAGACTTAAAATGAGAAAACAAACCTCATTTCCTGTAGCACAAGGTTCCACTTTAGGAGGTGTGGCAGCAATATTCCCAAGAGTATAGCCAAGGGCTCTATGCTTAATTCACTGGGAGTCCCTCTTTGTCTCTGGCTTTATTCTTTCTTATTCTTGGAATAATTAACTTAATGTAACTGCCCAGAAGCCTTAGGCAAAGTTGCAGGTGTGAAATTTTTGATAATGACTTTATCTGGACTAGATCTGGAACATTAGACAAATGGGCCTTTCCACTGGTACCTGTGGATTCCATTCTAACACTACACGGTAACTCAAAAGTAAATGTACCTGTAGACAAAAATAAGCCTATCTTATAATCAACAGAGTGCTTTCTTTGGACAACACATCTGAGGATTATATAATCCTTCAAACCTTTACAAGTTACTTTCTGCCCCTGGATCACAGATTACATGAGAATTTAGAACTTCCATGGAAAAGATCATTTGCTGTTGCCACTCTGTGCATTGGTAGTAATAATGAAAAGCCATTTACAGAATTTTTTAAAGAACTTTTCATCTACTGCATGGTATTGGAAAAAAGAGTGTCATCTGCCCATGTGATTTAAGAGTATATTAAATTACATGATTAGCACAGAGGAAACACCCTTTCCCTTTCCCCTGTAGAAGTCAGTTTTACTCATGATTATTAATTAGCTCAAATTTTTAAAGAAATTGTCTGTACGGAGCAAAAAGAGTCTGACAACACCGAAAAGATTCTGTAATAACCTTGATTTACCTCCTTTCTCCTACTTTCTGATTTATTACTACCCCAC
The DNA here is from genome assembly GCA_019455555.1 of Galemys pyrenaicus. NCBI lineage: Eukaryota > Metazoa > Chordata > Mammalia > Eulipotyphla > Talpidae > Galemys > Galemys pyrenaicus. The sequence goes on along the minus strand of JAGFMF010012132.1, from coordinate 251,857 downwards.
ATTCTGCAATATTTTATAATGGGTAACTCTGGCTGTTGCTTGTTAGAGATGATGGTGTCTGTCTTAAAGCAGAACACCTAAGCAGAAGTTTTCATGGATCACTTTTTAAAAATGGTCTGAAAATTGTAATTTTGAATAATTTTGTAGGCAAATGAGAAAGTTAATACCTGAATATAACCAATTTGGTAATCAGTAAAAGTCATGTCTCTTCAATCCCCCACCTGTTTTTTGTATGACTTATGAAGCATTTGTGATTTTACTTATATTGTTTTGTTTTGTGAGAGCTTATGTTATAAGCTTGTTCTTTGGATTAGAAATGTGTGGAGAGGGAAATAGAAACGGGACTAGTGGAGGTAGAAAAGCTGAAGAATGTTGCCATCCACCTTGAATGGCTTCTGGAACCCAGCTGTGAACAGAAACATGCTGGTGTGTCACTTGATGGGCTGTGTTGTTCAATCAGATGTAGCAGTGACAGAGTAGTCTTTGGCTGCATGTCGGCTTTGATTTTTAGTGCAGATAGTGGCATGTGTGCTTTGCCCAAAGTCTGCATATTTCCCCAAAATTTGGACAAATGAACTAATGCACTACTTCCAGGGAGCTTGGCTTTAGGTAACAGGCTCTCCTTTCCTTGTGGTATTTTTATTTTAACTTCACAACTGAATGGCTAGTCCAGGGATCATTGATGCTCAAGGAGTGTGGGGCTGAGGGTGGTGGAAAGCAGGGAGGCTGGACACCAAAGGAACCTGTTCTTGGCTGATTGCATGTCTATTTCTTTTTCAAAACATTTATTTATTTATGCTTACAAGAGCTGGGGTGCAGGCCAGAGATGCAGGGGGTGAGAAGATTCACCAGAGGCAGAGTGGGGAGCAGAACAGGTGAATCTACTGAAATGCACTACTGAGGGAAACAGCAGATGAGACAGGAGAGATCTGCTGAGCCACAGGAGTCAGCTCCCTGGCTGGGGATCAAATCATGCTGCTGTGGCTGACTTAGCTTGATAGTGCTGAGACATAACCCCTGTGCCACCAGGGAAGCCCTACATGTCTATTTCTATACTTGCCTGTGGGTTCTTGACGGAAGGCATCCCAGATAAGCTAAGTATGGAAAGGAAAATGTACAGAGGGCTTAGAGAGAGGTTAATTGTAGAGCGAGGGCAGAGGTTTGTAGAGGTTCTTGCTTGAAAGGTGAGACAGTCACTCTGGCCGGTGAACTTGCTGCTAAGCTGCTGTTGGCCCAGGCAGGATCTGCCCTGGTCTGCTTTGTGGCTACCGCATATTTACCCCCTGCCCATTAAACTCATGAGTTTATTGTACTAGTTACTGAAAATAGTCTCCCCCCACCTTTTTCTGGTAAATAAAGTAGTATTTTAACCACATTTACTAGCGGCCCATCAGTGGCACTCACCCTGCAGGCTCCTGCAGAGATTACACTGGATGCCTATGTAGCATTGGCAGTATCACTCCCTCTTCTCTGCATGCAAAAGAGCATTAGGGAGTGTGTGTGAGGGGGCATGACTTCATTATAGGGGATAACCTCAAATCCATCCTAACTTATGACAGTAAATCTCTCATAAATGTTGACAGTCTTTATATTGTAGCAAATGCTATGAGACACATAAATGTGCCATGCACAGAATATAGAGGCTCCTGCCTTTCAATAGCAGCTCCAGAATCTGATTGCTCCCAGAAGTTTCCTAGGGACTATGAAAATGCACAAGTTACTGGGTATTAACCCTGAAGATTCTAATGCAATAGTTCTAGAAAGAGACTTGAATTCAGGTGCCTGGTACAGAAAGCAGTGTGCTCTCACACTCTCTCCACAAATATGTGTGCTTGTATGTACACATATATCAACTTTCCCAAGTGAGTCTAGCAGAGAGCTAGAAGAGCTTCCTAGGATCACTCTGAAAATTGATGATGCATAGTTTAACAGGCATGATATAGGTGACCTTCCCAAAGGGTAGTAAGGACACGTTCCCTGTGACTATTTAGATACAAGTTCTGAGAGCCACATGGGCTATTAAAAGGACCTAACCCCACTTTCCAGCATGGTTGGGAGAGGAGCTCTGCAAAAAGAATAGGATTGGCAATCTAGTTTCCTGTGGTCCCCATTCTGGGCACCACATAGATACCAACTATCCTGCAAACCTTCTTCAGTTATTTGAAGGGTCTTGGGTTTTGTTTAAAGAATCATGGCACATCATCATGATTGGGAATATGAGTTCAGAGGCAAGTCGCTGTCACTGTCCTTTTGTCATGAAAGCTGTGGCTGTACAAAAGGTAGAGCACTGGGTAAAACACCCAGTGTGGTCACACTCATAAGCAGATCACCAGGTTGTCCTGAAAATAATAACTCACAAAAACTGAGCATATATTGTGGCTTGTCCTAAGAGCTCACTTTGTAACCTTTTGTGGTGAGTTCTCTGTGATCCCATTTTGGGGATAAGAAGACTGAGGTTACTTTGCCCAAGTTTCAAAGCTAGGAGGTGGAAGAACCAGATTTAAACAAAGGATCTTTTAAAAAAAGATTTATTTAGTTATGCATATAAGAACTGGTGTACAGGCCAGAGGTGTGGGGCTATGAGAGGATTCACCAGAGACAGTGGGGAACAGAACAGGAGGATCTACTGAAATACACTGCTGAGGGGAGCAGTAGGTGAGACAGGAGAAGCTTGCGCAGGATTGGCACTGCAGTGGCTGCGAACAGCCCCACAGCGCTGTGCCTTAAGCCCTTGTGCCACCAGGGAGGCCTGGCAGAACCGGATTTAAATCCAGATGGCCTGGTTCCCAGAGTGGTCTGGATCTAACCACTACTGCCACACTGTAGATCACAGGACTCAGGGCTATTTGAACACCATCCTGGCATCTCAAAAAAGGAACTGCTGGCTTTTATTCTGACTAAATGCGAATGAAGGCAAAAATGAAGGCTCAAATCATTTCAGACTTGTATATTCCAATTTCAAGATATAAAATCCTACCTTTATATAACATCCCTAAAGCGATCATTTTCCCGATGCCTAGGGAAACTGGATATCTTCCTAAATGTTGTTTTTAAGAGTAGTCACTGCAGGGTTAAGCAACACACTATGAAGCAAACCGCAGCCACTGCAGCACGAGTTCAATTCCTGCTGCCGGCCAGGGAGGGGACCCACATGGCACGGCAGACCTCTCCTGCTGTGCCTGCTGCTCCCCTCAGCAGTGTACTTCTGTTGATCTGCCTGTTCTGCTCCCCACTCTCTGTGGTAAATCCTCTCACCGCCCCCCCCCACCTCTGGCCTGTACCCCAGTGCTTGTATGCATAAATAAATAAACCTTAAAAAAAAAAAAAAGAGTAGTCTTTATTCTCAGTGTTAGTCTTTGGTCCATACATTCAACTATTATTATTGCTTAAGTAATATTTACATATTGGAAAACATCAATAGAAACTGCTCTGATGATTTTTCTATGCCTTGCAGTTTAAACAAATATTACCTGGGAGGCAGTGATCACCCACTAGTATTGGCTCCTGTCATGATTGTACATACTCATATTTTTTCTACTTGTAGCTCTTTTATACTCATTCTGTCCTTCAAGATTGTCTTTATGAAGATACATCTGTTTAGCTTTGGTGATTAGCAGAAACATTAGCAGCCCTACTGTTTCAGAGCATAAATAATTAATGGATGTGCCTCATTAATTTCTTCTGAAACTGACTCTTGTTAGACTACTGTTAGATATTTTTCTTGAATTAAGAGCAGATATAAGGAGGAGGGACTCTGCCTATCTTGAAAATAGGCCATTTACTTTTGTGAAGAAATTATGACATAGGAGGCTACTGGTGGCAATAAAAGGAACCTATTTTAATGAGATGCAACACATGTCTTTTGTTTGCTAAGCAGAGCCTTCCATCAGAAGGTGTCTATTCCAGGATCTATTTCTCTAAATTTCCACACAAGCCTGCCTTTTAATCAAACAAATCCAGAACTCAAGTATCCCACTAGCTCTGCACTTGACCCTCTTTTCCCCTTTACTTTGAAAAACTTCCCCATTTCATTACTGTCTCCAAGTTGGGGGACACTTGGTGGGGAGGGGGAAGGGAGTGGGTTGAGAGCAGAAAGAGCACAAGGGACTGAGGTGATGGTGCACTGGTGAAATGGTGGTGGGAAATCCATGGGGACTACAATTGGTGTCATATATATAAATATATATAAAGAATTTCAGTCCAATTAACTGTGAGACTTCTTTCTATGAAAAATGCATATTAAATACATAATAGGGTTTGCCTAGTTGTAATATCCAGAGTTGGCAAAACTTAATCCACCCCCAAATATCAATAAAATAGCCTCTTGGGCTTCCCAAGAATCTTAAGAAGTAATTCAGTCTAGCTCTAACTTCACCCAACCAAAGATAAGTTGTGGTTAACTTAAAAATAATTTAGTAGAATAGGGCCTCCCCGGTGGCACAGTGGGTTAAGCAACGCACTATGAAGCAAACCACAGCCACTGCAGCACGAGTTCGATCCCTGCTGCTGGCCAGGGAGGGACCCACATGGCACAGCAGACCTCTCCTGCTGTGCCCGCTGCTCCCCTCAGCAGTGTGCTTCTGTTGATCTGCCTGTTCTGCTCCTTGCTCTGTCTGTGGTGAATCCTCTCACCCCCCCCCCACACCTCTGGCCTGTACCCCAGTGCTTGTACGCATAAATAAATAAATCTTTAAAAAAAATAATTTAGTAGAATAAGTTTATAATACAGAAGTAAATGCCTCAAATGTAGTAATAAAATATCTTATCTCCTATGTGGACCTGCTAAAATTCTAAAGAATGGAAACCACTGTAGGGAAGAGAAGTTGTTTTCTTAGCCATGCTGGATTCTAAAGGTTAAGCCAAGGCAATAAAGCCAACTACCATGAAAAATGTGGCCAACCTGAAGGACCAGCTTTTTGTCAATTGATTAGATGAATTATTGAATGGCAATATAGAACCCACCCATTATTAATAACATTGTCATAGCAACAATAGCTAACATTTTGAGCATGAATTATACATGGTATTAAGTGTTAAATTCTGGTTTTAAAGAATTTTTTCAAATGTCTCATTTAGTTGTGCAATAATCCTTAAGGTGCTTGTTATCATCATATTTTACAGATGAGAAAAAGCACAGAGAGATTAAGTAACTTGTACAAGGTGACCCTTGTACATAAAGACATAGCAGAACTGGACTATGAATCCAGGTAAGAGACATATGTCCATATGTTTTCACAGGGATGAGAAATATACAATGTACAAAAATGAAAAATAATGTAAAATAAATGTAAAATTAAAAAAAAACTGTTCAAATGCATTGTCAAAAGAGAAAAGGACAGGAGAAAAATGATGCTCCAGTATGTTCACATTTTAATTTTTAAAACATAGTTTTATTTCCTTTTTTTAATAGCAATCATTTATCACATTTGTATTTTTGTGATTGGAAAGAATCGTCTTTATATTTGAGATAAAGCCTGTTGGGTTGTATTTGACATCAAAATATCTGGCTATGTGTAGGATTATGTTACAAAGTCTATTTAGTGTCTACTTAATCACATTAAGATGATATTCCTCCCTGGGCTTGCTGTCTAAATTCAGAAAAGAACAGGCAACTTGTAAACAAGAACTGGGAAAGGCAGAAAGTCCTAGTTTACTGTCAAATTTGTTTTCACCATAGTTTATATTCGGTGCATACAGAGAACTAGGTAGTGACTCTTACAGGTCTAAGTAACTGCAAAGCACCTGCAGGCTATGGCACACAATGGAAAAAGTGCTCACCCACACACTCACAGCTCAATCTCAATATTGGTTTCTTTAATAAATGGTGCCATAAAGTTGTATTGAAGTGAATATACATTATGAGTATTGCTTACCATGTTTATGATCCTCTCCACATCAAAGTGACATAAAAGGCAGAGCTAGTACCAATTAATATCCAATTGCTCATCAAACTTTAATTTGTATTTGCTTCCCCCTGATTGATACATCTTTTATAACTGAAAAGCTCCATCTCTTTATAACGTGTGCTATCATTCAAGGCCACTTGTTTTAATCACTCTGCAAACCAGCATGAAATTGTCTAATAATTCACCTAGGTTTTGTCACAAGTGCCTGAAGTTACAGCAGTTTAAGAAAGAGCAGCTGTCCTCTTTGGAACATTTGGAATTATTAAAAAAGCGCATCAGATCCCTGATGAGGAAGCAATCTTGTCCAAATGATTGATAGTCAAAGGTTGATTATTCAGATGCATGACATTTATTTCTTTTTTCACCCACTGGTTCGGATTTTGGTAGCAGAGATTATTAAGTCTAGGGAGTAGAATCAATAGACCTGGGACTGTAGGAGTGGGTTTGGGGGAAGGTTGCAGTTGAGAAGTGTCAGTGTGTGGTGTGGCCCTGCTACAGCAATTTTGAATAGCTGCCCATCCACAGTCAGAGCTGACTTCAGTGGACCTATGGTGAAAAGTGGAATGAATATCTTCCACATTGCTATTTATTCAGTCATCTACAAATACTGAATACAGAACCATACAAGAGGCTTTGCTTTCTATGGCTGTTGCAACAGCTTGAAATTTCTCTTGGGAGCCAGAGGGGATCCCCAGCACGCAGGAGAGTGACCCCCAAGACCCTGGCTCTTGTCCTCTCCTGAGAACCCAAAGCAGAGCTTCTCAGGGGTCTAGGTCACTGTCATGCTTTTGCAGCGCCTGATATACTAAAAAATAATAGAAGAGCCAAAATGAGAATTTGAAATTGGCCTATTTACAAACTATAGAGCTGAGACATCCAACAGGGGAGGGAGAGGGAGAGGAGTCATAACAGGGGAGGGAAGAGAGCAAGGGACTATGGTGATGGTTCACACGTGACATGGTGATTTACAGGGACTACACCTGAGGGGAGAAATCCTATTGTGCAAAAATGAACGACGATGTAAGAAAATTTTAAAAGTTTATCAAAAAAAAAAAAAAAGGAAATTGGCCTATTTAAAATCCTCACATTTAATACTTTTAGCACTCAAGGAAGAAGAAAAGGGACCTCCCTGGTGGCTTAGAGGTTGTCTCAGCAGTATCACCACTATAGCCTGAGCACCCACACGGCGCAGCAGACCTCTCCTGCCTCGCCCGCTGCTCCCCTCAGCAGTGGGTTTCAGTCGATCCTCCTGTTCTGTTCTCTACTCAGTCTCTGCTGAATACTCTCATCTCCCCACACCTCTGACCTACTCCTCATCTATGCAAAAATAAAAATAATAATAAAAAGGAAGAGGAGAAAGAGAAGGAAGAAAGAAGATGGGAAAGAAAAATTACAATGACTTTACATATAACTTCATTTAGAGAGAACTCTCAAAAATGTGAAGACCCCAGTTGTATTTAACCCCTGTGGCAGGTCAGATGCTAGGCACATGCCTGTCTTTAATGGGGTGAAGCTGGATAGGGGGAAATATCAGATTTTCTGAACCATTTAAATAAATAGGTCAAACCATCTTTTTAAAAAAATTATTTATTTATGCACACATAGAAGAACAGGGATATAGGCCACAGATATGGTGATAGGATACACCAGAAGCTGAGTGGGGAGCAGAACAGGTGGATTTACTGAAATGCACTGTGGAGGGGAGCAGCAGGTTAGAGAGGAGAGGTCTGTTGTGCCATATGTGGTTAGCTCCCTGGCCAGGGATTGAACTCAGGCCACAGAGGTGATAATGCTGAGCCTTAACCCCTAGGCCACCAAGGAGTCCCCAAGGTCAGACTATCTTATCATGAGTTTTCCTCACCATTGCCATAGTGAAGAAGGGTTGGGTAGTGGTTGCAATCCCAGGGCTAACTCTTGTCCTTCCATCCTCCTATTTCTGTCTGCATGATTGAGAGTGTTCGGACCAAGACAATGCAATCCTGGACCTTCCAACAGTCAGATGTTGGTGAGGTCACCAAACTTGGGAGTCTCGGCCGTAGGGGCAGGATTACAGCGCGGGCCGTACCTGCAGCATTGTTCCGAGGAGATGAGCCCATCCTCTCCGCGCTCTTGGCATGGGGCCTGGCACAGGGCCTGGCACAGCATCAGTTCTCAGTAAGCACAGCCGGGTATTATTGTAAAAAGGTTAGTAGCTGTGTCCCAACCCAGGATGTGTCTGGGTGGACGGCTATACTCTGCTACCCCCCAAAACAGGCTAGGGCCACTGCGTGAAGCCACAGGTGTCTAGAAAAACTCAAAGAACAGTATCTTTTACTCTCTGAAATCATGAAATAACTCAGACGTCCTCTAATGCTTAGGAAAGAAGGTAACAAACACCAAAGGTACTCACCATTCAGCTTGAGAAATAAAATATAGTGAACGATAAGACACTGTGGAGCTAGTAAAATGAATGAACAGAGTGATGTGGATAAATCTCAAAACTTAATGCTGGGGCCTCCCTGGTGGCGCAGTGGGTTAAGCAACGCACCATGAAGCAAACCGCAGCCACTGCAACACGAGTTCGATCCCTGCTGCTGGCCAGGGAGGGGACCCACATGGTGTGGCAGACCTCTCCTGCTGTGCCCGCTGCTCCCCTCAGCAGTGTACTTCTGTTGATCTGCCTGTTCTGCTCCCCACTCTGTCTATGGTGAAACCTCTCACCCCCCACACCTCTGGCCTGTACCCCAGTGCTTGTATGCATAAATAAATAAAATATTTAAAAAAAAAAAACTTAATGCTGATCAACAAGAGCAGTGGCAGTGGACAGTGGACTGTGTACAATATGAGGCCAGGTGGAGCAAGCGAATGTGCTGGCCGAGCGATGCTCTGTGGGGTACTTGCTGCTCAGACATAGGAGTGACAGTGTGGGGATCTGCTGGGGAAGGAGAAGCAGTGTTTCTCAAGAAAGCTTTGAAGAATGGGAGTCCTTCATTCTCAGGTGTCCTGGCTTTGTTCTCAGCAGGGTCTGTGCTGTCTGCACAGACGCTAGCCCCCATGGAGACAGGACCCTGGGCAAAAAGTGTTAAGTATACTGAAAGCAAAATTCTTCCTTTGAATGTGTTTGGTTCCCATTAAAGGCCAAGGGCACTCCCTCTGCAGGCCCCCCACATCATGCCGTGACACATCCAACCTGAATTCTGAAGGTTGCTTGTAACATAAAAGCAACCAACCAACAGCATAAATGTATATGAAATGAAATCAATAAAAAGTGGATTTTCCCCCTCCATTGAAGCTAGTCCTGGGAGGGTACATTAAGGAGCTAGGACAATGCTGGGGAGATGCTAACAGGAAGGATGAAGGGGGGTAAGAGGGGAGGCACAAGTAGGGGGCTGGAAAGAGGGGGTTGGTTGCTATTGCTATTCACCATGTAAGTTATGGTTTTGTGAGAAATGTCCTTCCTTTGCCTCATGACTTAGAAAAATCAGCTCTCAATCTTATGTGATGAAATAGGGGTTTCTGTTTTGTTCGTTCCACTTTATTCCAGAGGTCTCAGAATAAAGTAACATTTCTGACCAGGTTAATTCCTATCACAAACAGTTGATATCATATAAGGAGTTTGTGATGAAATTAAAAATTAAATCATGAGAGAGAAATGATTTTATGTGTATAATTTTTTCTCTTATAACAACAGTGAAAGTTTTAGTCTCATAAAATTAAAATGCCAAGCATAGCAGTAAGTCCTTAGCATTGTTTATTTCCATAACTCCCAGAATCATCATACAAGGTGGTATTGGGAACTTATGTAAAACTGGAGGTGTACTGTAGGACCAGGATTGAACTCAAGGAGTCTGACCCCCAAATCTAAGCTGTATCATCATGCAATGTACCCACCTCTCTTTACTAACACAAGATCTTCAAGCTGTGCTTAAATTTTGCCACTTTTCTTTATTGCTGGCAAGGCTTTGTAAATTATTTAATGAGACTTTCTCATAATAAGACTTGTGTGTTAAATGATAATGCGGTCCAGTAGTTAGTCTAAGAACTGGGGGCCTGCTTCCTAATCCCCCCTTTTGTTCTAAAATGACCCTACTGAAACAGACACCCCTCTCCTGACTTCTGCCCCTGCCTCTCTCCTCCCCAGGGCTGAGCTTCTGCATCCTTTTTCGAATGACATGACCTATCCCTCTGTGACCTCAGGTGAGTGAACCTGACCTAAGGAAAGCAATGCTGGGGGCAGAATCAGCCTCACTACCTTCAGGGAATTAGGATAAAGAAAGAGAGGGCTGAGAAGTCATGCTGTCTCCTTTCTACATCTGAGTGATGTTGTTTTAGATGCCTGGAATCATCGGCTTGTAATTATGAAATTACATCCTAAAGACCCAGTTTTTCATTCTTAGCTCAGAGCAGTTGGCATATAGACCCAGCTTTGTTTCTTTTATCCTCCTCTCCCTTTTCGGAACTCCTTACTAGGGAGTCACTGAAACTTTGGCAGCTACTTCAAAATTGCTTTGGGTTATGTTTTCCAGGATTTTAGTATTTTGCACTAGTTATACTGCAGAATGTTTTCCTCCTTATAGGAGATAGTGGTGGTGATGACTCATTCTAATCTCAAAAGAGTGGTATTTTCAGAGCACTGTATTATGATATTGGTTTGTATTTGTTTCATTTCCAGGGAATAACATATAGCTTCTGACCTCTTGTCACCAGACTTACACACTTGTGTGATCATCCGTATCACCTGTGACTTTGCAGGGACTCAGAGACTGGATGTGCAAGACTCATGAAAAGGGAGCTTGGGGCTTCTTTGGGAGCCTTGGTCATGTGCAATAAAATGATACCCGACTAACTTAAACAAAAATGGAATTTACTGCAAATGTAGATTAGCATACAGAATTGAAGAAAAGGATGAAAATCTCAGGAAATGATAGAAGCCAAGCCTTTTCATCAGGTGGAGGAAGGGCCAATATTTTCAGGTGCTGCACTGTCCTGAATGGGCTCCTTCAGCCCTTGTCAGTCCACTGGAGTCAGTGTCCTTATAGAGGACACGTGCCTAGCCTACCTGGAATTTCAAAGCAAATCATCAGCCTGGAGAGGGCAGGAATCTTGATTGGCAGTCCCACTGGTCTGTATCCACTCAGGAAGGGCTAGTTTCCCAAAGCAAAATTACAGTGTGTCACAGTAGAAGGGGAGATGGACAACGGTTAATGAAAAGTAGATGTTCATTCTCAACTTTGTACTGACCCCCCTTAGAGGGGCAGGAACAAGCAGTCTCTCAGAAACATCAGTAAGTATAAGCCGGTGATCATCTCACCCATGGATCAACCCCACTTAGCAATATGTTGCTTCACCCACTGGGCTTATGCTTGGGGTATGTGGGTCTGCAGAGAGACTGCCAGACTTACACAAGACCAAGTGAAGCTCCGGTTTGGGGTGATGACTGCTAGTGCAATATACAGAGATAAGAGTTGAGATGTTCCCTCTCAACTTCAATTGGCTCTGGGAAGAATTAGGAGGAGAATTCAGAGAAGAAAGGGAATCTGATCTGTAGCAACATTTGGACTCCGAGTATTTTTGTTTGTTTTTTTTTTAAAGATTTATTTATTTATTTATACATACAAGAGCTGGGGTACAGGCCAGAGTCCAGGGCGGTGAGAGGATTCACCAGAGACAGAGCGGGGAGCAGAAAAGGCAGACTGACTGAAACACACTGCTGAGGGGAGCAGAGGGCGAGGCAGGAGAGGTCTGCTGCACCATGTGTGTCCCCTCCCTGGCCGGCAGCAGGGATCGAACTCGTGCTGCAGTGGCTGCAGTTTGCTTCATAGTGCGTTGCTTAATCCACTGCACCACCAGGGAGGCCCTGGACTCCAAGTTTTCTAAGTGGTAATACAAAATCAATAACTGTTCCTAATCAGATCCCGGATAGGTCTACTGCAAGTCAGGAAATACCTCCTCCCCTTAATTTACTTACTTCTTTCCAATGAAAACAAATACTTCAGATACTCAGTTTTGGATCAGGTCCATATATATAATATGAAAGCTTCCCGGTTTATTCTCTATTTAGGTTCACAAAGATCATTGTCCTCTAAAATATTCATCACTTACTTTAAGGTAATTTTTAGCACTCAAGTAATTTATGTTCATTGTAGGAAAATCAGGAAATAGTGATAGGCCAAAAGGAAAAAAATGAAAACCCACAGACAACCACTTGGTATTATTTTGTGAGTATATGCCCAGATTTTTCTCTGTGATCCCTGTATTTCCATATATTCGTGTGTTCCCAATTTTAAAAAATGGAACCGTGCTGCTCATGTTGTTTTCAGTATCATTTTCACTCCACAGTAAGTTATTATCTTTCCATTACTATAAAAATATTCCTTCTACGCTGCCTTTATAACACCCAACACACTTCACATGGTGATTTCATTGTTTCTGGTTCATTGTGGAGACAAAGAAAAGACAATTTTGGTTTCCTCTCTAGTGCTGTCAATTTAATTTGCCCTCTTTATAGAAATGTGAAGCCTAGATTTACCTGAAATGACAAAAAATTCTCTGTTTCAGTGGTGACTTTCTAAAAAATGCCTTGTGGGAGAACAGAGGTTCCTTTATGGATGCCCAAGAGCACTGCTCGTCCTTAGACACTTGGAGGTATTCTCACGTGGAGGGAGCGAGCGTTGTTACTTGTCTTTGGACACTAGGAAAAGGGAGACACTCAGGATTGAGGCCCTGGAGAAGTCATCGGCAGAGCCCAAAAGAGAACTTGAAGTTCTAATGGCCCAGTCCTCCCATCAAACCGCAAAGCCACACTGCTTCCCCTTCCGCTGCTTGGGGGCCGGGCTTGCAGAGGACCGTGCTGCTGCTGTGCGCTGGGGCTGAATGGTGATTCGCCATTCACTGGCCCGTTGGCTCTGCCGAGAGAGCCCAGCCTCTCCCTGGCTCTCAATTGCGGGCGAAAGCTGGTTCTCGCGTGCAGGACCCATTGATCTGTTCCGACAACGACTCCTGAATTATATGGCCCCTAAATGTTTGCTGCCAGAGAGATCTATACTGTGGATGCAATGATGGGTACTTACTGGAAACGGTTGCCTGATATATGAGTTTTGCTGTTTTGTCTCAATGAAATATCCCTCCGTGCTCAGAGGTCTCTCTTCTCCCAACTCTTTTTCTCTACTCTAGTATAGTGTATTATGCAAGAAAAAAAGTGAAATAAAATAACTTTCAAATGTCTTAACATTTAAAGTAAAGCCAGGTTGGCTGTGCCAGTACAGTGCAAACGAAGCTTTTCAGAGGATGATTTGTCCATTCATTTAAAAGAAAAATGCTAAAAAAAAAATGTGTGAACCCATTTACCAGGAATTAAGTTTTGAGTCATTTATCCAAATTTAATGATGGTGGAGAAGGACAAGGATTGATTTACAGGGTCTTCTTTCCACTTTTACAGTAGTGAAAAAAATTGAAACCATTTCAAAGCTGAACAATAGGCAGTTGGTCAAATTAATTATGATTTGGTTCTACAGTGGTATTATATGCTGTCCTTAAAAATTTGTTGTATTATGGTCTGCAATCACACTCCTGCGTGCCTACCCAAAGAACACAAAAACACTAATTCAAAGGGAAATATACACTCCCCATGTACACTGCAGCACTATTTACAATAGCCAAGTAATGGAAACAACCTAAGTGCCCAGATACAGATGAGTGTATCAGGAAGATGGTACATACACAATGGAATACTACTCAGCTATCAAAAAGATAAACTCATGCCATTTGCGGTACCATGGTAGAGCTAGAAATATTTAGGCTAAACAAAGTAAATCAGAAAGAGAAAGTGAAATACTGGATAGTGTCATTTATATGTGGAATATAGAGAAACCAAACAAAGGATCTCACCAATCCCCATAACCTTTAAGAAGTCATACCTTCCTCTTCCTCTTATAGTAGTACCCTTCTTTTGTGAAATACCCTTATGCCCACATGTGAAGGAAGAAACTGAAGGGAAAAAGCAATATTCAAAGAAATACTATTTTTCAAATTATATAAAAAAAGAAATATTATTTTTTCAGAATAAAAAATGAATATTTACTAAATTGCTCAAGCCTTGGTGGGAATCTAAATTAATGCCAACTGTTCTAATGGCAGCATGGTTAGGTTAGCCTCTGAAGTCTCTCAGACTTGACTTCAAGTCCAGCCTCTGACAATTCTTGTCTCCACCACTGAAGTTACTTAACATGCTGAATCTCTGTTTCCACGCTGGTAGGTGGAGATTCCAATAATACCTGCCACCTAGGTTTGTGGTGAAGAAATCATGGTGCCCATAAAAGCCCAGTCCATAGCTGCCCCTAACAAAAGCTTGGTAAGTGCCAGCTACTGTAACCGCCACTGTTGTTTATAGCATGTGTGACTGGGGGAGGGGAGGAAACACTGGTGGTAGAATAGCCTTCGTGTGAACAGATTCTTCTATTTGTCTGCACCAATCCTTTGCTGTTTAAGTAACACTGTATTATGACAGAATGAAAGTTTCAGGTGTGCATCATTAGGAATCCACAGGCGTGCAGACTATATTAACCTCACCACCGAAATTCTATCCTTCACCATAACATTGACCTCTTTTACCCAGTTTACCCACTGCCCTTCCCCCTTCCCTTCTGGTAACCACTAATTGGTCTCATAGTCTAAAAGCTTATTTTTGTTTTATTTAATTCATCCGTTTGTTTGGTTTCTCTCTCTACCACATATCAGTGAAATTATACAGTGTTTACCTTCCTCTGTCTGACTTATTTTTACTAAACATCATACCTCTAGGTTGTCCATGTTGTTGTAAATGGCAGAACTTAATCTTTTTTTTTTTTAATTGTTGAGTAGCATTCCATTGTGCCTATATACATCTTCAATCAATCATCTGTTGATGGACATTTAGGTTGTATGCAGCTCTTGCCTCTTGTAGATAATGCTGCAATAAACACGGGAATGCAAGTACCTCATTGCATTAGTGTTTTTGTGGTAAATACCCAGAAGTGGAATAAATAGGTCTATGGAATTTCTATTTTTATTTTTTGGGGAAGCCACCATCTATTTTCCATAATGCTTGCATTAATTTAGATTCCCACCAAGGGGCACAGAGCATCCCTGTTTATCATGCCCTCCCCAACAGGAGCCTCTTATTTTTTTGGAGAGTGGGCGTCTGCACAGCAGTGAGGTGATAGCTCATTGTTTTGATTTGCTTTTCCCTGATAAGAGGAGATGAACATCTATTTATGTACTGTTGGTCATCTGCACATCTTCGGAAAAGTATTCAGATCCTCTGTCCATTTTTTAATTGGGTTGTCTGGGGATTTTGTTGTTGAGTTTTATGAGTTCGTTATATATTTCAGGTATTAGCTATTCAGTGGGGTGTCTTTTTCTCTTGAATGGTGCTTTCTTTTGCTGCATCTGCACTTAGTGAGCACTTACGTCTAACCCTGGAAGATAGTTATTAATAGCATTTCTATAGCAAATGAGCAATCTGAAGCTCAGAGTGGTTAATTAACTTGCTCCAGGTCACACAGCTTGAAAGACGGATTCCAGCGCCTGTCTCTCCGACTCTAGAGTTGGTGCTCTCAAGCCATGGTGTCATACCATGTTCCAGGAGAGTCACTCTCACGGGCATGTGTCTTTGAGTACACCCCAGACCTATGTACGAGAGGCTCATTCTTTGTTACCCATTAGTCATTCAGATTGTTGCCAATACATACTTCTGCAGCATTTCCCAACTGTAGGATTGTTGGCCAGAGCCAGAGAGAAGGTTCACTGGCATTTTCTGCTCCTACAGTTTTTAGCTTTCACAGCTTTACAAATGAGGGTGACACAGTTGTACTTATATTATTCAATATAACAGCTCACTTGTCCACTCTAGTATAATAGAAGCAGATACTGTTGGGGACACCAAGTTTAAATATGAGTTGGAGATAAATCCTACTCAGGTTCTTAATGATATTAGTTAACTATTCAAATATTGATATTTATAGTCTGAATACTGCTAGGCAATGCAAAAAATAAAGAGATCTAATTTTCTCAGTTTAGAGAGAAGTCATGCGATGTCAGATCTCTCTGGGGCTGATTATCAATAATGTTAAGGGGTTTTTTTGGTTATTTAACGATCATCTAAGTGAAACTTTCTTCAACAACCAAAAAAAGCACCCTATTTATATCTATAAATGTATTTAATGATTACTTTCAATATCTGATTATGTTTTCACTAGCAAGAACAAGTATAAGTCTTTTAAAATATATTAATTACTAATGTGATGTCATAGTCATTCTAAAAATTTGAGAAAATACAGATGACTAAGTAAATCATGAGTACCTTTACAGTGGAATACTATATAGTCAGGAAAGGCTGGATTTATGTATTGATGTGGAATTAAAAAGCTTCATGTATGATTTGGAAAGATGGCTGCGACAGCCACTTCTGCAACCACCACAATAGCAATGGCTACTATTAATGAGAGCCTGTGTTTCAAACACTGTATTTTGAAGATAATTTATTTCTCTCTTAAAACAAGCCTATACCTAGATACTAAGTATGATACTCTGAATGCAAATAAATTACTGCTTTCCTATCCACAGGCAGGCCTTTCTGGCCATTAAGTTTTAGTTGAGTTCAAGCTCAACTAAAAACTGAGCCCCATCTGACCATGCTATGTATCTGTCAGTCCCTATAATCACTTTGTGAGCAAAATGGACACAACTTAAGATATGAAATTTCAACAAAATATTTTGAAACCAGTTAATTAAGGGGATGGTCAATTCAACAAACTTTACCCAGTATTCTATGGCAGAATGTTCCTTTTGGTGGTCTAGACAGGCCCAAGCATTTGCACTATAATTAGACTTTAGCTAGTTCTTAAGAAGCATATGATGGGAACGTCTTAAAATTAATGTTATTTACCTGCTAGGATGTAAATGCTGAAAGGATGTGGTCTACATTATGGACAAGGGCTCTGTAAAAATGTGATACTAGAAAATGGAAATTTTATGAGTTCTGGGAACAGAAACAGGTGATCTGAGTGAAATGGGGGAAATTCTAATTTTTGCTGCATTGCTAGAACTTAATAATCCCAAGAAGTTTTTCTTAAAAATCATGAATAATCGAACCACACATTTCTGGGTTAGTTGTGCCCCTGTTGGCTCCATCAAGTTGTCTAGTGCTGAAAAATAACTCTTCTGCTTAAACCAAGGGTCCTTTGCACCAGCGTTGTTAGAGCTAGCATCATACAAATCCAACCTGAGGTGTCCATCCAACTCCCAGCCTGGGGCGTGAATTTTTCTTTGTTGGGTGGTTATTTCTTTCCATGTATTTATGTATTAATGTGGAGTTACAGCACTTCATGTATTTCTAGTATTTCATTCCATATTTCTAGGATGGTAGGAGAGTGTAGTAGATGAGAGCATGATAGAATTTGCTCTCAAACTGTCCTCACTAGTTCTGTGACTATGGGAGTTGCTCACTTTTTTAAGACTTAAATCAACCCATCTCTAAAACAAGAATATATCATGGGTTGTTAGAAGGATTAAATGCCGAAGGCCAGCTACAGCAGAATTATGTTTCAGTGAGCGCACATTGAGACTCGCAGAACTGTAATTATAAAGTTAGCCAAAACGAAAGGAATCTGGCAGGGGCCAGCTATGGAGTCCCTGATTTTTCAGGAATATCCCTCATACCGGATTTTTGTCACATAATATGAGTAGCATGGCCCGCATCAATTAAATGAAAAGACTTCAGGAAAGCCTTCATTACAGTGGCTGCCAAAATTGATAACTACCTTCCTCCTTGTCAACCTAATACCTTATGGATACATTTAATCACAAACCACCTGCCTTATCTTGAGCAAGGGGCCAGTCTCCATGAGCCCCCCCCCCCCTATTCCTGGGTTATTGGGAGAACTCTTCCTCTCAATTTTAGGAATTTTATTTAATTTTTAAAAAAATTTTTTTTGAAGATTTATTATTTATGCATACAAGCACGAGGATACAGGTCAGAGGTGTGGGGAGGTGAGAGAATCCACCAGAGATAGAGTGGGGAACAGAACAGACAGATTAACTGAAGCACACTGCTGAGGGGAGCAGCAGGCAGGGCAGGAGAGGTCTGCTACTCCATATGGGTCCCCTCCCCACACCGGCAGCGCATATCGAAATCGTGCTGCAGTGACTGCGGTTTGCTTCATAGTGCATTGCTTAACCTACTGTGCCACCAGGGGGGCCCAATTTTAATGATACTTTTATATTTTGAATATTCCTGCCCTCCAAAAGACCCAGCTCATGCTTTCCTTAGTATAGACAGAACAGGAAAACAAAATCAAATACACAAGAGAGTAGGTAACAAGCGAACTGACTGCCCTCCGCCACACACAGGATGAAGCCTAATTGTTTTGGTACAGTGTTAACCTGTAATATAAGTATATGGTGATAAATACTTTCTCCTATTTTGTTTTAATTCTTACTAGCAAACTTGGAAGGAAGATAGAACAGAGCATATATCATCATCTCTGTTCTACAGACAAGGAACTAAGAAGAAAAACAACTAACTTGCCCAAGATAAATAGTTATTACTGATAAAAGTAAAATCAGAATCTCTGGGAATAGACTTCTAGCCTTCTAGTCTTTTCACTACACCAGAGAAAGTATGCGCAGCCACTCTTACTCTTCACTTGTAACAAAAATCATTAATCAACCACAATTTTCTTCCGCACCACCTGAATCCTCAGAGGAGTCATTCTTATCACAGAGTTCCAGACAGCCATCATCAGTTGAGTCTAAGTGACACGGATGTATAACAAACCTATTGGTCATTCCTGGACAAGGCTATCCAGCCTTCATCATTGATCTCATCATTTTGTTCACTTGGCATTCAGAGCTAGAGGGAAGATCTTTTCCTTAGAAACCTGATACCAGGTCCTATTTCCAGTGGGTATGTGGTCAATGTTGATTGTTTGCTCCTCCATGCCAGAATCCTAGTCATTTCCATACCCAGTAACCTGCAACGGAACCTGACACGAATAGACATTGAACCATGTTTTGATGGATGGATGGTTGGATGGGTGGATGAATGGATGGATGGATGGATTTAGCAATTGAAAAGGTCCCAGGAACAGGTCCAGGGTGGAAAAGGGCCTCCAGTGCTGATGGCTTTATAGACTCACTCAGATGACGACTTGACGCCTCTGTGTCTCCTAGGATTGGACTGTCAATCTAGAAAGCACTGTCCATCTTCCAAACACAATTTATCTCCATTTATCAGAGGATATTATTAGACATTGTGCTGCTGAGATAGCAGATTAGTTAGGGCTTTTAGTTCTGGGTCCATGAGAAGGATTTGGAGAAATGTGTTCTGCCAGGGGAGGGAAGGTACGTGGTCTCTCTATTACCCTGGCCTGATGACAGCAGCTAGCACTCTGCTGAATGATCAATAATTGGCTGCCAGTCCAGTTACTCCTTGCTGGCTATTTTAAGGATGGCCACTGAACCCACCATCAGCTCATAGGAAAATATTCACAAACAAGGAAGCCCACTGTTCCTCCTCTCTGCCAGCTTTCACCTCCCACACAGGGCCCAGAGAAACATGCCATCCAGGAGCCCCTCAGAGCAGTGCTTCTGAAAGCCACTTAGGATGGGTCAGAGAAGCAGCTGCTCCCAGGCACTTAGCCATCGATCAGGGTGCTGTCCCACTGGCGCCTGGACTGTGGCATTGTTGGTGAGAATTGGAGGTTCCAGCTATTTCTGCCTTTCCTGGATTGCTTTTCATTTCAGTTGCCTCTTTCCAAAATACAAATAAAGGGAACTTGCAAGATGACCAGGAAGTCCCCAAAGAGTCCAAGATTATAAGACGAGCTGGTTTTAAACAAGGACAGGTTTATACAAACAAATAGAATTTTTCTTATTTTATATATAGAATCTCTGGAAAGAACTTACAGACCTTGGGACAATTTTTTTAAAAGATTTTATTTATGCATATAGGTATGCATGGGGTACAGGCCAGAGCCTGGCAGGGGTAGGGGTGGGCAGTGATGAGAGGATTCACCAGAGACAGAGTGGGGAGCACAACAGGCAGATCGACTGAAATACACTGCTGAGGGGAGCAGTAGCAGGAGAGGTCTGCTGTGCCACATGTGTCCCCTCCCTGGCTGGGGATGGAACTCATGCTGCAGTGGCTGCAGAAGGCCCACAGTGCTGTGCTCAACCCCTTGCACCCGGAGGGAGGCCCAGCCTAGGGACAATTTTTGACTGAATGAAGTTTTTATGAGCTTTGTTTTATTTATCCAGCAATATGGGATGGAATTGATACCACCTATGTATTTCCATTTCCTGTATTCTCCTGGAGAACAGATCTTACAAACTTTGTTATAAATGATGATTATTAAAAAAATACTTAACATGGACTTCAGTTAACTGTATTTTTTTTTAAGAGTTAAATACTTTGTTTCAGTAAATCCTCCTACTCTGCTCCCTACTTTGTCTCTGGTGAATTCTCTCACACCCCCAGCCTCCACACCTCTGGCATATACCCTGGTTCTTCTACGCAAAAGGAATAAGTGAAATACTTCAAAAATGTGAAAAGGTATAGAAAATAAAATTAATCAAGTATCTATCCCCAGCTTAGAAATAAAACATAGTAAAAATAGTTTCAACTCCTAGTGATACGATATACTTCCACTTGCACTCTTTTTTTTTTTAAATATTTATTTATTTATGCATACAAGCACTGGGGTACAGGCCAGAGGTGTGGGGGGGTGAGAGGATTCACCACAGAGAGCGGGGA
>JAGFMF010012132.1:187878-229272 GCA_019455555.1 Galemys pyrenaicus | reverse complement strand
TCCCTGCTCTCTGTGGTGAATCCTCTCACCCACCCCCCACACCTCTGGCCTGTACCCCAGTGCTTGTATGCATAAATAAATAAAATCTTTAAAAAAAAATAAATAAAATCAATCAGAAGGATCTGTGGCAGCAGCCAGTTGGGGAGGGGGGGAACACATGTGGCAGGGGGAAAGCCTGTCTCAGGTGCTGTCACTTGAGCTGAGACCAAAGGATCCGAAACAGTCAGTCATGTGAAGGGCCATGGCAGTATTTTCCAGAATGCATGGCTTCATGCCCACTCTCCCACCCCAAGGATAGGAAAAGCTTATAATTTATCTGCTTCCCCAATGCCTGGCATCTTGCCCAGTCTCACGAAGCGAATGACCATCAAAGGATTTCATGAATGAATGAATGAATGAGCCAAATTATGTTGGCTCAGAAGGAACCTCAGTTATCAAACTTGCAACAGCCTTACCTCACATGAAATATTCACATCCACCCAAATCTGGCCCTTCTCAGGTGCTAATAGCTGTGGGAAGAAAGGAATTCCACTGAAACCTTTACCCAGAGTATACCTAGCTCAGAGAGAAAGTGGTTTGCCTTGTTTTGTAGTTTGTGTTCTTGGAAAAGTTACCCGATGAAGACACTTAGCCCAGGCTAAAAGCAACTTCACTCTATAGTCACTAACTATATCACTAATGTCAGTAACATTTCCATGGCATTAAAAATAATTGTCCCCAACCAGGCAGGGTCTCACTTAATCCTATTATCTCAAAAAAAAAAAATCAAACAAACAAAAAAAAAAAACAGAGACACAGCTATGCCTTACAGCTAGCAAAAGCGAAGCCAGGGTACACACGTGTCTGTCTCCTTTGAAAGTTTGTGCTGTGAAACTTGCAACCCAGGGCTGACCTTATGGGCTCAGAACCTGTGTGGTGATGCAAGATCCCGAGCTTTTGCAAGGGCCCTGGTGTTTGGTTTAATCTTGTGCTGTCACCAGTTTGAAATTCTTAGTGATTTTTGAACAAGGGGCTCCACTATTTCATTTTGCATTGGGCCCTGCAAATTACATTTTGTAGGGTCCTTTCTGCTCCACAATGCCCTGTACCAACACATTTGATGTGGGGAGCATCCTGTTTCTTTGTTAAGCTTGTGTCAACTGCAGTATACACTGAAGATCAAAACAGAAATTCCTTTTATCAAGATCTATATCTTCCAATCTGAAACTCCTGTCTTGGACAACTAATACTTACAGGGGGTGGGGGGAACAGTATCCTGAATCTGGGGAACTTAAACACTAGCATGTAAAATAAGGAAACTAATCCCTTTGTTACACCACTCACAAATATTAACTCAAAATGGATTAAAACTTATATGTATGATCAGAAAGCATAAAACCCTTGCTCTTTGACATAGGTAGTGACATGATTTCTTTGAATATGGCACCTAATGCAACAAAAAATTATCAAGTGGGACTACATCAAACTTAAAAGTTTCTGGATGGCAAAAGAAATGTTTAACTAAATGAAAATATGTGATAAATCCTTTTTATGCTTATAAAATGCAGATACTGGTGATGGTAGCCTAGAATGGAACAACTTTTTATAAGGAGAAAGTTAATCATATTTATATATAATTGCATATGTAAAAAGCCCTGTGTCTTCTATATTAACTTTTGTAGCCTGTTTATAAATTTCCCTCTTAGAATGATCTTTACTCACTCACAGATGAACGCCTGAAAAGAAAATCCAAGAATTTGTAGCACTCGGAGAAATGTTTATTATACTTATAGCCTACTTTTGTTCAACTATATGCTAGATAAGCATCTTCAACTATTAACTAAAATATTAATATTAATGTTGCGAAGATTCTTATTCCTCTTGGTATCCTTTTGGTATCTTATTCCTCTTGGTATAGCCCCTCATTTGGAAAAGGTGATTTAGTTTATATCTTATACATGCCTTCTGCTCTCTCTAAATCCAGCTTGTTTTGGCCTCATTTGCTTTCCTTTGCCCAAGCTAAAATAGTCCCTGTGGCATTTACCAACTGATCTCCCTGCCAGCAATCCTGGGCCCTCTCTTGCCATGAAAAGACTCACACTGTGGAGGCTGCAATGTTGTAGGCTGGTCAGGTAACTTCTGTTACTTAGCAACTTTCTCTGGCTTTGTTAAGTTGGGCTGTTCAATCTCCTTAATGAATAAGAGCATCAAGCCAGGTAATTGATGCCTGGACGTTTAGCTCATGAATAATTGACTGTCTGGGTAATCCTAGATACATTTCCTCGATCAGATTGTGCAATGGAACAGTCATGTCATAGCCAGTGTCAAGTTTTTGTGTTTTCTTTTTTTTTTGTTTGTTTTTGTTTTGTCTTAATTGGTTTTATGATATCAGAAATCCGCTTTCTTGACCCAAAGGCTCAGATGAACAATGGGGGCAGCGATCCTCCCAAAGCCAGGGCATGCTTCACCTTTCCTCCACAAGAGATCAGCATTTCCCCCTCCATCTGGGTTTAGAAAAGTTTCAGCTCTTCTTGTTTATCTTTTTGGGTATCTTTTCCCACATACATCGGGAAGGCTATGTGGTCTAAAGGGGAGGAGAGAACTGGGAATTAGATTTCCTGAGCAATGCCAATCACTCTGCAGCGCTAGGCCAGCTTTAGCTTGTCTGACATTCATTTCTGCATTCTTTCATTTGTATTCTGAGCACCTCCTGCATGCTAGGCACTGGACATTCCATGCAAAACAAGGTTGCCTGTGTGTCTGCTTTCATGGAGATTACTTTGCACCGAAAGCACATGGTTGATAAACATATAGACAAATAAATAACAAGTAATTTTCAGATAGGAGCAAATGTTAGGTTGAAAAATTGAAAGGGAATATGAGATAGAAAATGATTGCTGAAGGGATGGGGTAGATAGAAATAATATTGATTGGGTATTCGGGGAGGGTTAGAAAGTCCTCTCTGATGAGGCAACCTTTGAGCTAAGAACCAGTCAGGTAAAGAAATGAGGAAAGAAAGGTCTCCCTGGTGGAGCAGCAGGTTGAGCATAGGGCTGTGAAGCAGCACAGCAGCATGAATTCTATCCCTGGCCAAGGAGGGGACTCACATGGCGCAGCAGACCTCTCCTGCCTTGCCTGCTGCTTCCCCTCAGCAGTGTACTTCAGTCGATCTGCCTGTTCTACTCCCCACTCTGTCTCTGGTGAATCCACTCATCCTGTGACTCTGGCCTGTACGCCTGCTCTTGTATGCCTAAATAAATAAATCTTTAAAAAAAAAGAAATGAGGGAAGAAGATTCTAGAAGGTTCATGATGCAAAGTTTCTAAAATGAGAATGGGCTTAGCATTTGTGTGCACAAAGACGTCCATGGGGCTAAAGCAGAATGATGAGAAGCCTGGCATCAGGTGAGCATGATGCCCACATTGACTGCTCACCTTTGGTACCTCCCCAAACCACAAAATCTGTGTGGCCTCCATTAGTCATGGGGACTGAATAAGGATGACAGGTGGAATGACATTTTCAAGATATATGCCCCCAATGACACAGGCAATGTCATTTTTTATATGAAAATTAGATATTAAAACTCAGCTGAGGTTAATTCATGTATTCCCCACATTTATTGAGCTATGTTTGTGATGAATTCCAAGTCCCTACCCTCATCAGACCTATTTCTATTAGCAAAACATAAATTAATAAATAAGTAAAATACAGCTGTAAGTTAATCTAACGTAATAAGTGCTATGGGGAGAAATAAAGCAGGAACCTTGAAACAGAGATGTCAGGGAATGTCACCGAGAAGGTGACATGAAAGGAAGTGTGTGGGGTAAAGTGTTCCAGACAAATGGAATAGTGAGACTGCCAGTTTGGTTTTTTTTTTTCTGGAGCCCTCTCTGCTACCTGCCAGCCACTAGCCTGCATTTTGCTTCCCTTTTATGAAACTTTTATCAAAGTTCATTCATCACTGTCCTGCTTAAAATGTTCCACCACCCTTGGAATAAAGCAGAAATATCTAACCAAGGCTAATAAGTCCTAGTTTGTCCCTTCATCTCTCCAATTCACCTCTCTTTCCTCATCCTTTGTTTTAAGGCCCCAGTCATAGAAGTAATCTTCCTGATCTTTGAGGATGCAAACTTATTCCTAGCTTGGGGTGCACCACTTATTAATCCTCCGTCTAGAATACCTGGGAGACAGCCTACTATTCACTTCTTTTCATACAGGTCTTAGCAACTCAGAGAATGCTTCTTTGGCTCTCCCAGATATTATGGCTATTCCTTATCCCACTCCCCACTCACAGCAGTTATCAAAGGCTCTCACCAATCAGGAAGACTAACCACTTATTCACAGAGGATGTAGTCATTTCCTTCTGCACTGAAACTGGCCCATTATGTGTAATATGCTCTTTGGAGAAAAAGGCGGTTATAAATGCAAGAAGAAATATAACAGAGTACTCACCTACCATATCATGAGGTTTACAGCCTTTTAGAATATGATGTTCATTTCCAGATCCTTCTACTTACTATCAGGCCTGACTTTGAATTTTGAAAGACTCAGTTGCAAATGCAAACAAACTCTACACTGCTCAGGAAGTTGATATTAAGAGCTGAGGAACAGAAGAAATGTCATTCTCTTAGAAAGAAAAAAATGTCTGGAAAATCAGTAGAGAAAAGATTCTAGATTCTCTGCATTTCTAATGTACTAGAATGTGGATGTTGAACCCACTGATAGGGCCAGACATCACTGTCCTATTTGTTAGATTACGAAAATTGTTTGAGCAATAACATAAGATTTAAATTAATATACATGGAGAGAAAAGGGGTGAGGTAGTGCTGGTTTATAGTATTTTGTTTTGTTTGTGAGGAAGGTGATAAATGTTAGTAAGGGGAAGGCAGTTGCAAAACCCTCTGGTCTAATGTATAAAAATAGGTCATGAAAAAGTTAATTTATGTCAAAAGTTGAGATAATTTTTTACCATAGTTCACCCAAATGGGCTACACCAGACAGAAAACATGAATTTTGGAAGATGAGGCCTCCACCATCACCACCACAGGCACTCCCCTGGCAAGTGCCACAAATGAATTCCAGGCCAAAATATCTCCCTGCCCCCAAGCTGGCAACATTTTCAGTAGGTGTTATGCTTAGGACAAGCAAAAAACATAGACACAAATTAATCTTTCAACTCATATTTAATGGTAGAGTAGAGAGGTGGCTGGGTAAGTTTCTTTTCATCCCACTTTATGTGTTTATTTATTAGTTTATCAGAGCATGAGAAATTAAAAGAGGCCTTTAAAAATGGAACTGGAGGGCCTCCCTGGTGGCGCAGTGGGTTAAGCAACACACTATGAAGCAAACAGCAGCCACTGCAGCACGAGCTCGATCCCTGCTGCCGGCCAGGGAAGGGACCCACATGGTGTGGCAGACCTCTCCTGCTGTGCCTGCTGCTCCTCTCAGCAGTGTACTTCAGTTGCTCTGCCTGTTCTGCTCCCAGCTCTCTATGGTGAATCCTCTCACCCCCCACACCTCTGGCCTGTACCCCAGCATAAATAAATAAATCTTTAAAAAAAAATGGAACTGGAGAGTTTCTCCTCAGTAACAAACGCTTGCCCTTGGATTACAAGAAAGAAAGAGAAAACTGTTTAGCTGGGGGAATCGGTCTGTCCACCCTACATCCAAACAGAAAAAGCTGGTCAACAGGCCCTAATGGAAGAGCCCCAAGAGGGGAGAAGGCCTTAGTGGGGGCTCTGTGCCCTCCTCGGAATACCAGGTAAGCACACTCTCGTCCCAGTCCAAAGATTCAACCTTGAATGAGTCATCACTATTATTTCCAATTTGGTGGCTTCTTTCCTTTTCAAATTCAGGAGCCCATCAATTATTCAGGGCTCCGTGATGCTCTCAGGCGGTGACACCTCGAGCGTCTGTATGGCGTTTCTGAAGGGAAACCATCTGGCCTTCCTTAACTTGTTCATCCCTGGGCTTCTCTCCGGGTTGTAAGGTGTGGCGGCCACAGAGGGAGCCAAAGTCATCAATATTTCACAGCCTTAATTAAAGTAAGGGGAGAGCCGGGAGCTTCTCACAAGTGGCTTCCTTTTCCAAAACAGTCGCCAGACTTCTTGAGCAGTGGGCGCAAAGACAGAAATGGGGGCTTGAATGACGTGAGATCAGACGAGCGAGGAAGCCCAGGATCCCACTTACCAGAACCTCCTGGAGTTATACACCCGCCGGGAGAGGAGCGGGGAAATTCCCAGGCGCTGGCCTGGGGTAGGAAAGAGGGACTGGGGTGGTCGTCGAGAGGTCTCTAGGTATCTCTCAAGAGGGATTAGAAGTTGGGCAGCTGGGAATTGCAGCCCAAAGTCGGGGGCAACCGCTAGACTAATAAGAATTAACTCCTGGGTCCCAGGAAAAGCCTTACAAACCAAGGGGCTGGTGGGTAAGAGATAGGTCTCCGCAGCTTCCGCCCGCTTCCCGCACCTCCCCCAAATGCCGAGGCCCCAGCGCCACCCAGCCCTGCGGGCAGGAGAGCGGGAGCCCTGCGATTTATACATCTATTAATTACCTCCAGCATGGAAGAACTGCCTATAAATACAGTGGCACTTTAGATAAAACTTTCATGCAGCTATTTAGATCCTTTAAAATATAAATGATTTCCTCTAAATTTTTTATCATAAATCAGAGCATGGAGCTAGGCGACAAGACGCCGATTTCCCCCCTGATGGGAGCAAAGCTTTTGCTTGTTTTCCCTCTCTCTTTTTTCTTTTCTACCTTTTCTTCTTCTTTTTAAAAATTCACAGAGCCTGGTTAATAGCTGGGTTTCTTTTTGCTGCATCCTGAACTTAAGGGGAAGTGAACAAGTAGCATAAAGTTGTCCCCCTCTTCCTGGAGGCCGCTGCGCACTGGGAGGAAAGCTTGCTGCCTGGGGCACAGAACAGAGCAGATCCTAGTCCAGCACTTGTTCCTGTGTGGCCTGGGGGACACAGTCCTCCCAGTGCAAAATACAGATAATAATAGGTAGGTAGTTCCTGCTACATAGGTGATTGTGAGGATTAACTGGCATGATGCACAGATACAGGGAGAAGAGAAGATCTCAAGAAACCGTGAGGTGTGCTGATAACAAGGAACGGCCTCTCTGAGTCTTGGTGTCCTTATCTGTAAAGAAAAGGTGGAGGGATGATACTCAGTTCCAGGGGCTGTTCTGAATGAGTAAGAACCACAGACTCTAGCTTCCAGAGGCAGTGTTTGGCAGCCTTTGTTTATCATAGCATCCCAGAGCTAGCAGGTACCCACCACAGGGGAGGAACTCAGCAAACATCCAAGGATGCAGGAAGCTGCAGAGCCAACTGCTCAGCTAGGAGCACCCTCTAGAACCGCCAAAATGGTTTCCATTTATGGTGATGGATTTGGCCTCTACCCTCTTTCCAAGCTCCACAGAGACTCTTGACATAGCCACACTGTAAATGTCTGTGGAGTGTTTCCCTAACCCTCTGGTAGTGGTGAGGAAACAGGCCCAGAGCCCATGAATGACTTGGCCCGGATCACAGGGCAGCTCAGCTACGGACCCATGTTTGAGTCCAAACTACTCCTGCTCTGTGCAGTGCTCCTTGCTCTTTCTTTACAGCCAAGTTAGCTGGGGAAGAGAAATGGCCCAATCCTTTGGCTGTGGGAGAGATGCCCACCAAGGAGGCCACAAGGGGGTTGACTCTATGACTTTGAACTCCAGGATTCCTCTGAACTGGAGAGGGGGAAGGCAAAACCAGTCATCCTGTGCTAAAAATAGGTTTATGTGTTTATTGAGTCCAGATTTTTCAGGGTAAGCACAAAGCTGACCCTGCTGCTGATGACCAGATATTCTCAAAGAGAGTGGGATCATCACTGGGATGAAGGGGAGAGTAGGAAGAAACCACACACTGACTGCAGGGCATTATCAGGAAGTGTCTCCTGGACAGTGGCAAATCCAAACTATTGACCCTGGTTCTTCCAGAAGCAATAGACTAAACCCAGAAAACTTGGGGCCTCTGTCTTACTTGCTGGATGACTGCAACCCAGTTGCTGTAAGATCACCAGAAGCAGGCCTCATATCATAGCACTGTCCTGCTTAACCCCCCTGAGGTGCTCCAATCTCTGAGCAAAGCCAACTCCCTGCACCATCTAGCTCCTGCCTTTTGATACTGTCATTTCCCACCTCAAACTTTCCTCTTCCTAAAGCCCCTCCACCCTACCCTTCCTGCTCTTCCTTGAGCACCCCAAGCTTGCTCCCTCTATGGGACTTTCACAACTCAGGGTTCCCCTGTCCTTTATTTTATCCTTCAGGTCTCGGCTCCTTTTCTGCCATGCCTTCTCCCATCTCCCTGCTTTTATTTTCCCTGTGGTGGTTGTCACTGTGGCTATTTTGTCTATTGCTCACCTTCTACTGAAGCATCAGTGGGGAAGGGAGGTTGATGGGGTCAGAGGCTGGTCTGTTTTGTTTGCTGCTGAATGCTTACCTCTAACATAGCACCACATAGTAGGCGCCCAATAAAGGTACTCAGTAAAAGAACTTCTTGGAGAAGAAGTTCTTGGCGATCCCTTGACCAGTTCCCTCATTTTTCAGATGAGGAAGTTGAGGTCGCGAGGAAGCAGGAACCAGCTTGGAACCCTGCTGCCTGGCGTTCGGTCTGCCGCAGGGACCCAAGGGGAAGGGCAGGGTTGCTGGCGCGCGTGCCGACCCCTCACGGAGGGCTCCCGAGTCCCTCTGGGCATCTCAAATCTTCTGAGCCGACACAAACAATGCCTAGGCGAGCGGCCGACAGGCGAGTCTACAGCAGCTGCGCAGGCGGCAGGGTACATGTGAGAAGTTTGTGAAAGGAGATGAGAGAAAGCGAGAGGAAGGCGAGGCGGGCGGCCACGAACACCTGGCTCCGCAGCCCCGCCAGCTGCCTCCCCGCGATGGCATCTTGAGTTCGGGAGACCTATCAGGGCCATCTCCCATTCCATCCTCTTTTTCCCTAACCCCAACTCTGGCACGTGGAACACGGCCAGGGATGGAGGTGGGAGGGGTAGGATCTAGCTTCAGCACTCACCCGGAAGCTTTCCTGGCACAGGGCCAGCCCCAGAACCTTGAGAAGCAGGTCTTCCCCCTTCTGGAATAGAAGCAAAATCCAGTTACCCGACTCCCTCAGCCCCTGGGCGAGGTGGTGGGGAAACTGGTGGCAGTCCAGTATGTCTGTTAAAAGTGTGGGCTCCAGAGTCAGATAAACTTGGGTTCTGATCCTGCCATGTTTGCCTGTGTGACCTTGAGCTACTCAGTCACTCTGTGCCCCAGTTTTCTCATCTGTAAAATGGAGATAATAATTTCAACTTCACAAGCTTGATGTTGGCATTCAGAGTACAAAATTTTGAAAGCTCACAGCCCTGAGTGTGGCTTAAAGGAACCACCCCACAAATGACTTCCAGCTGTCCCCTGGCACAGGCCAGTGCTCAGGGGGAGGGATATTATTCATGCATGCATGCATTCATTCAATATAAGGTGTTATGTTAAACCCCAGGGTGGTAATTAGCCTCTAGACAAGGGACAGATAAGAGCCATCCTCAGAGTTGTCCCAGCTTACCCAAGGAACAGAGACCATAAAATACTAGTTGATAATGGAAGATGTAAAAGACTCTAAGAAGGAAAACTCTTTGAGTCTTGGTGAAGCATGCATAATTAGGTCAGGGATTTAAGATGATGATGGTGATGATGATGATGAGTACTAGGATGACAATAAAAGGTAAGAAGGGTCCAAAGTGAGTATTTCAAGTTAAGGGTCCCGGATCACCTGTATGCAATAACAGATGTCTCTTAAGGACCTTGGTCCTCGTGGTCACAATCTCTGGTGTGATCCTAGGTTACAGTATTTTTAGAGACTTCAGATGATTCCCTTACACGCTGAAGCTGAAAACCCGCTGGTCCACAGGAAATGCATCTACCTTCCCACCCCAGCACTCCAGGAGTTAGCTTTTCCAGAGGATAGAGTGCTTTGTGACCTGAATAAAGTTACACATGACAATTCTGTGTCCCTGACTAAGCTCCTGAAGCAGCACACCACCTGTGGAACCTACCACAAGACCCAGCTGCCAGCAGGCATTTTGAAATTGTAACAGGGTTGTCCCCAGGAAAAGGGGAAGTTCCAGAATACGGGTTCTGCACTAAGTGGGTAAAGCTGAGCAGAAAAAAAAAAAAAAAATCTGCAAAAAAAAAAAAAAAAAGGGAAGAAAAAGGAAGCAGGATGGAAAGCAGCAAGAAAACCTAAAAATGGCACATAAAGCAGAGCAGCATGTAAAAAAACTGCGCTTGCTTTTTAGTCTTAAACTAGTTTAAAAAATGTAAGTAAAATACCCGTGAAAAGGTTAACAATGGCAGCTTTCATCTTAATTTTAATTTTGCTCTTTTCCTCCCAAATTTGTCTAACGCTTTCTAACCCTTTTCTATAAGTCTCTACTAAAAGGTCCTTTAAACGTATGGCAGGCTTTTGAGCCTTGCTTTAGGCCAATCCTATTTAGCTAGACTTTTACCCTCAAGGAGAGGGGTAACTTTGGATGCTTAACTTAGTAACTATGTTCGTTGTCCTTTCTGTATTGTACCCTAATTATATTAAAGTTCCTTTCTATTAAAAGTTTTATATGTTTACCTTAATGTGGTGAATAGCAGCACCCATTCAGAGAGGGCAGGTTTGGGGGTTCTGGGGTGCTCCTTTCCCTAGCCTGTAACAAAATGATTGTAGAATGAAGAAATTGTCCTCTATAGTGATAGCTGGAAAATACCCATGTGGTCCTAACTGGACCCTATGACAAATTCTATTTGACTATATATGGAGTGTGTTTATGAGTGTGTGTGTGTTGTAATTTAGTGCCATGAAGATGAGTTTGGGGGCACATGTTCTCCTTAATCACAATCTTCCCTTTTTATACTTCCAGATCATTTATTTCACTGGACTTGCTCCTGGCAGAATTTAAATTTGCAAATTCTGAGAAGTTTAGAGGATGTTATCAGTTAAGTTCTAAGGCTATCTTTCCCCGTTGCTTTCTGTATGGTCTTTTCTTTTCTCTCTCTCCGCTCTCCTCACCCCCTCCCCCAGTCCTTTATCTCCAGTGCTTTCTCAGAAAGACTGGCCCCCAGGGATGGGTGTCATCTTACTGCTGGCTGCCTAGAACTGCTAGTAGACCTCCTTGAAGGAAAGGATTGTAAAACCCAGGAACACAGGTTGCCAGATGCCAGCATGGTTTTTGATTTGTGACCCTAATGCCTCAGTAAGCTGAAATAGGGGCTGATGAGCTGAAGGTTAGCATTGGAGCCCTCAGAGGGTCAGATGACTTTGCTCTAGCTCTGACCCCTGCCTGACCTCGGCCCTGGTCGCTAACTCCCAGGCCCCTGAGGGGACAAAGCAGTGGAGGGTAAATGTGGATGGGCTTTCCCCTCTATTACTAGGGGTACAGGCAAGCTTCATAGGCAAGTAGTGTTTGTGGAGTGAGTGTGTCTCAGGCATCACCGGGCCAGGAAAGTTATGGATTGTTCTCATTGGAGGAGCCAGTATCATCATCTTTTCCTTTGGTTTCCAAGGTAGGGCAGAAAACAAGAATGAGTAGACTTAAAACTAGCGAATGATAAAGCTGCATCCAACTTCTGGGGAGTTAAGCATCCCTGGAGAGAAACTCCTGACTTACTTAAAATGTGTTTCATTGACATTAACCAGAATAGTAATCTGCTTGAGTTGGAAGCACTCAGCAACTATCTCATCCTGCCCTCTCCCTGTGAGTACACTTAAGTCTAGTGAAGGTCTCAGAAGGACCAGTGTTAGAATGTTGTCCCAAACCCAGGCATCCTGTGGTCCAGCATTCTGATGCATATCCTGTATTTCAAGAATCCCATCAGCCTTGCCCTCTGTTTAGTGTATGAATCAACACATTTTGCACCACAGAAGTTTTCTGCAGTGGATTTTAGACTGGTGATGCTGTGAAACCAGGGATGGAGCCTGAATCACATCTGTGCCCCAGCCTTCTACCTGGAGTCTGGCACAAAGCAGGTGTTGAATGAAGAAGGAAAGAGAGCAAGTCTGCACCTACAGACAAACAGTTCTCCAGGGAAATGATCCAGACCACCCCCATTTCCAAATGCTTTCTCTTTAAATTGAGGGAGGAAGTGAGAGGAACACACATTTCTTTCGCGATCCCAATGTGCCAGGCACTGTGCCAATGCTTCTCTCAGTGTATTCTTTACAACAATCAGTGGAGGAGAAACTGCTATTACTAAAAGACAAGGAAACCGCAGTACAGATAGGCTGAGATGGCTCATGGGCTCTCTCTGGCAAGAGGCAGGGTTGTGTTTTGAATCTGAAGGCAGTACCTGCACCCCAAACACTAGGCTGTGAGGAGATTTACTGAGCACTTGGTTGTGTGCTCCAGTGCTTTCCTTCCTATTTTAGCTTGAAACACCTTCACTAGAACCCTAGAAAACAAACAGAAGGGCAACTCTAGTTCAGAATCTGGGAAACTGAGTGTCAGTGAAAGAGAAACTCTGGACTCCTGCACCAGGATCAAGCTCCTTTAGCTGTTGGTGGGTGAAACCCAGGCAGGGTGGCTGGTTTCCATGCAGACCTGAGAAGAGGGACTGGGGGACCAGAGGGTAGGGATATCCCAGTCCTAGCAGGATTTCCGCTTAGACCAAATGAGTGGCTGGAGGAGTGGAGGTGGACGCACCTAGTGTGAGGCCTAGTCTAAGGCTGGTCAGGTCTCTGAAACCCAAAGACTGCTCCTCGTGAGAGGCTGTGGTGGTGGGTAGGTGGGCTCAGCTGGGGCGCGGGCTTCTTTCTAACCCAGAGGGCGATGCAGCGCGGTCCCAGGATTCCCCATACATTATTCACGATGTTTACTAGCGCAGGGAAAGGAGAAGAGAGGAGGCAGGAGAGGGGGTGAAAGCTGAGGGGTGAAGGAGGCGGGGCAATATTAACCCCGGGGCACTTAGGTTCCAAAACTTGGGGGAGGAAGAAAAAGTAGCTGAAGTGGTTAAGAGCCTGGTAAGTTCCATGCAGCGAGCGTTTGGCACATAGTAGGCCTTCAGTCACTATTTGTGGAACGACTGCTCCCAATCTCATTTTCCTCATCTGTAAAACGGAATAACAGTACTTAGACCAAACGGAATGAGGTTACAGTGAACTAACTTCAAATTGCCCAGCAGATATTAAGAGCACAAAAATGGTAGCAGTTGTTAATGGGGTGTGGATTTTATAGCGTTGGTGACCTAGCAGAAGTGCCTTGACCGGCTACAAAGGCCAGCAGAGGCTATGAATTCTTACTATCTAAAAATACACAAGTAGCTCCCTTCGACTGACAGGTTGGGGAAAGGAAGGAGCCAAGCTGTCTTTCTCAAGCGAAGGCAAGAAAGGCTAGTGTGGGGAGGAAGCCTTCTGGACTGGGCAGGCTACTTTCCCTTCGTCCAGCGGGGCGGCAGATTGGGGAGTGAGGGGTCACCAGGGGCTCGTTCTGGCAGCCCCTCACCCTCCCTGGAGCCCGTCTGGGTGCTTGGAGGCGCCTCTTCGCTGCGCCGCGAGGTCGGATTCTAGTGGACGGCTCGGGCGTGGGGCCAGGAGCGCCCTGGAAATGGGCAGTTGGCGGCAGAAAGGCCGACAGAGAGTGTGTATGTGGGGGAGGGTTGGAGTAGGGTCAGCTTCCAGGTCCCTCTCAGTCCCGGGCTGCCCTTCCATCTGGACGGTGCGCATTGGGACTGTAGGAAGAGGTTTAGGATTTGGGGGAATCAGGGAGGGGAGGAAAGTCCACGACGAAGAGTACGGAAAAGGTCTGTCGGGCTGGAGCCAGGCAGGGCGGGGCGGACCGGGAGAGGCCAGGCCCGGGCCCGGCTATAAATGCTGTGGCGCGGGCGGACGCGGCGGGCGCAGAGAGGCGCGCCGAGAGCTGCTGCCTGGCCTCGCCTCCTGGGCCGCCCCTGCTGGTCCCGGGCTCGTGAGCACGCCTGCGCGCTCCCGGACCCTTCCTGGCAGGCTGCTTGTAAGATGAGTGAAGAAGCAGGTGGGGGAGAGGGGAGGCAGCTAGCTAGAGCGCGAGGGGAGTGCGGGCTCTGAGCGGCGCTCACTCGGAGTGCGGCGAGCAAGCGAGACGAGCCTGATCCATGTCCCTCGCTGTCTCCCTGCCAGGCGCGCGAAGATGATGGCCATGAACGCCAAGCAGCCTTTCGGCATGCACCCGGTGCTTCAAGAACCCAAATTCTCCAGTCTGCACTCCGGCTCCGAGGCCATGCGCCGAGTCTGTCTCCCAGCCCCGCAGGTACGTAGTGGAGCATAATTACCGCTCTAAGGCACATTTTTTGACAGGCACTTGCTTCATGTTTTTTTCATGTCGCCCAGAACAATCGCCTCTGTCTGAACCCCTCTCCTTGTCTCCCCCGCGCTCTCTCCCCGCGCGCGCGCTCTCTCTCTCATTCATGTCTCTGATCCACACGTCTGTTCCAGCAGAGCCTCTGTCTCCGTATTAATTTTTATGACCTGGGCTTTGAGGAGAGGCATCTCGGTTGCTTGAAAATGTGTTTTAATCCTGAGTTGACAGTATTCCCTACTGACCGTGCTGTGTGCCTTCTCACTTGCAGCTGCAGGGTAATATATTTGGAAGCTTTGATGAGAGCCTGCTGGCACGCGCCGAAGCTCTGGCGGCTGTGGATATCGTCTCCCACGGCAAGAACCATCCGTTCAAGCCCGACGCCACCTACCATACCATGAGCAGCGTGCCCTGCACGTCCACTTCGTCCACCGTGCCCATCTCCCACCCGGCAGCGCTCACCTCGCACCCGCACCACGCGGTGCACCAGGGCCTCGAGGGCGACCTGCTAGAGCACATCTCGCCCACGCTGAGCGTGAGCGGCTTGGGCGCCCCAGAGCACTCTGTAATGCCGGCGCAGATCCACCCGCACCACCTGGGCGCCATGGGCCACCTTCACCAGGCCATGGGCATGAGCCACCCACATGCTGTGGCGCCTCACAGCGCCATGCCCGCGTGCCTCAGCGACGTAGAGTCGGACCCGCGAGAGCTGGAGGCCTTCGCTGAGCGCTTCAAGCAGCGGCGCATCAAGCTGGGGGTGACCCAGGCGGACGTGGGCGCGGCTCTCGCCAACCTCAAGATCCCGGGTGTAGGCTCACTCAGCCAGAGCACCATCTGCAGGTTCGAGTCTCTCACTCTCTCACACAACAACATGATCGCGCTCAAACCGGTGCTCCAGGCCTGGCTGGAGGAAGCTGAGGCTGCCTACCGAGAGAAAAACAGCAAACCGGAGCTCTTCAACGGCAGTGAACGGAAGCGCAAACGCACGTCCATCGCTGCGCCTGAGAAGCGCTCACTCGAGGCCTACTTTGCCATCCAGCCAAGGCCCTCATCTGAGAAGATCGCTGCCATCGCTGAAAAACTGGACCTTAAAAAGAACGTGGTGAGGGTCTGGTTCTGCAACCAGAGACAGAAACAGAAACGAATGAAGTACTCAGCTGTCCACTGACTACGGCGGGACGCAGCGTCAGGGGTCTGTAGAGCTGAGCGTCCTTCCACCCACACCCCATCAGGGGGAGGGGACGCTTATGGGGGACTCCAAGACGGTTCCTGGCAGGTCAGGCTCTCTACCCCAAAGCCACAGACTTACCCCCTTTTATCCTGCCTGGTTGCCTCCGGCCTTCTCTGTCTCTTTCCCCCTTTCTATTCCTATCAGAAAAGTTTTGGCGCTAAGAAAAAAATCGCGAAGGGCATGCCTGGCGGCGTTTGGTGCTGTCCGTGGTGCTGAAATCCGCCCTCGCGCTCTGGACTGCGCTACCACAGGCAAGAGCCCTAACTTAGGGAACGTAGTGAATTGTCGGGACCGCACGACTCTGGTGTTAAGGAGCCACTTTGCCGAGCTCGATTAGGCGAAGGGTAGAGGGAAGGGAAGGAAATGGCACATCATAACACAGAGTGTATACGAGGCACAAACATGTACTGGAGATTTATTTAGAGTATATAAAATACATGTATGTTTCCAAAGGATAGCCTTATACTCCCTCCCCAGTCTATGTTTTAATCCATCTCATCCTTTGGTTTGCTGTAAATTCCCTAAAGTAGCATGGAATAGAGTCAGGGAAAGTGTGCATGGAGTTACAGTCTCCAAGCTGTTTGGGGGGTAGGTAAGGCTCCAGAACAGGTGGGCCAAATTCAGCACTGAAAATACTGGGATTGCTTAGCTATTTACAAGTAGCAACAGCACCTGCTCTGACCCATTCTCCACAGTCTGCAGGCTTTTGAGGGGTTATTGTCAACTGCTGGAAAGCTAGGTGTGTGGGGGTGTGTGATTAGTAGTGTTCTGGAAGAACTGAGGACACTATCCCCAGCTTAGTGTTCAAGCAACCTTTCAGCTCATTGTAGAGGCAACTGCTCGAAAGTAATTGTTACTTCTCAGAATCATATGCAAGTCCTTCTAAACCTAACCTCCTTGTGCGCCTATATTATTGTTGTTGGCATTGTTATTTTCTATTATTTACTTAACTCTGTTTCTTTCCATTCTCCTTAGATGGGTGTCTCTCGATGGAAATTCACTTATAGTTTTGGCAACAAAGAGGGTGTCAGACCACCTGCCTGGACCCTTCTCACCCCAGTCCCTTTGGCCCCTTCACATTTTATTCTTTCGTTGTTTTATGTAATTTGCGTGTTGCTGTGTGACCTTTGGTTTCATTCTCCAAATAGGTACAAATAAAATACTAAGCTTTCTTCTCTCCTAATCCTTTGAATTAACTTCTAAAATAAATGCTTTATTTTTCAACCCGAATCATAGTGCTTTTCTTTCTCGGAGCTGAGAACCAGTCTTTGAAAAGATTTAAAAGTGAGAACCTAGGAGGGCTGAGTTGTCACTTTTATTAGGTCAGTTTTCTGCCATCACCTCATCTTTCCCCCTTTTCCTTCCTATGCTCAACTTCTCACATAGATCTTCCTGGAGATCCTGGGACTTGCCTCCTGACCTCAGCGTTTCAAGGCACTTGCCCTCACACTTCCCCACCTGTGAATCTATCAGCTTCAGTTAGCTCAACTTTGACCACAAACTTTGAAGCCTGACTGTTGGGGGTACACTCCTGCCTTATGCCTCCAATCATTGGTTGAATGATTATGAAGCCAGTTTCTGAACTTCTCTGAGCCTCAGCTTCTTATCTGCAGGATATAGATGCTAATTTCTAACTCAGAAGGTTATTGTCAGTACTAAATAAGTTGTTTGTTTACGGAGCTTAATAATACTTAGCACTTAATAGGAAACAGTATTTTAAAAGATTCTAATAGCTAGCTAGGAGCTGAGGGGATAGATGCTAAGAGGGAAGAAAATGTTCCTTCCTTGCGTCAGAGACATTTGGGTCCTCCTCCGAGGTTCCTCAGAAATTCTTTTGGAATTGCAATTCAAGAGGTTACCCATTCTGCTGGGGGCCAAGTATCTGCCACAAAGATACTAACATAGTGTTGAGGACTTAGTAGGTGCTCAACGGATGCCAGTTCCTGTCTTTTCCACTACCTCTAAAAGGGGGAGGAAACCTTTTTATTTGTGAACCGCAGAAACGCCTTCATGATTTAAAAATTAATTCTCCAAGTCCAAGACTCGTCTGCACATTTCCCCACTGTGTCTTCAAAGAACTCTGGGTCACCAGACTTCCAGCCGGAAATTCTAAACAGAGCGTGTCTCCCCCCACCCCGGTGCGGTGCGCCCCCTTACTGCAAAAGTAAACCTGGGGATCGCCCCTCAGCTTCGGCGCCTCAGCCCCTCGCCCCCGCCTTGGGCAACTACCCCAACGATTCCTCCACCTCCCTCTCCATCGGGTGTCCTTTAATAATAAATGCCCTTATGCCATTACATTATATTGTGGGTTTTGAAAATTTAAAATACGGCTGATGCAATATTAATTGCCTATAGTGGTATAAAACACAGGGCCGGAGCCCAGCCGGGCTGCAGAGGAGACGGCCGTGAGCGTCCCGCGCCGAAGCTAAGCGTTCCAGACCGACGCGCCTTTGCCGGCTTGGAGGTTTCCTGCAGGTAAGAGCCTTCTGCTTCTCTGGACCCGGAAGGAACTCTATATCCTCCTCCATCTCCTTTTCGAAAAGTTCTCTTCCGTTATTTATTTGGCTTAAAAAAAATGAGCTCAAAAGTTTGGGTGACTTTTTTGGAGAAGGCAAGATGAGCCTCCTGAATGCAAGATTTGTGCCAAACCCCCAGGGTTGGATTATGAATGGGACCCGTGCCTCTACACTTGGTCTCATTTCAGGCGCGGGGACAGCCAGCTTGCACCGTCTTTTGACCAGTATCCACCTGCGGGCGGGAGTTGTGGCCAGGGCCACCAAATGCTCTACTCTCTTCCACCCTTGAGTGCGCCGATCCGGCGCCGGTGCCTTTCTCTTTGAGCTTGCTCAGGAAGCAATGGGAGCTGTGGTTTCTCCGGAACTTGCAGTTGCCACTGCCATTTGTCCAGTGGAGGCACAGACCTCTAAAGTGTGTGTGTGTGTGTGTGTGTGTAGAATGGGTACCAGGGATTTGGGGTTCATAAAAGGCCTGGTTTGCATCCTTGTGGGCCATTTCTTAACAGTGTGACATTGGGCACATCACTTCACCTCTCTAGGCTGTAAATTTAAAAGGCACCCTGGGGTAGATTTCCTTTCTCAAATTCCACCAACTTGCAACAGTCACTGTCCAAGACCTAGCTGGGAGTTTGTTTTAAACTACACCAAGAGAAATCGAGGCCAACATTCAGGGATGTTTGTAAGGAATGTTGCATCATCTTCTCAAGGTGGGACGTTGAGAATTTTCTGTGGACCAGGGGGGAGGCTTCCAGATACCTGCTTTCCTGGAACCAGGACCTGACCTGAACTGACTGGAAGCTTACACAAACCAACATAGTTGAAGCCCTGGCAGGCAGAACTTGGAGAGAATGATCCTGGGTTTCTGAGTTTCAGCTGTGTGGTCTCCAGCCAGGAGCATCCCCTCTCTGTGCTTAAGGTAGTGTTAATTTTTGTTTAACTTTTCATGTCCAGTTCCCAGTTGGCTCAGAGTTTCAGGCAATAGGTATTTATCAGTAAGTGAATGACACTGTTTTGTAAAATGAAAAGGCCTCTTCCAGGCCAATCCTCTTTGGAGTAGAGACTGCAGGGAAAACAGAGACCATCGAGAATAGACAAGTCTTCCTAGGAGTGGGGGGTCTAGGTCAAGATGGGGGTCTGCATACAAAAGCAGTCAGTTACTTTTCTGTTTAAATTAGAAGAGGCTGTATGTCACTCTCTGGTGATTAGGGCTACAGAGAGGTGCTCTGTGACTTCCTGAGAAGGAATCAGGGAGGATCAGGGTGTAACCTCTGCCTGTTTTGTGAACTTGGGTTCTTTTAGTTCCTGCTGAGATGTAAAGAGCTTCAGCTCTGGAATGGGGTGGAATACCTACTCCATACCTTGAGTAGCTGACTTTAAGGTTCTGAGCTCCCTGCCAGCCCTCATCTGTAAAATTAGGAAACAGACTATCTTTTGAGATTGATCTGTTGATTACCTGAAATCACAGAACCCCAGGACTTGACACAAGAGTAGGCATTAGTGGATACTTAGTCTCTTTAAAACTTTATCTTCAGAAAAGCAGGCTTAGTGTTAAGGGGCAAATTCAGGGCTTGGGGTCAGGTGGGATCAACATTTCCCCTCTGAGAGTTACAGCCTATTTCTCTGTAAAGCAAGAGTAGTAGCAATGCCCACCAGCTCTCCACCATGTTGTCAGGGGCAGACCAGAATGTATAAAAGAAACCTCTTCGCACTGCCCAGCCATGACAGAGAAGATGAATTCTTTCTCCAGAGGTCCATGATGCCAATACATACTTCCTAATGAGAAGCTTCACCCTAATCAGTGACTCCCCCAGTTCCAGCCTTCCTCCCCTGCAAAATCCTGGCAAGCATCTAGTCTGTGGGCAACTGAGACAGCAAGTCACTGTCTACCCAGGGGCGGGGTGCCAGTGGCAGAGGAGGCCAGGGGTTGAGGTCTTTGCCTGGTTCCCCCCACGCCCCTCTTCCCATCTTTGGGCTCCAGTTGCTAGAGAGTGAGTAGATAGGGCAGAATACCAAAAGCCCCCATTTTATACTGAAAGAGAGACTAAGGCTTCTCTTTTTACCTAGCTATTTCCTTGTACCTAAACTAACTCTTTTCCCCGACCCACCATCACACTACCCCATTTTATTTCATAGTCCTTATTACTCCCTCATAGCATCCTGTATATTTATTTAGCAGTAAATGGGTTCTGGGAGAGCAAGTACTAATCTGCTCATTGCCTCGCAGAGTGAGCACTCAGCAATGCTTGTTGGATAAATTAATGAAAATACTAACAATACCAAGAATGTATTCAGCACTTCTTGTATGTCAAATACTAGTCCAAACACTTTATGTGCATTAATTTATTAATTCTTAAGCAACATGTGTAGTTATAATTTATTTTTAAGCTTTATTTACTTATGCACAGAAGAACTGGGGTACAGGCCAGAGGTGTGTGGGGGTGGTGGTAGTGGTGAGAGGACCCAGCAGAGACAGAACAGGCAGATTGACTGAAGTATACTGCAGCGGGTGAGGCAGGGGCGGTCTGCTGCACCAAGTGGGTCACCTCCCTGGCCCGGGGTATAATTTAAAATCCCACTTTCCAGATGAGAACATGGAGAGAGCACAGCAGTTTGGTTGAGACCTCTGGCCAAACCTGTGTTAAGGGGAGAAAGGCTGGAACTCGCTCTACCGGTCGTTCACCCCAACCTAGACTGCCCGCAGGGAAGGGGTGCTGCAGGGGGTTTTAGCGGCGGCTAGCTCCACAGATTTAGCAGAGATGCCCCTCGAGCGGAAGGGGCGACTGAAACCTCGCGGTTCCCGCCGGGACGCGGGCCCACCACTCACGCTCCGTCTCCGCGATTCGCTCTGCCCCTCGCGTCTATGTCCCAGTCCGTGTTTCTGTCTTCCCTGTCTCCCTGCAACCGGCTCTTAGCCTCCCGCCAACCTCGCAGGCGCAGAACTCAAACCCTGGATTATAGGAGCGAGCTGGACCGCGTCTTCCCGCCAGCAGCGTCCCCTTCACCTCTTTCCCCGAGCGGCGAGAGCCCCACCCGCCGTAATCCCGCCCCGGGGAGCAGACGGAGCCAGCCCCGGACCCCGGCGGCGGGCGAATTAGTCTCCACTTCGATCGCTCTTTTCCGATTAGGCCAGGTTTCCCCCGCCCATCGACGGCGCTTCCGCGCCCTCGCGGCTCCCAGGGCTCCCCCGCGGGGTCAGAGGTCGCCCAGCTCCTCCCAGAGCTGTGGAGGGGGCTTCCCTTCTGCGGTATTCCGGCCCAGGTCGCCCCCAGGACTTTGGGAGGAGCGTCGCCGAGAGAGGAATGGGCCCGGCTCCTTCCGGGGAGTCCTCTGCAGCCGTGGTTTCTAGTCCCCCACGCGCGTCGGCAATTGTCTCCATAAAACGTAAGTTCTCTGGTCCCTCCCGACGCCCAGACCTGCGCAGCCCAGCGCAGGATACAGACGCCCTGTTTTGAGTTTCAGTTGTAGAATTTCACTCACAAAAGATCCTAGCAATGTTTTAAAATACGCCTTTGAAAATACATGTTTAGGACTAATAGTTTTCACTTTGAAATACATGGGCGGGGACGCCACCATAATTAGAGGGATCTCTAGCCAAATCCCAATGCCAGTCTCTCCCAAGGTCTCTCTTTCCTCCAGTAACAGCCCCGTAGGCTCCCCCCACCCCCACCCCAAACACCCCAGCCCAGCTCCAAGTCCCAACATCCTGCCTGAGACTGAGCCCCCCAAAGCCTGGGGCTTTGCTAGGCAGCTTACCTCTTGGCAGATATAGTTAATGTCCAGCCCTCATAAATCAAGACCATAAAAAGCTTACTTTCATATGCACTCAATTTCTACCAAACCTAAACTAATTGCATAAATTCCTTTAGGCCACTCAGAGCTGCTCTCTGGGTTGGGATCTGATCAATTAGTCATTAGGCACTCCATTAGCTGGGGTTTAAGCTGCCTCATATAAATGTCTCCTGTCAATTTGCTTGTAATTGAATGAATAAAAAAGGGTACACTTATTAGCACAGAAGATCAGAATGACGAGAGGTCAATTTTATTCAAAATATTCTAAAAATGTCTTAATCTAATAATAATAACAATAATAACAATAATTAGAAGGCATTTATATACACCACTCCAAGTCTCTGGCTATGTGAAGGGAAGCTCTGACCCGAGACACAGCGCGTGAGTGTTTGTGTGCTCTGCCACCCTCTGGCTTCAGTCTCTACCTGTAAAACCTTAGGGTGGGGGTGATTTTCTTTTTACTTCTAAAATTAGTTTTCTGTTTTTCAAAGTGATTCAAAGACGCAGTTGAAAAATTGAATACAGAAGGGCAAGTTGACAAATGCCCCCCCTTCGCTCTTTTAATTTTCCTTTGGAAGTTAATTACATGCCTAAAAAAATGTACTTTTAACACTGTTTCTCACTTTTGGGTCAAGACTTATTTCTTAACATTTTGATTAAATAATACACGATTCAAATTCAAAAGAACCAGAAGATTTGCAATGAAAGGTCTTTTCCCCACCATTGGTTCAAATTACACATTTCCCTTTGCGGAAGACAAATGACTTTCTCATTTTCTTGTTTGCTTTCCAGAGATATTATCCTAGGAAGTTTTATAAAATTAATTGTTAAAAATATGAAGTTAATGGGTTGAAAATTCAGATTTTTTTTTTGGACAAAATTAATGTGAAGGTGCAGAAACAATAATGTATGAAGATTGTCTACTCAAAAATATAAAGATTTGAGTTGTTCCCCTCCTTCCAAATAGAATTTAAGGCAGTCTCTGTTATAACTATAATTTGACACTTTGCCTATAATGGAGGTACCTTTATCTGTTGCGTTCTTCAATTCATAGAGCACTTGGTTTCATTCGAGTCAGTTAAAAGTCTATCTTCACTTTTTTTCCTCTGCCAAGTGAGCCCATTTTCCCAGTAATATGAATTTTTCTCTGGCATACAGAGCTGTGATGGCACTGGGGAAGACATTGATGACGTCATTTAATAAACCACCTTGAGTGACATTGAGCACCAGACTGTAGAAACTCCAGCTGAGCGCCCATATGTCAGAGAGCCAAGAGCTTTGAAACATAAATTCTTTTTTTAAAAAGATTTATTTTATTTATTTATGCATACAAGAACTGGGGTGCAGGCCAGAGGTGTGCAGGGTGGGGTGAGAGGATTCACCAGAGACAGTGGGGAGCAGACAAGTTAGATTCACT
The DNA here is from genome assembly GCA_019455555.1 of Galemys pyrenaicus. Lineage (NCBI taxonomy): Eukaryota > Metazoa > Chordata > Mammalia > Eulipotyphla > Talpidae > Galemys > Galemys pyrenaicus. The sequence goes on along the minus strand of JAGFMF010012132.1, from coordinate 206,010 downwards.
GAAATACACTGCTGAGGGGAGCAGCAGGTGAGTCAGTAGAGGTCTGCTGGGCCATGTGGGTCACCTCCCCCACCCCCACAATGGCAGGGATCGAACTTGTGCTACAGGTACTGCTGGCTGCAGATAGCACTGGGGTACAGGCTAGAGGTGTGGGGGTGGTGTGTGAGAGGATTCACCAGAGACTTTGCAGGCAACAGAACAGGCAGATTAACTGAAATATACTGCTGAGGGCAGCAGCAGATGAGGCAGGAGAGGTTTGCTGCACCATGTGGGTCAGCTCCCCCAGCTAGCCAGCGTCAGGGATCAAACTCATGCTGCATTGACTGCAGTCTGCTTCATAGTGCACTGCTTAACCCATTGTGCCACCAGGGAGGCCCCTGAAACATAAATTCTCTCTCTTGACAAAACTTGAAGGTGTGATCTTGATTGACTGATGGGAATGTACTGGGAGCCCTAGGCCTGGGGGCAGGACTGATGACTGTTGGGCCCTGCACATTCTCAGTGAATTCCTCCCATAGTGAAAAGCATGGGTTGGAAGAGAGGTGACTGGCAGAATCGGAGTCAGCCCTGGTCAGTGAGCCTGGCACCGTCACATGGTGCAGTGGGCAGGAGCCTGGAATGTGCTTGGAGACCTGCATCCCAGGCTTTTTCTGTTCTGTGTGACCGTGGCAGCTTGATTCACTACTGCTCAGTGCTTCTGTTCTTCACATTGAACTGTGTAGTAGTTCATTTTTGGTGAGGATTCATGAACTCCCTTGAGAAGTTGAGGAAAACTATTCCTAACCCAGAAAAATGGACATCTGTTCACTCAAAAATTTTTCTAACTTCTTGAAGGTCTACCATGGATTCCTGAGTTTCAGCTCATGAGATTATGGGTCCCAGGTTATGACCCCCTAGGCTAGGTCATATAAAGGTTATTCTTTATGTTCTTATCTGAGTTTATGGTCAAATACCCATAAGCACTCAGTTTAGCGAACTGAGAACTTTACTGAGGGCAAATATAAAGTGTCAATTAGACAACGAGCCAATTGCCAATAAAGACTCTAAATGCGTTGTCAAAATTATTTTTTAGATCAATAGTCTCTCAAGAGACAGTGTGGTGGAGTGAAAAAAGCACTACATTAGGGGTCAGAATATAAGGTTTGTTGTTGTTTTTTTGTTATTGTTGACCAGTCGACCAGTAGCTAGAATTGTGATTTTGAGCTGTAACTTCCCGATGCTGACTCTCTTTCTCTGGCACTGAAAGAGGGTGGGTCAGATGGCACCTGACATTGCCAGCTGTGACATTATGTGAAGGATGTGTGAAGGCATTGGCATTACTTACAGTTGATAATTGTTATGGCTTATTTTAGTTTCCTGTTTTGCTTTTAAAAGGATAGTTGTATAATCAAAGTAAAACTGGAAGAATGCTGGACCAACTATGTTTCTCCTGGGTTCCTAGGAGGGAAACTTCTTTTTTTAAAAATTAATTAATTTATTTATATTTTAGATTTATTTAATTATATTTGACATTATTTGTAGTTCCCAGGGCGTTCCCACCACCATTTCACCCGTGCACCATCACCTCAGTCCCTTGTGCTCTATCTGCCCTCATCCCCGTCTTTGTGCTCCCCTCTCTCCCCTGCCCCTCCATGGTCCCTTTGGTTTATCTTTGACCTTTTGTTCTTGTTGTGTTTTTGGTTTGTTTGTTTGTTTTTGGCTGTAATGGCTCATTTCCTAGAGCTCTCTCTTATTCTTTTTGTATTAATTTTCCTTTACATTCCCCCAAAAGTGAAGCCATCCGATATTTTTCTCTTGCTTTCTGACTTGTTTCACTGAGTATAATTCCTTCTAGCTCCATCCATGTTTCTATAAATGAATCTAGTTTATCATTTTTGATTGCTGAATAGTATTCCGTTGTGTACGTGTACCACATTTTCTTGATCCAGTCATCTACTTTTGGGCATTTGGTTGTTTCCAGGTCTTACCAATTATAAATAGTCTAGCAGGGAAACTTCTAAACCATGTGGCAGAATCACAACCCCTAACTTCTAATGAAAACAAAAAACATCCAAGGTTTGTAAGTTTATTTTTCTTAATATTTTATTTATTTATGCATACAAGAGCTGGGGTATAGGCCAGAGTCCAGGGAGGTGAGAGGATTCACCAGAGACAGAGCCCGGAACAGAACAGGCAGACTGACTGAAACATACTGCTGAGGGGAGCAACGGAGAGGTCTGCTACGCCATGTGGGTCAGGGATCAGCAGGGATTAAACTCGTGCTGCAGTGTCTGCGGTTTGCTTCATAGTGCGTTGCTTAACCCACTGCGCCACCAGGGAGGCCCAAGGTTTATAAGTTTAAAAACTAAAGATAGGGTGGGTGTAGGAGGCAGAATGAGGTGAAAACGTTTGTAAGATTAAGATTCAACCAATCCATTTTGTCAGCAGGTCTGGGGAGACCCAGTCCAGTAGGGAGCACAGGCACTGAGGTTATCCGGGGCTGGAGCCAGGCTGACCTCAGCTGTGCTTGGAATCCACAGATAAGGGAATGTTGACCTGGGCTTTTGTTCTCTACTCTCAGACCTTCGTTTTCCCACCCTTCTGATGCCGGTTACCGCTTGCAGCTGTGAGCTCGAGCTCTGAGGATCTGTGTGTCTGTGTGTCTGGGGCTTGGCTCAGGTGCAGTGAATAGACCATGGACCACCTCCAACCCGAGTACTGGTGCTACTTCACTTTTTTTTTCCCAAAGATTTATTCACTTATGCACACAAGAACCAGGGTACAGGCCAGAGGTGCAGGGGGCAAGAGGATTCACTAGAGACAGAGTGGGGAACAGAACAGGCAGATCAACTGAAATACACTGCTGAGGGGAGCAGCCGGCAAGACAGGAGAGGTCTGCTGTGCCATGTGGGTCACCTCCCTGGCTGGCTGGGGATCAAACTCATGTTGCAGTGGTGCAGATTGCCCCATAGCACTGTAACCCAACCCCTTGCGCCATCAGGGAGGCCCCAATTACTTTAGATGATTGTTCTTTCCTAGACACCTCCAGTGAAAACTATCTTATAAAAAAATTGACAACTACCCTAAAGGAGCATGAAAAAAATTTAATAATTTTGTCCTTTGCATTTGCCTTTTGGGATATTAAGATATAATTTGGAAATAATAGTAGTAAAATGTTAGGTTCTTCTCCTTTATCAACCTACCATATTACAAGAACTCAGCACTTCTTGGCCATTTATCATGTTAACATGGGGGTCACAAGAGACTTCAGGGGGATTGGGAGCTATCTTTGGGGAGCTGTTACTCAGAAATGATTTTGTAGAGTACAGATTGGTTGTTACCTTCTTCTCATCTCTTCTTTCTTAATAAATCTTTTTCTTTCTGTGTTCTTTTAATTCTATCTGCCCCTGTCTCCTGTTCCCTGCCCTGCTCACTGTGTTAAAGTGTGTAGGGCATTCATTCCTGTTTTTAAGTTTTTCACTTGAGCCCTGAGTTTTCTGGAGGCAGCGGGCTATATAGAACACTGTCAGGGCTCAGTTACTGAAAGAGACAGAGTAGGGAGCAGAACAGGCAGACACAGCAAGGTCTTCCAGCCCTTACAGAGCAGAGAGACTCTCAAATAACAAAGATGTTTTGAAGACTTCAATATTTGGTATTTAAAAACACAACAACAGATATCCTGGGCCTCCCTGGTGATGCAGGGGTTGAAGTCAAGCTATCCCAGCCACTGTGGTCTGAGTTCCGATCCCAGCCAGGGAACTGACCCATATGGCGCAGCAGACCTCTCCTGCCTTACCCTCTGCTCCCCTCAGCAGTGTGTTTCAGTCAGTCTGCCTGTCTGCTCCCCCCTCTGTCTCTGGTGAATCTGCTCACTCCTCGCACTTCTGGCCTGCACTAGTTCTCCTATATAAAAACAAAAATCTTAATAGTTTTAAATTTCTTCTCCCCTCACATTTCCTTTCTTCCAAAATGCTTTAATTTTCAGTATATCTGTTTTGGTCTCTGTCCCTGATACTGTTTAATTAACTGGGTGAAAAGTTGACGGGGAGATGTATGCACAAAGCGGGGCTGGCTTCTTTGGCTTTCCATTTAGAGTGAACTGACTGGGCTGTTGCTCTGGGGACTCCTGAAGGGTAGCTTTTTTGTTTTTGTTTTCTTTTTTGGGCTGATTCATCCTCAGAGTAGAATCTCTCAATTTCCCCCTTGGAGCATATATGATTGCTCATCTTCAAGGTGCAAAATGTGGGGAAAGGAATGGGGTTCCCATCATTTATTTTCTACTGTATTATTTATTTAAATTTTATTTATTTATTTGCGGTAACATTAGGATACCCCCAACAGATACCAACAGTGTAGAGAACCCAAACTCCCATAGTCCACTATCACAGCCCATTGGCTTGTTTTCCTCTTTATTCTTACCCCTGGTTTTCAACATTTGAAGTGTGAACTTTTATTTAATTTCTCCATTTTCAATATGGTTTGCTAACCTTTTGCTTTTAAAGATTTTATTTATTTATACATACAAGAGCTGGGGTACAGGCCAGAGTCCAGGGCGGTGAGAGGATTCACTAGAGACAGAGTAGGGAGCAGAACAGGCAGACTGACAGAAACACACTGACAGAGGGGAGCAGCGGGCGAGGCAGGAGAGGTCTGCGGTGCCATGTGGGTCTCCTCCCTGGCCGGCAGCAGGGATCGAACTCGTGCTGCAGTGGCTGCGGTTTGCTTCCCAGTGCGTTGCTTAACCCACTGTGCCACCAGCGAGGCCCTGGTTTGCTACCCTTAACTCTGGCTGGTGTCCCAAATACAATGACTTTAAAAAAATTTTTTTTTACAGTGAATAAATTACCAGCATTTGGCCAGATTTGGGTGAAGCAGCTGCTCACCAAGCTAAGTGGCCGAGGTCATCTGAGGATCTAGCTTCTTAAACTCTCCACCAGGTCATTCATTGGCAACCTCATTTGAAGTCCTACTTCCAACATACATGGATCTGGCACTTCAAGGTCTTTTGGGAATCTTCTGTGCATTTCAGATCGCTTCTCAGTGTCCCATGCTGACTTAGGATTCAGCTTTCTTGAGTCTTATTAAATCAGTTGCTTGTTATATACTACAATTTGTTATCTTTTTGTTTTCCAATGTCCTTTCTTTCTACCCCTGCCCCCTTGTCCCTGTAGGCTCATACCTTAAATATCCTTTAATGGTCAATTTGAAGTTAGTTTGGGGTAGAGTAGACCTAATGCATGTGTCCAGATACTGTGAGTGTCCAGAGCAGCGATTCTGAACCAAAGCCTGAGAACTGGGGGAGCCAGGGATGGACTTTAGTGAAGGGGTTTTTGTACCTCCAGAAACTGTGTTCACAGTAGGTGTGACTCCTACCTGGACTGAGTCTACCTCTTTGTTTGCATTTTCAAAGAGACCTGTTACCTCCTCTATATTTAAGTACCATTTCTCTAGTGTTAGTATATGCTACATTGGAAAGATGATGCCAATGACTTGAAGATACTTAAGTTTTGGAAAATATCTAGCCCCCAAATTCTTCAGCCCTGCTAACAGATGAAATCCCCCATCACAGGAACTGGACAGTCCTTGAAAAATGATTCACTCCTATTCATTGCTCAGATACCAGAAGATCATGTGTGAATGAGGACATGGAGCCACACACAGGATACAGAGAGCAGTGGAGCATGGGCTCTGGAGTCAGGCAGACCTGGCTGTGAATGCCAGCGATACCACTTCCAAATTATGTAACCTTGATAGGCCCATGCTTAGCCTCTCTGCCCCTATCTGGAAAATGAATGTGATGGGAATAGTAACTAATATTCAAGCAGCTACCATGTGCCATGCAGACACTCTAGTAGGGTCTCAACAAAGATCGAGAAGGTGAAGCTTACATTTTAGTTAGGGCATGGGGAAAGACAGGCAGTGCACACAAATGATTGCTCGATCGGTTGATTGATTGGAGAACAGAAAAGGCTTATTGAAATACCCTACAAGGGAGCAGGGCACAAAATGGGAGAGGACTGTACCAATACAGTAGAGAGATGCAAATTATGCTTCTCACATGATAGAAATAGAGGGGGATATGAAAGATAGTGACTGCCAGGGTTGGGAGCATCCACTTCAAGTAGGGGGAAAGAAGATGTTTCTGTATAATGACATTGAGCAAAGGATGCTTTTGTTTATTTTTTTTTTAAAGATTTATTTATTTATGCATACAAGCACTGGGGTACAGGCCAGAGGTGTGGGGGGGTGAGAGGATTCACCACAGAGCGGGGAGCAGAACAGGCAGATCAACGGAAGTACGCTGCTGAGGGGAGCAGCGGGCACAGCAGGAGAGGTCTGTTGCGCCATGTGGGTCCCCGCCCTGGCCGGCAGCAGGGATCGAACTCGTGCTGCAGTGACTGCGGTTTGTTTCATAGTGCGTTGCTTAACCCACTGCGCCACCAGGGAGGCCCAGGATGCTTTTATTTATTGAATCCTGACCTAGAGCCAGTTACCCACACTTAAATACAGGAGCTCAGTTGAGCTAAGCACTAAAGTTATCCCCATTTTATTAGTGAGGAAACTGTGGCAGAGGGGGTAAATATCTTACCCAAGTCCACGTAACTGGGAAGGGGCCAGGGTCAAATCCAAGGGGACTTCAGTGAGGATTTCTTGACACCAAGCCTTCTGTTCCTCCTTTTGTTGCCCTACCCACCTCACAAGCGTGCTGAAGCTCAAATAGAACACACGTGGGGTGCTCAGCCTATGTGGAGCACGTACTGGTTGAAGGTCAGCCTTGTCCTCCTTCCCAGTCCTCCATGTCTGACCAGGGTGACTTCCCTGGGGGGTTTAGATTTCACCACCAGAGAGTCAATCCCCCAGCCTTGATCCTGGAGCATCCTGTGGCTTTGCACATTGACATAAATCTGTAGAAGATGAGAGAGACTCTGTAGCCCTGCGGCTGGACAAGCAGGGGGAAGATCAGGACAGGAAGACTTCATTTCTACTGCGGCTCCAGGTGAGCACAACTGAGTGTGACCAAAAGCAATCTGATGGACCAGGTCTCCTCAGAGGGTGTCTGACCCTCACATCACCCACCTCTGCCAGTATGATGCTTCCTTATATCCTGCTCTGACTCTCCCCAGAACTGGTGCCGTGGAGATGAAAGCCAAGAGAATGCAACAAACCGTCGGCGTGCTCACACGATTGATTTTTACACAAAATTTGCCTTCATGCACGAAGGATGGAAAAATGATCCCATAAATAATGGATAACAAAAACAAATGCAGGAGGAAATCAATAGTCACACACTTGATACCACAGGGAGATGGGAGAGGAAAATATGGAGCCCATTCCAGCTAAACGGCACCCTAGGGAAGCCCTCTGTAGCACTTCCTGCTGTGGAGGGAGAGGCCCATCTTGCCCAGGCCATTCCCAGGAGGCCAAGAGCAGAATCCCTGGGGAGGGCCTAGGAGACTTGTGTCTCTTGTTTTGGGGGGTCTTTTTTTTTTAAAAGATTTATTTATCTATGCATACAAGAGCTGAGTTACAGGCTTAGTCGTGGGAGGTGAGAGAATTCACCAGAGACGGAGTGGGGAGCAGAACAGGCAGACTGACTGAAACACACTGCTGAGGAGCGCAGCGGGTGAGGCAGGAGAGGTCTGTGTGTCACGTGGGTCATCTCCCTGGCCAGCAGCAGGGATCGAACTTGTGCTGCAGTGGCTGCGGTTTGCTTCATAGTGTGCTGCTTAACCCACTGCACCACCAGGGAGGCCCCTGTTTCTGCAGGTCTTACTGAGGTGGGGCTCATCCCAGGGTTACAGTCAGTCTCAGGATGCTGGAAACATCTGCCTCTTTAGAATCAGCCTGAGTTCCAGCCTATACACCTAGGTACATGGCCTGGTTCTTTTCCTAAGCCGTCCATGGCCTCAGCAGCTCCGAAGGGCTTCCTGAGATGCCAAAAGGCTCCCATGCTCTCCCTGAGCGTCTTCCCTTTTCCCATTCATGGCGAGTTGCCCCAGATCTGGTCCCTTGCTCAGGTGCTACACATGTACCCAGAGTAGGATCTGAGCAGTCTGCTCCGGGAGCACAGGTCCTCTCCCAGGAAGAGGACAAGGTTCCAGGAGGAGACAAGGCCCGTGGGCGGACCGTCCATCTATGGCTTGCAGTAAGGGAGGAGTGGGAGCAGTAGGAGCAGGGAACAGAGACACAGGGAAGTGGGGTCACGGTATGTGGGGGGATTATTGGTGGGAGGGCCACACCTAAGGGGAACAATACTATAGAAAGAGACCCATGATGTAAGAAAATAAAAAGTAAATAATAAAAAATGTAGTTAAATTGATAGTGTGAGGATTCCCAAGAATATAGGAAAAGGATGGAAAGAGTATGAACTCCTTTACAAATGGCTCTAAGACAACACTGTTCATTAGAAATATGTAATTAAGTATACAATTATAGAAATACATAAATGATACATTGTCTCAGCAACATTTAAAGCTGAAATTAATGTTGACATATTTAATAATATTCAGCATACTATTTCAATGTGTAGTTAGTATTAAAAGTTACTTATGTAGGTTTACATTTAAATCTTTAAAATATACTATTTTATCCTTAAAGTACATTTTAATTCAGGCTCTAAAATTTCATCAAAGTAGTTGACTCTAAATTTAAAAAAATTATAGTTGAAATAGTAAAGTTACATATTCAAGTTATCACAGACAAATGTAACACTTTTCCAGTAACAGAATCTAGTATTATTTATTAAATTTTGTTTAAACTAAGTAACATTAGGGATTTATTTTCACAGTTGTACTACTATTCTCTTAGCTTGAATCCTTTTGCTGTTAAAGTACAATATTAAAAATTATAAAAACAACAACCTGGGAGTGCATGAGGGTAAGGGTTTGAATTCCATCTTCTACCATTTACTCTACCTGTGTGACTTTCGGTAAGTTACTTAACCTCTCTGAGCTTTAGTTTTATTATCTGTAAAATGTGGCAAGTAAAATCTCTTATGCAGGAAGGAAGGATTAAAGGACGTGATGTATCTAAAGTGCCCGGTGTTTAGTGAGTGCTCAGAATAAGGTAGGTGCAGTCTCCCTTAAATGCTGCCCCAAATCTGCCCTTTCTCCACGCTCCATCTATGGGCATTAAGGCTTCCCCACTTTGTGACTGGACAGGCCAGCAGCCTCCGCTTTCGTCACTCTGCCTCTGCTCTCTGTCCTCCTGAGCTTTGCCCCCCCCCCCCATAGTTCTCTCATCTCCATGAAACACATCTAATTATGTCATGCCCTGTTTTTTTAGTTTTCATATTCAATTTATTTGACTAGGTGGTGTATGCACAGGGTTCATAATTGAAGAAGTGCAAAATGGTACACAATGCAAATTCCTTCTACTTCTTTGCACACGCACTCAGAGCTATTATGAACTTCTGTGTCTTTCTGGAGCAGTTTCTAAGCATGTATTTGCGTATATATGTGTGTTTATAGTTGTGTATTTACATATAGACATTTTCATGTGTTCCTTTTTTCTCAAGGTGTTAGCAAATGATGCATGCTAGTCTGTGCTTTTTTTCTAATGCCATTTTTGAAGCTTTTATCCTCTTTGTATTCCATTATAGGGATGGACCATAGTTTCCTTAATCTGACATTCTACATAATTTACTTAACTAACTCTTTTTGATGGACTCGAGGCTTCCTCTTTTACTTTTATAGTAAAGCTGCAGTGAGTAGCCATGTACATGTAATTTCACAATGTACCTATGGAGTAAATTGCTAGAAGTGAAATTGCTGGATCACAAGCGATATGTACTTTTACTTCTGATAGACACTGCCAGCTTGTTCTCCCTAAAGGTGGTACCTTGACGTAGCCAGCAGTATGTGAGTGTCTTTTTCTTCCTTTCTGGTCAACACTCCCAGGACCTCTTCCTACAGGTTTCCTTCACTCTATTTCCAGCCTCCCCTCCACTACTCAGACTGCACAAATTCTGCTCCAGACTTTCAGAGGGGTCATTGTTATTCTCTTTCCTGCTGCCACAATTTTTACAGTCACCTTCAAGCCTTCAAACCTTGCTCAGATGCCCCCTACTCTGTGATAGCTCTCTGTTTTCCTGAGACTGAGTGATCCAGTAATACCTTCCTCTCTTCTCCTACAGTCCATGCCATTGTTATAGCACATACCATATTTATTAATGTGCTTAAATTCCAGGTCTTACTGCCCTATGTTTCCTCAGTAAGAACTGCAAGCGCTGAATTAATAGTTCTGGATGGACCTGCCAGGTACTATTATTAACCTCTGTAAGGGTAACAGTGAGGAAAAGGCAGAATCCTGGAGGAATTTGAGGGTCTCTTATCCTGCATAAGCAAATATCTGTTCATTTTAATAGTTTATTTAACTGTCACAGAATTCACATGAACTTTGCAATGAGCTGTGATGAGGGAATGTATGTGCATCATAGAGAGGAAGGAATACATACAAGCCCATTCTCATGTTTAATGGGTCTCCTGCCTCCCGCTTCCCCCTTCCCACCCTTCCCCCTTCTTGACTTACCCCCTTCCGCTCTCTTTCCATCTCTTCCTCCTTCCCATCCCCCCTTCCTTCTCCCTCCCCTCTCTCCCTCCCTTCTTCCTGTCTTTCTGGAATGGGGAAGAAAAAATGATTTTACCAAAGTAAAATGGGAAACTTTGAAATGCCAGATGCCAGATAAAATCCCTCATCTTAGTGCTCGCTTCGGCAGCACATATAATAAAATCCCTCATCTTGCCTTTTGCTTTTCAGAGAACACATTTCTCTACAAGACCCAATCAGGTAGATACCAAGAAGTGATAACACATAGTTTATGGTTCGAGAAGGCACAATAAGGTGAAGGCAAGGGAGAAAGGCAAAGGAAATGAAAAGGGAAAAAGATTGACATGAGAAGAAACAAATACTGAAAAGTTAAGCTTAACTATGCCAGGACCAATCACTTCACTGAACTAGACAAGAATTTTGAGCTGCACGTTCTCTTGACTACCCGATTTGAAACCCCAAACCTATCAGAAGAGCTTGATCCTTAATGTGGATTATTATTTTATAAATTATTAAGGAGAGCAATATCTCTCCATTTACTGAATGTCATAACAAAAGAGATAGGAGGGAAACCAAGACATTGTCTACCCAAAGAGCCCAGCATTTGGACAGTGTAAAGTCACTAAATAATTCAGCAGCTATTTGAAAGTATAGTGTTTTGTAATTTCGATAGAACCATCTTAGTCTGGCTCTCTGTAGTGCAGAATTTTAAAAAGATGCTCGCCTTTCGTGAAGATCTATTTCTAGAAGAAATGGGAGTCGGGTGGAAACGCTGGGCAGGAGGAAGAGGGCTGTCTAGTTAGAGAGCTTTGTGTTTACTCTGATTTTAAACTTTCATGAGACTGCCACGGGTCAGATCTAACCATTTTCTAGTAATATTTTTGATTTTGTTCTCTGCCCACACATTTGTGCTCTAACTATGCTTATCTGTACCCCTTCTGTCTGTGGGACATGAAACTGTGGACACGATGTTTGTAACATGTACCAGGAGGAGAACGGAGCCAACAAATGTAGCCCCAAGATCTGTGTGGTGAGGTTGCTCTGTCCTCTTCTGGCTTGTTCAGAGAAACACCAGCTCAGTAACTCCTGAGAGAGGTTGCACCCCGAGAGGGCCAGGGTGAATGAGGCTGATCTGAAAGGAAGTCATCATTCATGATTGTTTTTTATTGGTTTACTGAATTCTGACCTTACTGCAGAGAGGGTTTCGAGTAGTTTGCCATGGTACTCGAAGCAAAAACACTCTGAGCAGCCCTGAGAGGCAGAATAGTATTATAAATACAACCTATTGGTTGGTGTTTAAACTACCCTTCATTGACTGTACGATCTTGGTGGATGGCTTCGTTTTAGTGTGCCTGTTTGTGGGGCTTTATGATGCAGTAAGAATCCATTCTTCCTCCCAGGATTGTTGTAGGGTCACACCAGAAAATTTTGTTAAATAGCAGAGCAGTGCCTGACCTGTGGTAAGTGCTCAGTACGAGCCAGCTGCTATTCTTCCTTTGCCCTAAGTTCCCCTGACCCCAAGAAATAGGGTAGGTAAATAGCTAGTTACAGAGAACAGAGCTCTGTGTTTAATGTGGCTATTGAGTGAGGCCCTTTGCAAGTGCTTATTGGCAAGACAGAATCCTGTGGATGAGTTATGTAAGTGGCATCCCAGAGGTCCCGGCATGGATGCAAACCAATTAAGTTAAGCACTTACCGCAATCACAAGTGCAACTCATAGGTTTAAAAGTGGGAAGAGAGTATACATGAACTTGGCTTTGCAGTACTTTGCTTTGTCAATGCTGTTAGAAATATAGCCTATGAATGCTTCATTCTTGTTCTTCTAAATTCTGGGTTGCTTCTTGTCTAGTGAACTGTAGAACTCTGGATCTATATTTTAATATTTATGTAATCTTGAACACTTATATAGAGCCTTCTAACTCAATTTCCTTATCCACAAGAAAAAAAGATTCAATGTTGAAATAAAAATTTTTCTAGGAATTTTTAGGTACAATAGGACTTAACATTGGGAATTAAGTACTTATAAAATTGTTGAAGGGACCGAAGGTAAGGGCTGTAGATTAGGCATACCCCCGGAGCTATGACCATTGTCACAAAGGCATCAGTGAGTAATAGGCAGCTTGCCACTGGGAGAACCATGGTCTAGAACATACCAACTTAACTGTTATCAAGACATCCGTGAAGCCTTCATTATGTGTGCAGCTGTCTAAACACTGGGCCACTGAAACTAACTGCCATCACCACTCTGGAAGCTAATGATGAAACATTAGAAGCGTCACCCTCTTTCCTGCCAAGAAAAATTGCAAACATAGCAGGACATTGTCTTTCACTACATTTCTGCTTCTAAATCTTACCTGATGCATCTACTTTATGAACTCAACTTCACTTCTAGAATCTTAGCTGCAAGGGAATCTGGAACTAAGTTGTTGGCTTTCTAGACTCTCAAAGATGTATTGATGCCTCAAAGAACAGGGAAACTGATGTGGAGTACCAACTGACCATATCCAGCCCAGAAAATGATAGGCTCATGTCACACAGCTATTGTAGAGATTTAAAAGATAATGAAATAGTTTGAACACTCTCTACCAAACAGTAACAATCAATACATTGTTTCCAACACTGCTACTAAGTAGGATTCAAGGTTTTGTCTCCTAAAAAATATCCCAGAAGAAGCATTCTTTTTTCCAGATGAAAGGCTGAAATGCCTATGAGAATGGGCAACTCTCCCTCTGGTTCCCTCCCTGTCTGAGCTCACAGCACAGGAGCCTGTCAAATCTTCTGTGTGCCAGAGCTTCAAGGAGCCTTTCTAGGCCATTCCTCCTCCAAAGACCTGGCTCTGCATCCAGGATGCTCCCATCCTGCTTCTTTAGGACAAATTTCAGATTCTCTCCCCCTCCTTTAGTGAGACCAAAGCAGAATAAATTTCTTGACTTCATCTTGATTTCCTCTCTGGTCAGTACTGTTCCCACTGCACACACGGGCGTAGGCCTTGGAACTCTGTACTAAGCATAGGGCCTGTGGCCCCTCTTGTCACCAAAGAAATGATAAATCATTAGGTAGAGGGTGGAAAATACTGAACATTCCAAGACAAAACTCTAACAAAACAGGCTGGTCTGAGGTAACACAAAGAGAAAATGTATTTTTCATGTCTTCCTACCGCCATTTTGTTACTGAATCTTTTACATTTATGTACTGAGCTTGGGGATTGCCTTTTTATTTGTAATCATAGTAGACCTTCTCAACAATCCACATTTGCACTGCAGCTCATTTTTTTTTCAGGTTCTTAAAAAGTGGCCAGTTAACTCAGGGATTGTTGAGCCTGCCTGGGCCTCAGCCAGCTCGATGGAATCAGTCTCAGGGGTACAGGTACTGCCTTGACAGCAGTATTTTTTAAAGTTCTCCAGAAGTAATCATAATGTGTAGCTAGGGTTACCCAGACTTGGGTTGCATGTTTATAGTTGCAAACACCTTAATGTGCTGCTGCAAAAAAGGCAGTTCTATTTCTCAGTCACGAGAACCACCTTGTAGGCAGTGCTGTGACTGAAAAGGTACCGCTAGACCCATATCAGGGTAAAGGGATGGATAAGATTTGGGGGTCAGGACAATACGACCCCTCAGCTTCTATCATTCACTACTCATAGGTGACTGATGTCTGGTAATTAATATTTAATTCTTGGTGAGAAAGAATTTTAGCCTATGAAATTATTGAATTTCGGGGCCTCCCTGGTGGCGCAGTGGGTTAAGAAACGCACTATGAAGCAAACCGCAGCCACTGCAGCACGAGTTCGATCCCTGCTGCCGGCCGGGGTGGGGACCCACATGGCGCGGCAGACCTCTCCTGTTGTGCCCGCTGCTCCCCTCAGCAGTGTACTTCCATTGATCTGCCTGTTCTGCTCCCGGCTCTCTGTGGTGAATCCTCTCACCCCCCAAACCTCTGGCCTGTACCCCAGTGCTTGTATGCATAAATAAATAAATCTTTAAAAAAAAAAAAAAGAAATTATTGAATTTCAACTCTATGAAGTGAAGCTATATTTTATTCTCTATTCTATATAATCCCGAGCAAGTTACTGAACATTGCCGAATCCTTATCTCTTACTTTATTCAACAGGGGTAATATAACAATAGCTGTGCAGTTGTATGTCTGTCACATACATATATATTTGCTGATTTATATAAAGTATATTGCCCAGAAGTGAAAATAAATTTGATCCATTATTACTATTACTGAATTTTTATTCACTGGCAAAGTGTTTAGAAGCTGTTTGAAAACTAAGCGATGTCAGCTGGTAAATAAATTGGACATTCTCAGATGGAGATCAGTAGAAGGAAATAAACGTGTCCTCTTCAGCCATCCCTGGAGCACTGCACAGCATGGAGTGATTTCAGTGGAAGTTTCCAGTAAGGGTGGCAAGTGTAGGGTTACCTCTTGGTTGGCTTGTCCCAGCAGAAACTGCTCCTGCCTGCAGGCTGGGATTCAGGGAAGTGGGGAGGATGTTCTGAATTGTTTGCCTCAGCACATAAACTGAGCGCCAAAATTCATGAGACGAATAAAGCCAACCTAGACGCAAGTTGAAAATCAGTGATGGAAAGTCCAAGATGTTCACGACAGCACGATGGACAGTTTTGAAGTGGGGAAGCTATTTCTGGGTAGTCATAAAAAGTGCCGAGGTAGATTGTGGTATGTTTCTGCAGTAATTGAATGAGACTTAACAAACACTCCATGTGTGCCATGCACTGAGTTAGTTTCTTGGAAAAAAAAAAAAAAGATAAAAGATAAGCAGGACATAGACTTAGCCCTCCAGAGTCAGAGACCCCTGGGGAGGCTGACAAAGGAGGAGATAATAATTAAATGATGCTCTTGAAAGAAATAGCTTTAGGAATATTTGATAACATTGAAAGAATAGGGAGACATTAAGTTAGAAATATAAGCTAGTAAATGACATATGAAATGTAATTCTCTTGATATTAAAATATGTCTAGAAAAAGAATAAGAAGAAATAAAGAATGTAAAGATGCAGGCTAGAAATTTTAAAGTGGTGACTTTTTGTCTAGATTTTTCCTGTTCAGTTCTCTAATTTTCAAATTTTTTGTTTCTTATTTATTTCCTTTAAAAAATAAACTTTTGGGCCTCCCTGGTGGTACAATTGGTTAAGCACTGCACTGTGAAGCAAACCACAGCCGCTGCAGCACGAGTTCAATCCCCGGCCAGTGAAGGGGCCCACATGGCACAGCAGACCTCTCCTGCCTGGCCCACTGCTCCCCTCCGCAGTGTATTTCAGTCGATCTTCCTCTTGCTCCCTATTCTGTCTGTGGTGACTCCTCTCATCTCCTGTGACTCTGGCCTGTATTCCAGTTCTTGTATGCATAAATAAATAAATCTTAAAAAAATAAACTTATATTTACATTAACAATATATTTACATAATTGTGCACATGTCTGTGGGCATGGGCTAACAAAAGAAGATTTCATGCCACAGAGTACATGTTTGTGTTTAGCTGAAGCCGAAAACATGAATGGACAGGGATTCTGTTCCCCCTCACACTGCAATCTCTGCATTGAGTGAGAAGGACAAATGGCCATGGAACCTCTGGATTAGTCAGGCAGGAATTCTGGGCCCCTGGTGGGCATCACCCGTGACATGGGGTATAGACCAAGTGGAGCATGGGGGTGAGGGAGTCACTTGGCCCTGAGTGATGGGGGAGACAAACTGTGCTTTGCCCTGAAGGAACTATAGAAGGCCTGGAAAAGACAATTTCCAGGAAGAATAGAGGCTGGGAGATGTTGAGCGCTTGCTTCACATCCAGGGACTCTTGAGGGCAAGCTGTGGGCATCTGTGGGGCAGGAGGGTGGAAAGCTTGAGCTATCAGGTTGGACACCCAGCTCAGTCGAAACTCTTTTCTGATGTCTGCTGGGTTGTGCTGAAGTCTGTGACTGCGGACAGGTCATCTGTCAATGAGAATAGCAATGATGCTTACGTTATGTGGTTGTGTGTGGATTAAATGATATGTAGATGGAAATCACGTAGCACAGTACCGACCCGGGAATATGTGCTGAAATAATGGTGAGAACAAAAACTTCCATAAAAAAGGAGTTAGTCTCTGAGGGTCAACAAACTGTGGAACTAAGACCACTAGACACTAGAGATGTCATCTTAATCAGCAGAAGGCTTCTGGTACCTTCAGAGTGGTTCAGAGGTACCACCGAAATTGGATAAGCTGCGCTCAGGATAGTTAGCTGCCTCTCTGGACATTTGCAGACAGTCAGAGGGTCTCTGGTTTGGAGGAGATTCGAGAGATCTTCAGGTCTTCAATGTCTGGGGCTTTTGCCACAGGGAGTCACCAGTGGTGAAGGTTTCCATGGGAACCAGGAGGGGCTCAGAATTCTGTCTGAATATGGTATCCCAGAGGAAAGAGACAAGCACTGAAGCAGACTCCCCATAATAGTATGCATTTTTAAAAACTGTCTAATTAAATATTAACCCCAGAGACAGAGCATTAACAGGTCTCTTATGTAAACTTTGTGCATATTGTAACCATCCCGGAAAGGGCTTAGGTAGAATGCTCCAAGGAAATTAAATCTATATACCCGTCTCCTTCCTCCATGCCATCGCTGACAAATGGACAGAGGGCTGCCTGGAGTCACCACCCTCTCTGGAGCGTCTTTAATCACCAGAGAGGTCCTTCTGTGGTGCTTGAGGGGAGGTTGGGGCAGCGGTATCAGACGGAGCACCTAGGGCCAAGCTCGATTTTGTCTCAGATGCTTCCTTTCCACCTTCAACTTTTTCTTCCATCTCCATAATCCCAAAGTTCTGGAGTCTCAGGAAAGAAGGCAGGCGAGAGGCAGAAGAAGTAGTGGGTAGTAAAAAAGTTAGAGGTGAATGGAGATGGGAGCATTTATTAGAGTAGCTGGGAATCAGGAGTTGGTTTTTCACCTCAGTGATGTGATCTTGGGCCAATCCATAGGTCTCCCCGCACCCTCTGGGAAAATGTGGATTTGAAGGGTAACTCACTGGTTCTTGAGCAAACCTTTTTGTGCATCTCCTTTGTGCCTGGATCCCATGATGAAAAAAGCCCACAAACAGCTTTGGAGGAGATCACAGTACATTTCAGAAGGTCTCAATCTGAGGTCTCCATATCCCATCGTGGTCAAGGATGGCCTTCGGGGGGCCCCGAAAGCCTTGTCTTGGCACCCTAGATTTATGAGTATGTGTATGGAGAGTGGGAGGGGTCCTCAGCTTTTATTAAGTTCTTGTAGGGATCACAACCTCCAAACAATGAAGAATTGCTGACCTCTTGGGGTTCTTCCAAAACCTCTGTCATGTGTGTGCCCTTTTAGCACTTTCCACAGCTGCATAACACCTGTGCCTATTTTAATTTTTCTCTAAAATAAAATTGGGTGTAAGACTGTGTGTAATTCAACAACAATATCCATGAAATTGTGAGTGGGAGGTTTGATGAGTGATTCCTCCTCTTTCTTCTCTCCCTCCCTCCTTTAAAATACACACAAGGGCCTCCCTGGTGGCGCAGTGGGTTAAGCAATGCACTATGAAGCAAACCGCAGTCACTGCAGCATGAGTTCGATCCCTGCTGCCGGCCAGGGAGGGGA
>JAGFMF010012132.1:155043-169896 GCA_019455555.1 Galemys pyrenaicus | reverse complement strand
TCTCTGTGGTGAATCCTCTCACCCCCCACACCTCTGGCCTGTACCCCAGTGCTTGTATGCATAAATAAATAAATCTTTAAAAAAAAAACAAAAAAAAAAAACCTAAAATAGCAACTTTGAAATAAAGGCGGCAGTAATGTGTCATGAAATCCTGTGTGTCTATTCACATCTATTTCAAAAGACTCAAAATTAAATGCTCATAAAAAGGTCTTTGAGAAATACCATTAAGGGAAGAAAGTGAGTAATCTAATCAAACCCAAATTTAATATAAATTTATTCACTTAGTATATTCATTTATATAATTATAATAATAATGATGGTTTAAAAGCAGCCTATTCAGTTTTTATTTTAAAGTGAAATACTTCTCCCCTCACATAGATTTGATGGGATGTGTCTAAGAAGGTTTATGAATATTCATAGGTAGTATATGAACTACATGTCCACAATCATATAAATACATTTCTTACTCAAGCTGGAAGATGCAACCTTTTTCTCCTGGAAAGAAAATCACAGGCCCTAAATAAAAGTTGCAGCGTCCGGAGGGGCTGCCACTCTAATAAATTGTTTGTTTAACTCGTTTGGGATGATGAGGTTGACAAGCCAACATGAGGCTTAGAAAGGAAATCTGCCAAGGTGGCCGATTTGCCTGGGGCTCCGGCAGCCTCCGGTGCTTCGATCAGGCGTCAGGAAATCTCAGAAGCCCCTGAGCTCGGCTGGAAGCAAAGGCACAACGGGCTGACCCGAGTCTGTCCGAGCTCTTGCCCAGCTCCTCTCAACCTCCGGCGCTCTCGCTCTCGATCGCCGGGAGGCGGTGCTCTGCCCGGCGCCGCATCTGGGCGCGCCAGCCCTCCCTGTCGCCAGGTGGAGGGAGACGTCCCAAGAAAGAGCTTGGGATCTTGAGTTAGATGCGTGCGTGCCTGCGTGCGTGCGTGCAAAGCCGCACTGTCTTTCCTTGCTGACTGTGGTCCTCACATTAACTGGTGTGTGAAAAGGATTTTTCTAAGTTGGCTATTGTTTTCCAGATATTATAATGAAAACTAACCCTATAGCAAATTATTTTATGAGTAAGGACTGCGTGTGGAAACTACTTTCTCTTCAGCAGGTATAGGGCGGCATCTGGCACACAAGCGCTCAGAAACACTGGCAAGTGGCTTAGCAATAAATGGAGTCAGTCAGCCTGCCTTCAAATTCAGGGTCTATCCCTGGATAAGGGAGGGCTGTTTCTTCAGGCTGAGCCTCTGACTAGGGGCATCTTCACCTCTGCAGTGCAGATAGTACTATCTGCCTTCTACAGAAGCTGACAGAATAACATGAGCCCCCGCCCAGGGATAAGCTTAGTCCCCGCTGACCACATTAGTGCTTCTACTAGGAAAAATCAACTGCCACCTCCACCACCCACCCACCTTCCCTTCTCTGCTTACACACAACACTTCAGTCCTGACTCTTCTGGTTACCAGGTGGTAACCACACTTTTCTGTAACATCAGCTGGGTGTCCTAAACCTGAACTTAATTCTGACACTACCTGGAGATAGCATCTGATCCTGTAGGTTACAGGTTCTATCCCACCACCCCCTCCCACCCCACTTCAGGTGCCAGTTGCAAGTACAGGTTGTCCCCTTGCTTCTGACCAGCTGGTTATAAGTCAGAGGTTCCCGCAATCCACTCCACGGGTCTAACTCAGTTGCTAGAGCAACTTACAGAACTCACAAAAACCTCACATTTACCACCAGTTTGTTAAAGGATATAATAAAGGATGCACATGAACAACCAGAAGAAGAGATCCATAGGGTGAGGTCAGGGATGGCCGTGGACATGGGAGCTATTACCGAGGGGAGATGTGAATCTGGTCAACTGCCTGGAAGTGCCCCCAGCTCTGTCCTTTGGGTTTTTATGGAGGCTTCATTATGTAGGTGTAATGATGGCTCATTAGCTCCAACTTCAGTCCTTATCAAGAGATTGGGGGGCAGGACTTGAAAGTTCCAAGTTTCTGGTTGTGGCTTGCTGGTGACCAGCCTTCACCTAGGAGTTTTTAGGAGCCATCCAGAGCCTCCTCATTAGAGCAGAAGACATTCTTCTGAACCAGGAAGTGTCAAGGATTTCGGGAGCCCCGTGCCAGTAACTCAGGGCAGAGAACACCTATATTTTCTGTTACCTTGCTGCACTCAATTTAGTTGATGGTGCTGGAAGTGGGAGACACACCCCACAGATTACAACTGAGCCAAGGTGTAACCAATATGGGACTGAAGAGGGAGAACTCCGAGCACAGTGCTGGCATACACCAAGTCTAGAACTGAATCAATTTAAGCAGTAATTTTAAATCTGTCCAAATAGGGCTTCAAACATAAAGATAAAGATTAGTAGATTAGGATTCTTATGTTCTTAAGTACAGTAAGCAGAGCCAACCAACTCTACATGGACTTAGCCACAGGTAACTGAATGTCCAGGAGGACTGGTGCAAATGGTGCCACAGGGGGCTGATTTCTCTGCCTCTGTCACTAGGCACTGCTTTCTTTGGTTGGCTCCATTTGAGATATGCTTTGCCTCTAATCCAGCCGGGACAAAAGTCATTGCAACTTGAATGTATTCATCACAAAGACAATCACAAGGTGGTAAGTTGATCAGCTCTGACCTGCGCTGTATCATCCTCCTGGTGCTGAGAACAGCTGCCTTTTAATCACCAATGGAGATGGAGGTGGGTTCTCAGGGTAGGTGCTTGTTTTAAAATATACCTGGAATTAAACCCTAGGACTGCAGAATTGAGGCCACTAGAGGTAGAGGGGGAGGATGGGAACAAAGGAGGGCGAAGAAACAATAGTCTAGGATTATGGGTGCTTGGGGGTGGGGTGGTAACATATCTGAATTGTGAATCTATTCCCTTAAATAATATTTAACATAAACCTATACCTCAATAAAGGGCAAAAATTAAAATAAAATTAAATGAAAGAGACCTAAGAACTGAAACGATGTGTGTGTATGTGTTTTTATCTACCTGGGATTTTGTTTTTATTCAGGTGTGGACACCAAGCCATGTGGCACAAGCACCAGGAGGAAGAAGAACTGAGGGAAAAACATGGCAAAAAGTTTTATCCTGGTTTTCTAGGAAACGATGGGTAAGACGGCAGGCAGCTGAGCAGGATTGCTATTGGTCAGTTCTGATCTTGTTTTGTTACAGGGCAGAGAGAGAGGAACCCCAGAAACCCCAAACCTTCCTGCTCGAAATAGGTTCTACCATCTGCCACATCAAGACAAAACATATTAGACCTTTAATGGAAAAGAACTCTGATATAATTAGTGAACACTACAGAAAAGATAAAAAATACAGTTTCTAAATCAAGCACCCAAATTTACCCATCCCCTCATGGGTAAAAGCCCACCCAAACAGGATTGGCCAAGAGCAAGGCCTAAAGCCTGCCACAGGTCTAAAGCACCTTCTGGTGGGGACCCACCAGAAAAGGGTCAGAAACAGGGACCTCCCTGGTGGGCCAAGGGGTTAAATACTGCACTATGAAGCATCTACAGCCACTGCAGCATAAGTTCAATTCCCCTTTGATTCCTGGCCAGGGAGGTGACCCACACAGTGCAGCAGACCTCTCCTGCCTCACCCGCTCTCCCCTCAGCAGTGTATTTCAGTTGATCTGCCTGTTCTGCTCCCCACTCTGTCTCTGGTGAATCCTCTCACCACCACCCCTCCCACACACACCTCTGGCCTGTACCCCAGTGCTTGTACACATAAATAAATCTTTTTTTTTTTTTTTTTAAAGAAAAGGGTCAGAAACAGCCAGACAAGTCTGAGAGGAAAAGAGCAAAATCAAGAGAAACGCTGCCAGTGTTAATCTCTCTATGAGTCTCTCACCCACATCTGTTTCATCTGGTCCAGGACCAAGAAGCAAGCACAGTTTCTTTACATGTCTCTTTGCTCCATGTGCCTCCTCTGGGTTTTCTTCTTGACCCGGTTCCTTCCTTCCCCAGTCCTTCCTAGCTTCTCATCTCAGACCAGCTCTACCCTTCCTTAGGGTGGGGCAGGGAACCTCCCTTTTCCCAAGGGATTACCATGTTATAATCCCTTTGTGGAATTATCTGTTGTTAAATTAATCACTTTTAGGGTGTGTCTAGGTTGATTTGTAAGTCAGGTGATTGTCTACAATGGCCCTGAACCTCCAAATACTTTCTATGGCGGTCTGTGCCTAAGGATTTTTCATTTCTGTAACTGGTCTAACAATTACGTTCATCATTTCTTCTCCCACCTTTAGCTTTAGGTCTGTGAACCCTACTTCCCAGATTTTCTGCTTTCAGCCTCCATCATTTTAAAAAATGTCAGTGGGTTCTGGGTTATAGGACTGGTCCCCAGTTGTCTGGGACATGGTCCTACAGTGATTTCTGATAGGGACTCCAGGAGCCTGAAGAAAAGATGTGGATGGGGTTTTGGGGGAGAGTAGGGTTGGGCTGGGATTGATTGGTTTGCACCTTAAAGGCGTGTGAGCTAACCCAATTATTTGCTCTCTACCATTTAATTACTTCGGGAAGGGGCATTCTCTCCTGAGGTTCAGGGCCCCAAGATGTCAAAGCATCATAAAATGAAAAAATGATTAATACAGTCCTGGATGGCAGAACAAACAATCAAAACACAAACAGCAACATCACCCAACAGAGTGTTTCTCAAGGCAGGGTTCGCAGACTGATGCCAAACTGAATCTAGGTTTCCAAGTCCTTTGTGGGGAGAAAAAATAACGACAATGTACATGTCAGTGCAAGAATGCTGGTTGCTCTTTCTTAGGTAAGAATGCACTTGATTCTGGTATTATGTTCTTTGATGTAAATGCATGTCTATGAAAATGCTCATTCTTCAGTGATTACTTGATGATGTAGATGGCCATTGCTGGATGTGGTTGTTCCAGTAGCTTCACTTGGCAAAACAAAAAGCTGGTAATCTTATTTTCACAACAACCCCCTCCCTCCTCTGTTTCTTTCTATTCTGTTCTAGGAGACTTCAATTGCAGGATACAGCTTGCCTTCTATTGTTAGAGGGGAAAGGTATTGATAGACCCAGCATTATAAATGTGGTTTCTAGCAATGCAAAGCTGCAAGCCATAAATCCTTATTGAACCCAGGCACTGCTGTTTATCATTGAAGAGATTCTTCTTTCTCTCCAGTGTAACTAAATAAAGGTGGGAGATTAGAGAAATAAGATAGCTGTTAAATTAAAGAGGAAAAAAGTTTGAGTTTCAAGGAGGATGTTACGACAACAAATATACAAATCAACCAACCTCCAAAAACCTAGACCAATATATGATCTAGCCCCCACCCATATTCTGATGATGGAAATTTAAGCTGGAAGATCAGGCTAACTCTGGCTGGCAGTTCTACTCCATTAATTTACATGAGAAAATATAACTGGGCACAAGTAGTTATAAGGAAGTTCAATTATAAGTCAATTATAAGGGTGAAAAAGCTCTATACAACTTAAATATCCAATTACAAGAGAGTGCTTGGGTAAACTAAATCACGGTATATTCACTCACTAGAATACTGTATAAATTTACAAAAATACAGTACAGAAAAAGACTTAATGTTGCATAAAGATAGTAAGAATCTTGTTAAATGAGAAATTCATTAAAAGTTAAAAATGAATCAGGCACAGAATATTCACTAGAGTATAGCTTAATTTTTACTTTAAAGGCTGGTACAGTATGTCTGGGTGACCACATTGTGGGTGAGCTCTCTTCTTTTAGTGGAAATGTATTTTCTAAAAATGTCTACAGTGAAAATATACTACCTTCACTTTAAGAAAAAAAAAAAAGTAAGGTACTTAAATTGTGCCCCATTTAACCTGCTTAAAACGGGTCAGCAACCATATGCATAAACTTAAAGGTGAGTATTTGTGGGCTTGCATTTTGCAGTGCTGACGTGCTTTCCCTAGAACCAAAGGGAGACACTAAACCTCTCTGCAAACCCTTTGTAGATTCCCATCTGTGACTTGATAAATATTTGATGCAGTGGCCAGTCAACATCCCTACATTAGTGAAACTTCTGCCCAGGAGCAACTGCACAGCTCTCAGCAATGAGATCGGAGTAAGTTAAAAAGAGTGTATTCATTAGCTACTTCAAAGGGTTTGGTTTTTTAAGCTGGCAGTTTTGCAGACTGGATTATTGGCCCTGCTCTCTATTGCATGACACCCCCCCCCCAAAAAAAAAAACATACTACTGTAAGAAGGAGCCTGCTTATTTCTCTAACAATGTTTTCTTTCCTTTGTGTTCATAGCCCAGGAGGCAAGTAAAGCGTGAAGAGCCCCCTTCTCTCCCCTTGGTTAAACAGTTGTGAATATTGGAGATGAGTTTTGGATCTGACCAGTAATTTTGATGCCAAAAACCTAAAGCCTTGTCCCCCTGTCTTTATGTGGTTTTGTACAGATGGGACGGACCTCTTATTCTCCTTTACCGTCTCCATGATTACAATTGATAATTTAAGAGTCAGCACTTCTGGCCTAAATATCCTGAAGTAAAATGGGCGAACAAAAGAAGTGAAGCTAGATGAAATTACTCCCAACTGTAGGGACTTCAGAAGTAGATTCCTATTCTTTCTTCAGTGTAGATATCACCTCTTCCCAGAAGCCTACGGGGATCTCTCACCATTACTGCAGACTTGCTGCTCCTCCTGTGAACTTCCCAGAATTCCATGCTTCTACAAAAGCCCCTGTGCTGTATTATAATGACCTGCTAGTTTGTATCTCTCCCTAGCAAGCTGAATTTCAAGATTAGCTGTCTATTACTGTCTACAGTAGCTGGCACTTAGAAAAGTGCTGAATAACTATTGAATTGAGTGCATTTTTCTTGAAATTACTGAGAAAGCATAGCTCAAAGAAATTGCAAGCTGATAGGAAGAGTTGCCCTAAGCCCTGTTTGAACAGGAGGACTACATCATATACTGGTGAGCCCTGTTCAAGCACTTCAGCCTACCATACAGACCATGAGGTGCCATGATGGAGAAAAAACATTAGATCCTGACAATCATCTCACAATTTCTTGGAGGGAGAAAGCTGAGAGCCCACATGTGTGTAGTTGGAATGTAACCCTTCTGTGTATGCCCAGACCTGCCCTTTAGCTATCTCCTTTCTCCCTTTCCAGAGCAAAGTTATAGTCTCCTTTCCCATACTGGCTTCTTCATGCATGGTTCAACTGCATGTAGAGCCCTCTGGTGAAATCTTTGCTAAAGGGCAAAGGACCCACTCTTTTGGGTCAGGGCCCTGTGACATTACTGCAGCAAAGGATTTGAAAGATTGAAAACTCATATGGCATCCAGTTTGAACATCTTCATTCATTGCTCAGTGAGCTGTATCTCTCCAAGCGAGCTGTTGTCTGGTCTGCTTGCACACTTGTTCTGACAGTGCCTTGAACAGAGGGAGACTTTGGGATGACTAAGGAAGAGAGGAAAGGCCAACAGGGTGGGTGCTGAACTAAATAGAGAAGTTAATCCAGGAGGCTTGTCACTTGTGTTCCTCATTCTGTATTATTTCCTGCCTCTTGAGGTCCTTACTTTCTTCCCCTTTTTCCTGTAGGGCCTTACTTTCAGCTGAGAGGCCTATAAACCCTGCTGTGGTAGCTGCTGAGAGCAGTTTAAAAGTTCTGCATTTGAAACCGGAGGACCAGACAGCCCTCCAAGAGGCGTATAGAATCTCTTGGAAGCATCATTTTTACTTGAAGATTTTAGGGAAAAACATTTTTATATTAAAGTATGTATTTATGGTAAAATAGTGTTTAGATATACATACAGGAAGTATTGCTAAAAATATGTATATAGCATAGGAGAAAGATATATGTGTGATTTCTAAGACACAGCATAAAACTTGAAAGAGATTGATCAGAATCTTCTGGGCTGAGAGAGCCCTCGGACTTCCAAGAATTCACTCTTGTTCTGATGAATTGCTTTATAGATGAGAAACACTACTGGCTTTTGGTGCTGTCATCTTATACACCCTGTTGGGACTGTCATTTCTCTGGGTTTCTTTTGGAGACTGGAAGGCTTTACAACCAAAAGCCATAATGCATTCTGGTGGACTTTTAGGCAGCATGAATTGGAGTAGAGGGACAGTTATTTCCCAGAAGAGGCCTTGCATTTATCAAGCCCATTCCTTGGAATTCTCTCAACCCTTTACAGCTAGTCTCCAAGCAATTACAGGAAACAGGAAATGTCCATTTCATTCAGTTTGGATAGTTTCTAAACTAAACCTCAAGTTTCAGTTTCTCTAACTGGAAAGTAAAATGAAGGCATGTGAGTATATAAAGTACCTAGCTCAGTGCCAAACGCATATAAACATTTAATAAACGGTAGTTCTTGTTGGCATCCATCATAAAGTCAGCATAGACTCAACCAGACCCACTGCTAAACCTGTGACTCTGGTGCAGAGATATAAACGGAGGTCTGCCTGGTTGCTGCCGCAGACCCTGCACTGCACAGCCGTGCTGTCCTCATCACTGTCCACCGAAGCCTGGGCTGAGTCACCTTCCATGCTGGCAGACAAAGTTCCAAAGATAGCAGAAAAGGTTTGTGCTCTGAGCACTGGGGGAGAAAGGATCTTAAAGTTACAAACAAGTTGGCAAACTGTCAAATGAAATAAAACAGTAAAATGTGTTCTATCCTTCTACCTTCAATACAAAATTAAACACAGGTCTTTTGTTGTTGTTGTTCCTTACATTTTTTGTTTGTTTGTTTGTTTGTTTTATTATGGTAGGAACACAAGTTTTTATATAGTTGCATATCAGTAAACATAAAAGTTGTCTGATTAATTTTTTCCATACAGCTGGGCAGTCTGTTGTTCGATTGGTACTTGGAAAAGTTAATAACAAAAGCATACACAATTCATAATTACATTTATTATGTAAAATGTGTTTTTCTTAATTTCAGCAAAATTACTAATTAGGTTTTTGTAATCTGAATTTTTAAATAATTTGTGATCTAATGAGAGTAATGTGTTTGCAACCTTTATTGTCATTGCGTTCACATTTTAAAATTATTTTCAAAATGGAAAAATCTTGCTGTTAGTAGTAACTGAAATTGTTAATGAGGTGACTGTGGTAACATTTGCATTCAGAAATGACAATGGATTTTATTTATAAAGTTCAAATAGTATGAGGGGGTCTTAAAAGTCGGTGGTTTAAATAGAGAACGTCTATTACTATTTGCTTGGGAAAGTCACAGCAATATTTTATATCAATAGTTACTTCTTTTCTGGCTTCTTTGTTGATTACTATATCATCTGCTATGGTGGCAGTCTTTTTTTAGTTCCAGTATTTGTACATACTGGTGTGTTTTTTCTTTTGTTTTTGGTGCAAGCATCATTTTGCGTCCTTTTAATTGAGACAGTATTCCTCGTAGTTTGTCAAAAGTTGACTGTAGGGCCTCCCTGGTGGCGCAGTGGGTTAAGCGGCGCACTATGAAGCGGACCGCAGCCACTGCAGCATGAGTTCGATCCCTGCTGCCAGCCAGGGAGGGGACCCACATGGCGCGGCAGACCTCTCCTGCTGTGCCCGCTGCTCCCCTCAGCAGTGTACTTCTGTTGATCTGGCTGTTCTTCTCCCTGCTCTCTGTGGTGAATCCTCTCACCCCCCACCCACACCTCTGGCCTGTACCCCAGTGCTTGTGTGCATAAATAAATAAATCTTTAAAAAAAAAAAGTTGACTGTAAAATATATAATAGTAGCACAATACTTTGTCTTTCAACTTAAAATATAAACACTTTTTATAGTTTCTTTACTTGAAAAGGTTTTTTATTGTAATATGAAATGCTAAATTTCTGTTGTGTTTATCCATAAATTCATAGCCAATAATTTGAGTACACTTCTGCTTATCTGGAAATATTCTCATGATTTCAGAAAGACATGACATATTTCTTCCAGGATCACTTTCCAGCATCCATAAAGAGTCAGTGTTTTCATCTTTCTCATCAAGTTTGCCCATTTTCTTGCAATTTCTTTGTCTTCTAATGGGCAGGACAGCATTATATTTATTTCTTCTGAGTTGTGAATTTTAGATGAAAATTTACTTTGTTTTTATCAGGAAAAAATATCCTTAGTAACGAACTTGAAGTTACAGTTGTTTCATTTGATCTATTCAAGTTGTGGATTTTCTAGTAATGCTTTCCTTGCTTATTTTCATTGTTTTGCTCCATAACTAAATCTTCATTAAATAAAGAATTATAATTCTCTTTGTGCATTGTATGTGGATCATACTTGGGACAAATCTGCTATTTTTCATTGTCCGCAATTTAAAAATTGAAACAAATTACCTCTTTGACTATGTTCTACATTTTTCTTTTTAACCCTTATTTTGTTGAACTCCACTTTCATATTTTATTGTTCTATTCCAACTTCAATTTGTTCTTTTTCTCAGCAGTGTATAGAATTAAAAGGTAAAATGTAATCTATATTCAAGAGGTTCAAATTTGAATATACTCTTAAAAATGTAGTTACAGTAAGTATTAATACATTGAAAAATTAAAATAACTTTCCTATGTAACTTCAAAAGGATATATTTCTCTTAAAATTTCTAAAATTGTCTATTAAAAAGGCAAATTTTAAAAATAAGTATTAAAATTCCAACAAAGTTTAATTTTTTGGTTTTGAATTTTAATTATGTCATCTAAGATATTTCATAAGCATAAAATTATTTGCAATTCTTGTGTTCAATGTCCATCAATTGCTAATGCAAAATACTGGTATTATGTTTCATGCTTCAAGCTTTCTCTATTTCAACTAAGTGTAAAAAGACTTAAAAATACAATTCTTAAATATTGCAAAATGTGCTTGGGCAGCCTTATGTAACTATTGCAAACTCTGCAATGATTTGTGAGTACTCAGAGGTTCACAAACTGAGACTTAAAGAAAGCAAGAAAATAGATGCTCAGCACTCCTGGGAAATGATACTTTATTATGCAAGAATCTATAGCATTCATGACATCTAAGAGGAAGGATTTGACAAGTTAATTAATTTGTCTTTTCCCTTACCTAAATACTTCCACGGCTCAGTTCTCCTCACTGTCCTAAGCACTGTCCTTCCATGAGGTTGGCAACACGATAACACACAGTTCTTAATGACATTTGGATAAAATCCCCTTCTGTTCCCAGGAAAGAGTGCAGAAGTGAAGAAGCATTTCCTGAGTGTGACCTGGGTGTTCTCAGTTAGACCTGTCCTGGGTTGTTAAGCTCCCCACGGGTCTCTCACCCACATCTGTTTCAACCAGTCTCAGACTAAGAAGCAAGTGCAGCTTCTTCACGTGTGTCTCTGCTCGATGTGCTTCCTCCAGGTCTCCTTCTGGCTCTCCATCCTTCTTCAGTCTCCTCTCCAGCTTCTCCTCCTCCTTGCTCATCTCTACTCTACTTTGGGTGGGGCAGGAAACCTGGAACCTCTTCTTTTCCTGGGGACCACCCTGTGGTAGTTTCACTTATATGTACAACACATATGTATAAAATGGAAATAGCTTCTCCCCCCCAGTACCAGAATCACCATGCAAATAGTTTAGTGTTGGGTCTCCCTGGTGGCACAGTAGGTTAAGCAACACACTATGAAGCAAACCGCAGCCATTGCAGCACGAGTTCGATCCCTGCTGCCGGCTGGGGAGGGACCCACATGGTGCAGCGGACCTCTCCTGTTGTGCCCGCTGCTCCCCTCAGCAGTGTACTTCTGTTGATCTGGCTGTTCTGCTTCCCGCTCTCTGTGGTGAATCTTTTCACCCCCCCCCACACCTCTGGCCTGTACCCCAGTGCTTGTATGCATAAATAAATAAATAAATCTTTAAAAAAAATAGTTTAGTGTTTACTTTTCTAGACATTTTTATACTAACAAATACACAAATGTATAATTAGATATATATGTTACATATAAATATAAAACTCTGGTAAGCTTTTTCTACTTAATAGTATATTATGCACTATTCGTTCATGTTTTTATACATAATTATTATTAATAATTGTCTTGTTAAACTTCATGATACTGTTAGGGGGAAAATCCCCCTGAATAGATTACACAAATAGGTTCTGAACTTCAACCCCCATTCCAGACCTACAATATCCAAGAACTACAAATCCCATAAGGTCATTATCGAAGAGCGGATCACTGGGGCCTGAGGGTGGAGTTAAGCAGTCAGGCTGAGTATAAAGGCAGACATGTGGGCCTTGGGGGCCCCTTTTTCCTTGGGAGCTAGTTCTTAGCATGCCTCTGGGTTCCACCTCCAAGAACTGGTAGAACATTTACAAATCTCTATCCCTCTCTTCTCCTTGTATTATTCACTATGCTATTTCCCCTTCTCTTGGATATAAAGCCTTTTATTAACTTTTGTTGTGTGTGCCTGCAGTTAGGGCTTTATAAGTGCCTTTTGAGTGCACGGGTGAAGACCCCGTCAGGCAAACCCATTTTATAATTAGGGTTGCTCTGTAACAATACCACACAAAAAAGTTTAGTCAATTTAATTTTGACCTTTTTTCAAATTTTGTCATTATAGAAATCATACAGAGAATATCCTTTCATAGGTAACTTGGTTTTCACTATTTTCTTTAAAAAAGTTTTTTATTTGAAATCACTTGAGACTCACAGAAAAGTTGCAAGGATAGTATAGGTACCATATACTCATTTTTGTTGTTGTTGTACCATCCTCTCCTATTATTTCTTTTTATTAGATTTATTATATTCGACATCTTTTGTAGTTCCCATGGATTTCCCACCACCATTTCACTCATGCACCATCACCTCAGTCCCTTGTGCTCCTTCTGCCCTCATCCCCATCTTTGCCCTCCCCTCTCCCACCCACCCCATAGTCCCTTTGGTTTATCTTTGACCTTTTGGTCTTGTTGAGTTTTTTGTTTGTTTGTTTGTTTTTGGTTGTAATTGCCCATTTCCTTGAGCTGCTGCTGCTGCTTTTTTTTTTTTTTTTTTTGTAGTTGTTGCTCTTTCTCATTCCTCCCGAAAGTGAAGCCATCCGATATTTTTCTCTGGCCTTCTGACTTGTTTCACTGAGTATAATTCCTTCTAGCTCCATCCATGTTTCTATAAATGAATCTAGTTTATCATTTTTGATTGCTGAATAATATGCCATTGTATATATGAGGTACTATATACTCTTTAGCCAGCATCCCTAATGTTTACATCTGAAAAAAATTGTCAAAATTAAGAAATTAATATTAGCTAATAATGTTATTGATGAAATTAAAGATTTCATTAGCTTTTCCACTAAGGTCCCTTTTTATGCTTATGGTAATGTCAACTGAAATAATTACGACACTGGAATGAACTCAACATTTAGTAAAAGACATTTATTGAAGAAATTATTCAGAGGTAAACTGAGGACCAGGACCTGAGAGATCAGTATCAAATTTCACTGGGTCACTTGTCCCAGATCTTGGAGTTTTTTACCTTGGTTTACATAGATAAGTTAGATGCACAGAAAGAATATATATATATTTTTTTTTTTTAAGGAAAGAAGACATCTATTTTCTAACATTTTCAGTAAATAAAGGCAATTGGTTTCTAACAAACATAGTTATTGATAAAGAGGAAATATTGTTCATAACTTCAAAGTTGCCCGTTGATCCTGCGGGTCAATTCAACCAGAGCTAACAGTGCTTGGGAAGATGTGAAGACAAAGGTCTTATAAATAAGGGCAGTCAGCTGTTACTTTATAGTTTCTTCCTGTTGCTCACCTACCAGGCCAGGCTTGGTCTGTGGATTTCTCTAAAGTTCTTTGCTTCTTGCAAGCCCCAAGCAGGAAAGGGGAAGGGGAGGTTCCAGGTCCCATCCTGCCCCTCCCCCCCCACTCCCAACCAAGGAAGGATGGAGCTGGGCAGCTAGAAGGAAGCTAGAGAAGCTGGGCAGAGACATGGAGCAGAGAGACCTGTGAAGAAGCTGTACTTGCCTCTTGGCCTTGGACTTGTACGGACTTGGGGGACATTGAAGGAGACACTTGAAAGAGAGAGAGATGTGGATGAGAGACCTGAGGGGAGGCTGGCAATGGCAGCCTTTATCTTGATTTTGATTTTGTTCTTTCCTTCCAGACTTGCCTGGCCCCTTCTTCCCCTTTCCTGTGGGTCCCCACCAGAAGGTGCCTTAGACCCGTGGCAGGTTTTTGGACCTCAGTGGCCCTGCTTTGGACCAACCCTGTTTGGCTGAGCACTGACCCATGAGGGGATGGGTGACTTCAGAGTTTCATGTGGGAACTATCTATTCTTTCCCTTTGCTTCACTTTATTGCACACTAATTGTAGTAATTTTCCATAGAAGGTTTAGAGTATGTTTTGTCTTGCTGTGGCAGATGGCAGAACCCATTTAGAACAGGCAGGTTTGGGGGTCCCAGGGTGTCCCTCCACTTGCCTGTAACATACCAACTCTGACTTCTTGAGGAGGCCCTGACTGGGCTGAGGTAGACATTTTCCAATAGTACAAAAAGTAGAATTTTCATTTTTGGTCTACAGTAAGAACATTTACATGAGCTCTACCCATTTAAATTCTTAAGTACAGTGTTCAGTAGTGTTAAGTACAAACACAATGTTGTACAGAAATTCTCTAAAAGGTTATACACCATAACTGACACTTTAAACCCATCAAACAGCAACTCCCCCCTTTTAGTTGCAGGCACCCACCTTTCTAGGCTTTTATTACTTCTAAATTTATGGCTGGATTTGTCAATTACAACTAAGATACAGATGTTAGAAATGGGCTAGTGAGATATTGTGATTTATAAGAAACGTCATCAGATGACCAAAATATATTTCTTTTTTTTTTTTTAAAGATTTATTTATTTATGCATACAAGCACTGGGGTACAGGCCAGAGGTGTGTGTGGGGGGGTGAGAGGATTCACCACAGACAGAG
>JAGFMF010012132.1:137440-154993 GCA_019455555.1 Galemys pyrenaicus | reverse complement strand
TCCCCTCCCTGGCTGGCAGCAGGGATTGAACTCGTGCTGCAGTGGCTGCGGTCTGCTTCATAGTGCGTTGCTTAACCCACTGCGCCACCAGGGAGGCCCCCAAAATATATTTCTCATACATATTTGGTGTTCATCCATAGTTCCTGGCTCACAGTTCCCAAAAGCAATGACATTTGCTACCTTTGAGACCTGTAAAAGGTGTCTCTTACTATGTTAATGAAGGTAACTTTTGGAGGCTCCTGGGGATGAGACTGGTTGCCAGGGAGACCAACATGCAGAGAAGGTGGGACTTTCAGTCCCTTCCTACACCTGATTCCCTGAGAGGGGAGAGGAGCCAGCACTGGGTTCACTTGCCAATGGCCAGTGAGTTAGTCAATCATGTCTATGTAATGTGATCTCCATAAAACCCCCCAAAGGGAGGGCTTTGAGGAGCTTTCCGGTTGGTATAGACCTGGAGATTTGGGGCCAGTGCTGCTCCTGAGAAGACCTGTAGCCTCTTCTTTTCCCCACACCTCTTCCATTTGGCTGGTCGAGTTATTTCCTTTGTAATAAGTCAGCGATCTAGTGAGTAAACAGCTTCCTGAGCTCTTTGGGTCCCTCTGGTAAATTAATTGAACCTGGGTAAGGGTGCTGGCTGCCTTTAATTTATTATAGTTAGTAAGTCAGAAGATCAGGTAATGGAGCTCTTTACCTCTGGAATCTGATGCTGTCTTTGGGTAGATAGTGTCCAGTTGAGCTGAATGGAGCTGAACTCTGGGATCCCCACTGGTGTCTAAGAATTGCCTGTTGTGTTGGGGAATGACACATACTCTCAAGTTAGAACTAGGCCCAGGGCCTCCCTGGTGGTGCAGGGAGTTAAGTCTCAGCACTATGAAGCTATCTGCAGCCACTGCGGCTTGAGTTTGATCCCCAGCCAGGGAGCTAACCCACAACCTCTCCTGTCTTGCCTGCTGCTCCCCTCTGTGGTATATTTCAGTCAGTCTGCCTGTACTGCTCCCCACTCTGCTCTGGCAAGTCCTCTCACCCTCCCCCTGTACCTCAGTACCTCTGGCCTGCACCCCAGTTCTTGTATGCATAAATAAATAAAAATAAATCTTTAAAAAAAAAAAGAATTAGGTCCAAAATCCTAAGAGATCTATACATATCTCTTATAGGTGCACTTAGTTCTTACTCCTGTTTTTCATCTTCTAAAGGCTTTACTGAAGATTTTTCTGGACAACTAAGTTCCAGATGAATATTTTACACTAATGTGCCTTGTCTGGGTTCCAAGACAGTCTGATATATTAATGTGGTAGAAAAATTTACAATCTATATGAATGACAAATGAAAACTCAAGTATATTCTGAGCATACACAAATACATATATAATCCATATTTAAATATTTTCTCCTTATATACTAATTGTATATGTATATGCATCTTAATTATGACCAGTATATGCATGCTGCCACTTCCAAGCTATGTTTGGAGCTAGAAAATGGCCAAATTCTGGATCAAAATCCAAGTTTGACACCAGTGCTAGTAGTTTTGTCAGTATGCCATGCATTCTAGACAGTATTAGAATTTGGTGGTGGTGGTACCTTAAGGAGCATCTAGTTCTTCTCAATATAATAATTTTACTACATGCCAAAATGATCATAGTGGTCATATTTAAGGAGTAGAAAGGTGCTGAGGAAAAGAGACATGGAATTTTTTACATTTTTGCATTGATTGACGTATTTAAAGGAGAATGGGCTCATGTAGAACTTGTCAACGTTAAAAATTAATGGAATGATGGGAATACCAAATGATGCAGCCACTTTTGAAAACAATTTGGAAGTTGTCCTCAAGTTAAGTCTTGATTTACCATCTAATGCAGCAATCTTGGTTTTTAGATAGTTATTCAAGATAAATGAAAGCATATTTCCAACAAAGAGATCTATACACAAATGC
Organism: Galemys pyrenaicus; assembly: GCA_019455555.1. NCBI lineage: Eukaryota > Metazoa > Chordata > Mammalia > Eulipotyphla > Talpidae > Galemys > Galemys pyrenaicus. The sequence goes on along the minus strand of JAGFMF010012132.1, from coordinate 153,061 downwards.
ATGCAGTGACTTTATTCATAATCACTGAAAACTGGGAATCATTCATACATCCATTAGTGGGTGAATGGATAAACAAGTTGAGGCACATTCATACTATGGGGTTCTCCTTGAAAAAAAAAAAGCGACATGATTGAATTATAGAGCATAATGCTCAGTGAAAGAAGTTACATAGTGTAGGGTTCTATTTGTATGACATTAACTAAAAGGGAAAATTATAGGACCAGAAATCAAATAAACGGTTGCCTGGGTGAGAGGAGAGTTTTCACCCTTGAGTAGCAGAAGGGGTCTTTTTAGAATGGTGGAAAGTTACTGATATTGGTGAAAACCAGGGGTATCTCTGTGGGAGAAAAGAGATAAATAGGCACTGCAGGTTGGGGAAGTGGAAGGAGAACCCTGAGACATTTGGTTGGAGCTGGTGGATCAATATCAATTCATGAGTTAAAATAAATAAACTTTCTATCCTTCAATATATTCAGCTCTGTGCAGTAAAAGGGCTAGAAACAGTGACACTCTGATGGCTACAAGCTCTCTTACCTTCCAGTTCTTGGGTTCTAGGAACTACTTTCCACTAAAGAAACCAGGTGTCCTTGGAGAAATGGCTGACTCCAGGTCTGGATTGAGAAACTACTAGCTCAGCTTCGGACTTCTGCCATAGAGCAAAGAAGTACTCAGAAATAGATGGCGATAAGTCAGAAGAATACAGAGACCAGCAGAAAGGGGCTCCCTTCCTGAAGGGATCCAATTTGATACAAATTGGAAATCAAAAAGAGAATTGGTGGTAATGAGAAACCTGAGTTCATAAAGACACACAAGAAAATTAAAATTGAGTTTGAGAGAAGAGAAAGTTCTTTTTCTTAAGCAGCATAGTACCAGCTAATCAAAGAAGAAATGATAGAAGAAATATGACTTTTATAATCACTAATATAAAATTGATTCAAGGTTTATTAATGGGTGCTAAAATAATAGGTGAAAGTTGTCTGGGAACAAGATAGTCTCACATTCACAAACTGCCACCCCAAAGACTACTTATTAATTAAAAGAGTCTTAAAAAGATGCTGTTACAATGAGAATTCTAGCAGACAACTGAGTTTCATCAACTAAATAAAATTGGTCTGATCAGCAATGGATATAATGGCATGAGGTACCTCTTGCGATGTGATCTTTGAGGTGAATTCAATATCACCTCAATGAAGTATTTGCTAAAAATCTTAAAACCTAATTCTGAAGAAATAACCAGACAATCCAAATTGTAAGACATTCTATAAAAGAACTGAAAATGGGCCTCCCTGGTGGCGCAGTGGGTTAAGCAACGCACTATGAAGCAAACCGCAGCAACTGCAGCACGAGTTCGATCCCTGCTGCTGGCCAGGGAGAGGACCCACATGGTGCGGCAGACCTCTCCTGCTGTGCCCGCTGCTCCCCTCAGCAGTGTAGTTCTGTTGATCTGCCTGTTCTGCTCCCCACTCTCTGTGGTGAATCCTCTCACCCCCCACCCACACCTCTGGCCTGTACCCCAGTGCTTGTATGCATAAATAAATAAATCTTTAAAAAAAAAAAAAAAGAACTGAAAATTACTGACAGGAAAGACCAAAAAAATTGTATTAGAATAAAGGAGATGGTAGACATGTGACCGTGAAAATCACTTGTGCTTTTTATAGAATCCTGGAAAAGAATGAAAACAAACATAAAAATTAGAAAAAATAAGACCCTCTCCTCCATAGAGCTGAAGGAACTTACTGGAAAGTTGAAGACATTTCATATGTCGTTTTTTTTGTTAGCGGGAATATAAACAATATTCTATCTTTTAGAATGGAGATTTGGATTTCTTAGGAAAAAATGCTGAAGCATTGTGGGGTGAAAACTTCATAAAGTCTCTAATTTTCAATGATTCAGTGAAAAAATACATTAATGACATATGAAAAGGTGCATAATGAATATATGTAGCCAAATGTTAACAATTGGTGAATCTAGGTGAAATACATTTATTGTGTATATATTGTTCATTCTATTGTTTTCTCAACTTCTCTGCAGGCTTAAACACCTTCCTAATTAAAAGATGAAGGGGAATGAACAAAGGAGGTAGGTGTGTGAGTCCAAGACATTCACTCTGTAGGATAACCAGCTAGTGACCTAGGACCTGAGTGACCTGGCCTGAAAAGATGAGCTATTCTATATCAGTCAGGATACTTTTGGCTTCAAGTAACAGGATACCCGAGTCAAAGTAGCTTAAACTGTAAGGACACCTAATTATCTCAGGTAACAAGACATCTAAGGGTAAATGACTCGAGGGTTGGTTAATTGTTAGTTCAAGGATGCTATAGCCCTCTTCTGTCAGTTCCTCTGCAGTTCTCTTGGCTTTACTTCCTGGTCACAAAATGGCTGCCATGGCTTCATGTATCATGTCCTCACATGACATATCGGAAATGGACAGCAAGGGTAGTGTCGTACCTCCTTCAGGCTTTGCCCTCTGTGTCAAGGATAAACAATTTCCTCATGAGACCCCCCCCACCGAAGGTTCTTCTTACATCTCATTACATTCCAAACCAATTCCCAATCACAATCAGGATTGTTCACCTGAACAGGAATGGGAGGGACACTGTTGGGTGGTCAGCCAATGGTGTTTGCCACATGAGCCAATCAGGAATCTGAGCCAAGAAACCCAGCCTGAGTTTGCTGTTAGCAGGCACATCCACGACTTGGACAATAAGAAGTTGAGTTGAGGCCATGGCACTCCAGGCCTCTCACAAGTCAAGGTTAAGACAAGAAAAAACTATAGAGAGCATGGGGAAACCATTTGGTAAAGAAAGTGGGGTGGAACACATGTGCTAGCTTCAAGGCTGAAGCTGCCTTGAGAATTAGAAATTGCTCCCTTAACTGTCTAGCTCCCTGTTTTCTGGTTATGATTTCTGTTCTTAGCACAAAGAATAGAATGTACCAGTTAGGACTTATTTGCCAGTAACCAAAAAGAAAAAAGAAAAAGAAAGAAAGAATGAAAGAAAAACTGCCCTGCACAAAAAAGGAATTAGTTATAAATGCACAGACATGTCTTAAATAATCCCAGGCAGGAAATTTAATCTATCCTTAAGAAGTAGAAGACTGGAAGGTGCTAGAACTCTGCCTTTTCCTCTATTCTATTTCACTGTTATCACAGCAGCAGGATATCACAGTCCCTGTGTTACTATACATCTGCCCCCAGCTGCTAAGTTTGCATGAGATTCTTGACCCCCCAAAAGCCTCAGGTGATAGTCCCTCTGTCCGAGTTTCAAATTCCCACAGGAGAGAAGCTGAAAGCCCTGAGTTGGGTCAGATGTCCAGTCTACCAAATACAGAGAGAGACCAGACAGGCAGCATGGGGTAGAGTGAGCAGGGTTAGGAGAACGGGGCCATCAACTCGAGGCTGGAAATATACTCCAGAAGGTCTCTGCCATGGTCTTTAAAATAATGGTCTTCAAGATTAGGGATGGAATTCCAACCTGGCAACATTTAGTGATGTTTGAAAACATTTTTGGTTTGACACAACTTAGAGGCGAAAGTGCTGCTGGCATAGATGCCAGGGATGTTGCCAATGCCCCGGGGTGCTCTGACCTGTCAGTAGTGTTGAGGCTGAGACCCCTGCCTCCCTTCTGTTCTCATAACTGCTCTTTCAATCAAATGGTGCATCTGTACCCACAAAGTGCAGGCCCGGGCCTGCTATGTTGGAGGCTTGGCAAAGATTAGTGAGGTGGGCTTGGATGAAAACACCATTCTCTGATTGTGTAAATGCTGATCTCACTGCTGATTACCTGGGTTCAATATAATCTCAGTGTTGCTACGGTGAGCGCCTATACCCGCAGAACATCTGGGTCTTGCTCTGGGTGGGGGGATTCTTAAACAGAAAGAGAAATGGAACAGTGGGAACATAAAAGCAGAAGACAGAACTATAAACACATACTCCCAATTTGTTCTTGCCAATGCTCGAAACAGAAACAGCAGCTGCCTAGCTGCTACCTGCTCCGCCCACACCATAAGGGAGAGCTGTAAGTCCTTCAGTCCCAAACAGCTGTCTGCTGTGTGTGGTAGGAGCATATTTTTTCCCATCCACACTAACTTGTCAGGCAGGAAGGTATAGGCTCCTGGCCACTGGGTTTCTTTTAGGCTTAGTCAATACCAGTACTTTCACTTCCTAAGAAACATTGTCAGCCTGAATGTTTAAAAAAGGAAAAAGAAAAAAGAAATCTGTTCAGAATAAGGAGAAGAAAGAATTTGTAAAGTGAACTATTTTCCTTAAATTCCTGATCAACACGAGTCTGCCGTTTGGCAACGTGGAATAAAATTTAGAGTTTCTGGCATAAATCCCAAAGTCAGATAACGCAGGGTCTTTTCTGCCCTCTGCTGGTTATAGTGAAGACTAGCAGGTTTTTGAGGCAGGAGAGGGGCTTTCCAGGAGACTGCCTCCTCTCTTGATTTCATTTTTCAACACTTATTTAGGGAGCTTGTATCATGTGCCGATGCCTAGGAATTAAGTACATTGGTGGAAAATACGGATGAAGTCTGGATTTTGGAGACACACATTCTAACCAATGAGACAGACGTTGTCAAGTCAACAAACTAGACTCACCCTAAGTCATGAATCGGGTAATGTGGCAGAGGGGGCAATTTAAAATCGGGGTGCTAGAAGGCAACAGGCAGGCTGAGACCAGGAGGGTGAGAAACTGTTGAGAACAGGACCAAGCACTGCCCAAGCTGACCGACTGCAACTGGAGGCAGGAAAGAGCTCGCTGGGTCCCTGAACCCAGTGCTGGAACAAAGACCCAGAGAGGGCACAGGGACCCCAGTCCAGGAACGAGCTTGGACTTTATTTATGTAATTTCTGGATAAATCTTATTGAAATGAGGAAGCTACTCAAAGGTTTATCCTTTTGTTTTTGTCTTCTTTTCAGTAGAGTGCGTTTACTATAGGATATTAATAAAAAAATTCCAGAACTATCAGGAAGATTAAAATGCTCTTATATTAAATAAGTAAACTTGCTGCTGGCCAGGGAGGGGACCCACATGGCACAGTAGACCTCTCCTGCTGTGCCCACTGCTCCCCTCAGCAGTGTACTTCCGTTGATCTGCCTGTTCTTCTCCCTGCTCTGTCTGTGGTGAATCCTCTCACCCCCCCCCCTTCTCTGGCTTGTACCCCAGTGCTTGTATGCATAAATAAATAAATCTTTAAAAAAAAAAGAGGGCAGGTTTAAAAATAAATAAATAAGTAAACTTCTAGAGTTTCTAGGTCTCTCTCCTGTGTGGATAACGGAAGGGAAAGCAGGGACTAGACGTGGTGACAGCACTAGAGGGACTGGGAGGAGTCATGTGGAGCCAGAGCCAGGCCGCCGGGTGGCAAGATGGAGAGACTTGGGCCTGTAGGAGTTGCATGGGCTTCTCCCCTTGTATTTCCGTCTCTTTAATATGCACTCACTGTACAGCTAAGCTCACTGGAGCATAGGATAAGCGAGGTGATAGAGAGGCAGCTGCCAAGGTGGTGAAGGCAAGAAAATCAGCTCTGACATGCAGTTGAGGACAAGTGGCATGTGCCAGTGTGTCTCTGGCTCCTTTTGGGGCCACGAGAAGGTCCAGTCTGAGTGCCTTTGCTCTTCCCTTCTGCTCAGTCTGGGTGATTATAGCTGACAGGTCCTGGCGAGGCATCCCTCATAAAAAAGGCTGTAAAGCCTTTTGCTAATATGAAGCCGCCCATAAATGTCAGGTGATGAGAATTACAGCCCCATGGGCTTGTAAAAGAGAGAGCATGTCATGGCCTGAGGAAGCCACAGTGCTGCTAGGGCACCGGCTGTCTTTCCAGGCTGTGCTTTAGTTTCGGGGAACATAGGACCAGAGGGAATGGAGTGCTCGTGAGGCCGACGTGGCTCCCTGTCTTTCTTGAAAGCCCAGCTATCGAAGCTGTCAGCTCAGCTCCCCTTCTCCTAGCCCAGCGCTTCTTCAGGGTGAACATACGAACTCACACTGCAGCTAGCAGGAGTCGGGGTGATCGGGAGCCTCACCTCGGGCACTTCTGATTTTGAGGAACAAACAACATACTGTTTCCCACCTTGTGCGATCCTTGACCCACCTGTCAGCTAATTAGTACACAGCACCCAGGTGTGCTCCCCTGCCCACCATCTGTCTGGTAATCCTTTGATGCACCCCATATGTCTAACAGCCGTGACCCCCAACTCCCTTTCTTTTCCCCTTGTATTTCTCTCTCTTTAATATGCCCTCACCATACAGCTAAACATCACTGGGAGCCTAGGATAGGCAAGGCATTGTACTGGGGTTCTGGAAACTGGATGAAGGCTTCAAGAAATATGAGCTGAAGACTCAAGAACAAGTCATTCATCTAGCTGGCTGCCAGCCGGATGCACAGCTTTAGGAAGCACGTGCACATGGAAAAAAGTAGAAAAATAAGCAGTAATGGTGGATAAGCCTATCTTGAGGGCTGGTTGCATGCTGGGCACCTACAGGGTATTAGGGTGGCCCTCACGAAAGCCTTGTGAGGTGAGTATTATTTCCATTCTCCTTTTCAGATGAGGAAGCCAAGGCTAAGGGAGGTGGTGGCATTTGCAGGGTGATGTAGCTAGTGAGTGATGGATCCCTTTTTACCACAAACCCGCCTGAGTTTTCCTGTTTCTGGTTCATCAGTTAGATAACAAGAATTTCCTAATAGCATTGGGATACTCTGTATATTCTCCCATTTTTTTCCTTTTCCCTAATGAAGGCTACAGTTCTGAGTGCGCAAAGACATCACAGAAAATGAAAACTACAGGTCAGTATCTCTGATGACTTGATGCAAAAATTCTCAATAAAATACTAGCAAATTGAATTCAATTCTCTAGTAAAAGGATCATACACTACAATAAAGGGATGCAAGAATGGCTTAACATGCAAATCAGTTAATGTAAAACATCATATAACATAGGAAACAGTAAAAACCATAGTATATCAATAGATGCAGAGAAAATATGCCTATGACAAAAACTGTTAACGGAATGAAATAGAAGGCATGTATAGTGATGTAACCTACTACACACCTATATGTGTAACATACTTAATGGTGAAAAACTAGAGCTTGTCCTTTATGTTTAAGAGCAAGGCAACAAAGTACACATTCACTAATTCTGTTTAATTTTTATTTTAAGAGTTTTAACTACAACCATCAGATAATAAGAATTTAAAGGAAATACAGAATGGGGTAAATAAAGATCAGAAAAGAAGTGAATATGATATTTTATATTTATAGGAAACCCTGAAGATTCTACCAAAAACTATTAGAAACAGCCAATGAGTGCAGTATGATGGCAGGCTATAAAATTAATACACAAAATCTTGCTTTCTCATTGGAAAATGAGTGAGAAGAAAAAGAAATTGAAAAAGCAATTCCATTTCAATTTGCCTCAGAAAAAAATTAAAACACTTAAGAATAAACCCAATAAAAAAGATTAAGAATTTCTACCATGAAAACTATTAGGCACTATTAAAAAATATAGAGATGGAAAGACAGCCACATTGATGGATGAGGAGGATTAATTACCAAAACAATAGATTGATTGAACACTATTCCTATTTAAATGCCAAAGATATTTTTTCAAAGAAATAGAACAAAAATGCTAAAATGGTTATGGAACCATTGAAGAACCTGAATAGCCAAAGCTATCTTGAGAGAAAAGAAGAAAACTGGAGGAATGTTCCATGACCTGGAGCCCTGACCCACTGTCCCTGACCTGGAGGCTGGGTCTCCTCCCGTACTGGGCTTCCCAGCCCCTCCCTGTTGGAAATCTTACCATCATCAATCGTGCTTATTTCGTTCCTAGTCTTCCTCTTTAGACCATAAGCTCTTTATGTGCTTGGGTGTTATACTGCTTCTGTTTCCTAGGGTAGGATTGGTGCCATTTACAAAGACTATGACTATTCTTGCATTAATGTATCATTTCACTAATAATGAATTCCTCTTATAGTCATTTGCTTTATTATTTACTTTTTAGTATGACAACTCTGGTCTAACAAGTTTGTATTAGGAATTTGTGACCTTTCTTTCATAGCAGTTCTAGAAACTTCCTAAATTGGAGCTCATAAAGTTTTGATGTTCTGATATAAGGGCTAGGATATGGGTAAGACATTTAGTTTCCACAGTTCTTTCTTGTTCTAAAACATCCTACAGTATCTGGTGATAAGAAATCAGTAGCAAGGGAATTTGGATATGACACAGAGTAAACCAAAGTCCAAAACATGATCAGTCTTTTTGGAGTATATGTCTGTAATCACAACAATATATTGATACTTGATTTATAAGGTTGAGTAAGTTGAGAGTTCCCCAACCATTCACTGTCTTAATAGTGTCAACGATATATCACTGCCTTTCTCTTTGCTTTCTATAGAGTAGAACACAAAAGAACATGTCTTTCTTTTCATTCCCTTCTAAGTAGAGAAGTAGACTAATTGACATATACTGGAGGAGGTTTTATTTTTTTGGGCATAGAGATTTTCCCCCAGGCAAGGGCAGGCACAGATGGTTTAAATGGAAGGTATGTCTCTATTTGCAGCAGCAGATTATCGGGCTAGCAAGGCCATTAAAAATTCAAATCGAATAGCTTACAGCCCTGGCTCTGCCTCCAGTCTCAAGGAGCTACTTTCTGGTAATATCGTTTGTTCTATTGGTTTGCCCATAGAGAAGATGGCAATGTCTGGTCCATCTGACAAGTTAAGTCTTTCCATAAATTAATGACTTGGTGTTCTGGTTTATGGAGTTGGGTTTTTATGTGCTCAGTTTAAGGTGAATTTTCTCATCTTTGTTTCCAGTTTTATTTTGCCACAAAATCTATGTAGGAGGGTGTAAATTTGGGAATGAAATTCTTTTTTTTTAAGATTTCTTTTATTTATTTATGCATACAAGAACTGGGGTGTAGGCTAGAGGTGCAGGGATGAGAGGATTCACCAAAATCTTTTCTGGTGGCACTTCTGTACTGCTGCCCTTGTCATTGGGTGGGCATCATATGTCCTCTCATTTCTCATTTTGTAAATAGACAGACTGAGGCATACATCACAATCTGGCTTTTGTTCCCACCCTCTGCATTAGCATTGTTGAGACCTAGCTATCTGGAAGCTTAAAACTTTTTTTAAAGGTTTATTTATTTATGCATGCAAGAATAAGGGTACAGGGCAGAGGTGCGTGGGTGAGAGGATTCACCAGAGACAGAGTGGGAAGCAGAACAGGCAGACTGACTGAAATACACTGCTGAGGGGAGCAGTGGTTGAAACAGGAGAAGTCTGCTGCACCATGAGTCACCTTCTTGGTGCTGCAGATAGCTTCATAGTGCTGTGGCTTAACCCCTTGCGCACCTGGAAGCTTAAAACTTTTTATTTTGAAATAATTTGAGGTTTACAGAAGAGTCGCCAAGTTAGCACAGAGATACATACCTGGCACCCAGTCTCCCTTAATATTAACATATTACATAACCATGCTGCATTTATCAAAACTAAGAGGAACAATAATAACTAAGCTGCAAACTTCTGGAGATGTGCACATTTCTTCCCACGAGTGTCCTTTCTCTGTTCCAGGCTGCCATCCAAGAAACCACACCGTGTTTGGTGGTCATGTTTCCTTTGTTGTCTTAAACCTGTGACAGTTTCTCAGTCTTTCCCTGTGGGTCACGACTTAGACACTTAAACTTTTATTTTGAAGTCTATTGAGGTAGTTTGTAGACCGTCCTTTAATTTGGGTTGTTGAACTCATCCTTGAGTTTAGACCTAAGTTAGAGATTCCTGGGGAGACTGCCACAGAGGTGAAGAGCCCCTCCATCAGGGCGCGTGTGGGCACTGGGGACGGTGACCTGGATCACTTGGGTAGGAAGGCGTCCGCCAGGCTCCCCGCCATGTGCAATCTTAGTGGGTACAGTCACTAAGTCCACCCCATACTCAGGGAGACGGAGATTAAGCGCCACCTTCTGGAGGGAGGGTGATCAAAGAATTTGTGGACACGTTTTTTAAACCAAAGTCATGTTTATAAATTTTGGGTGGAGATTTATTGAGCCCCTGCAAAATGCAATTTCTCCTTAAAGTTGCACCCATTAATGTTAGCGTGCACAGTGGAGCCTGCCTGCAGCAGTTACTACTGTGGCGTTCTAATGGTGGTTTTCCATTTTCCTCATTCCTTCTATATTTCTTAGACACTTTCTATTATGTGTTATGTATTGTATATACACACAAAAACATATGTATGTGTGGTTGCAGTTTTATTTTGCAGCAACATCTATGGGGTGGGACTATAAATTTGGGAATGCATACGTGTGTGTATAAATATAACCACGCTGTGTAGGTTCCAGTTGCCTATATCTCACCACGCCCGCTACCAAAGTCCAGTCACCATCCACTTCCATCCAATGGACCTCCTCTCCACAATGACTCTTTTTTCCTTTCTCTCTGGTAATCACCATTCTGTTGTCAGCCTGAGGGTTTTTTGGAAACAGCATTTGTAATGGACACTTAGTTTCACCCCAAAGTGCTTTGTGACCTGGTTTCTTTTTTTGGGCTCTTCAATTTCCTGAGGTCATCTTTCATTTTAGAAAACAGGTTAGTTTCTCTTACCCTTCTTTAAAGTCATCAGATTTTGGATAAGTTTCGGCATTACAAAAACCACATATATTATCATCATTAGCTTCTCCAACACAAAGTCCAACATGAGATAGCTCTTAATTCTCTCTTTTTTTAAGTTTTTCTTTTAAAGATTTATTTATGGGGCCTCCCTGGTGGCGCAGTGGGTTAAGCAATGCACTATGAAGCAATCCGCAGCCACTGTAGCAAGAGTATGATCCCTGCTGCCGGCCAGGGAGGGGACCCACATGGCATGGCAGACCTCTCCTGCCTCACCCACTGCTCCCCTCAGCAGTGTGTTTCAGTCAGTCTGCCTATTCTGCTCCCCGCTCTGTCTCTGATGAATCCTCTCACCCCCCCACACCTCTGGCCTGTCCCCCAGTGCTTGTATACGTAAATAAATAAATCTTTAAAAAAGAAAAAGATTTATTTATACATACAAGCAATGGGATACAGGCCAGAGGTGTGTGTGGGGGGTGAGAGGGTTCACCTGAGACAGAGCAGAGAACAGAACAGGCAGATTTGTAACAGGGTGGTCCCCAGGAAAGGGGGAAGTTCCAGAATCCTGGTTCCATCCTAAGTGGATGGAGCTAAGGGAATAAGAAGATGCTAGAGAGGAGATTGGAACACAGAAGGAAGGGAGGAAGAAGGAAGCAGGATGGAGAGCAACAAGGAGACGTGGAGGAGGCATGTGGAGCAGAGGGACATGTGAAGAAACTGCCCTTGCTTTTTGGTCTTGGACTGGTTGGAACAGATGTGGGTGAGACCCGTGGAGAGCTTAACAATGGCAGCTTTCATCTTGATTTTGAGTTTGCTCTTTTCCTCCTGGATTTGTCTGACTCTTTCTGACCCTTTTCTAGGGGTCTCTACTGAAAGGTCCTTTGGACTTGTGGAAGCCTTTGGGCCTTGCTTTGGGCCAATCCTATTTGGCTGGACTTTTACAACCTCAAGGAGATGGGTAACTTTGGATGCTTAACTTAGTAACTATGTTCTTTGTCCTTTCTGTATTGTACCCTAATTGTATTAAAGTTCCTTTCCATTAAAGGTGTTATATGTTTGTCTTAATGTGGCAGATGGCAGAACCCATTCATAGAGGGCAGTTTTGGGGTTTCTGGGGTGCCCCTCTCCCTGCCCTGTAACAGATTGACTGAAATACACTGCTGAGGGGAGCAGCAGGTGAGGCAGGAGAGATCTTCTGAGTCATTGGGTCACCTCCCTGACCAAGGATTGAACTTTGTGCTGCAGTGCCTGTGGATGCTTTATGGTGCAGTCAACTTTATAGTGCAGTCAGTGCTTAACCCCTTGTGCCACCAGGGAGGCCCCATCTCTTAATTCTCTTTATGAGGATGCTCTTATTCTTTATGTATCTGCTTTAGCTTGTGTTGGGAAAACTATTATTATGAGATCACCTTCGCTTTCCTATCTGCTGTAAGAATATAGACTAATAATAGAAGCAGATATATTTTTCAGTTTAAATATTTTTATGCAGTTCCCTACATTTTAATGTCTCAAGGGCTGAGAATATTTTCTTTTAGTGAGATAAAGTTGATACATAACATTGGATTCATTTTAGGTGTACAACAAAATGATCTGAGCTATGTACACTTTGTAAAATGATTATTGCGATGAATTTAGTTAACATCCATCACCACACACTTATAATTTTTTTCTTTAATGAGACCCTTTAAGATCTCCTTGAAACAACTTTAAAAATATACAATACAGGATTGTTTACTACAGTCATCATGTTACAGGACAACCCTAATATAAAATGGGTTTGCCTGACTGGGTCCTCACCCGCGCGCTCGAACGGCACTTATAATGCCCCAACTGCAGGCACACACAACAAAGGTTAATAAAGGGTTTTATTTATAAGGGAAGGAGAAATAGCATAGTGAATAACACAAGGGGAAGAGAGGGATACAGATCTGTAAATATCCTACCAGTTTCTTGGAGCTGGAACCCAAAGGTGCGCTGAGAGCTGACTCCCAAGGAAAGAGGACCCCCCAAGGCCCACGTGTTTGCTTTTATATTCAACCTGGCTGCTCAACTCCACCCTCAGGTCCCAGTGATCCACTCTTCGATAATGACATTATGGGATTTGTAGTCCTTGGATTTTGTAGGTCTGGAATGGGGGTTGAAGTCCATAACCTATTTGTATAATCCATTCAGGAGGGTCTTTCCCCCTAACAATCACACAGTACATTATACTCCCAGAACTTAATTATCTTGTCACTGGAAGTTTGTACCTTTTGACCTCCTTCACCATTTTGACCATTTTGTCCAGACCCCACCCCCTGACCCTGGCAACCACCAAATATCACCCAACTTCAACAGTTATCAAGGTGTAGTCAACTTTGTTTCCTCTCTTGTTTATTTGAAGTGAATCCGAGCTATTATATTATGTCACCTTAAAGTCTTTTCAGGTATCAGAATGTTTTTTTGACATCAAATAGAAATGATTAATTTGCTCTTTTATTGATCAGCACTGAGTTATATTCAGGAAAAGCTGATTAAAAAACATAAATACACCCCTACTGCCTGAAGGACATATATTTCAGTGGATGTTGATGTTACTATTCGATTTATTTTGGTTACTACGTTAAGAAGCTACTTCTTCTTGCTTACTGCTTTTCTTCCCAGTTTCTTGATGTGTAAAAAGGGATAATAATGATACCTTACTTCAGTGATTGTTGTGGATTATGCTTGGAAATTTGGGCATCAAAACCAATTATTAATTGTAACTAATGTGATTAGATTAATTCTACTGAAAACCCATGCATCCCTAATAATACTTAGAGGAAGCCAGAAAAACTATTTTTTTCCCCAGATGAGATGACTATGAAACCATCTTTTTAGTTCTGAAAGCTAATAAAGGTCAAGAATTTATCCACTCAACATAGAAATATATCTTAGTGTAATTAAAGAATATCTGTTCTTAAGGAAATCTCTAATATACAGGAGAAAGTAAATAGGTAAATGCTGAAGGTAACAAATAATGAGAAAATTATTAATGTGCCGCTCACTCCTAAGGAAAGTATTGACTTAGAAAAGGATAAAAGCATTACACTATTAGGCTAACAGTTAATAGGCACGGTGATCATCCATCCCATCTGGCAGAGATAGTCCTGGTTGATGACTGTTGTCCAAATGTGACTATCAATAGTGCAGAAAATATTCTAGTTACAGTAGAACAGCTGAGCAGTCATCACCTCAATGTTACAGGGGCAACCTAGCAGCACTAAGGTGGAACACCAGGCACTCATGTCTCTGGATGTAATAAAATACATGCCACTAACTGTGAAGTTCCTTTGACACCTATGGTCAGTTTAAACCTGATCAAGTCTTTAAGTCTACTCTTAGGAAAGACATGGCTTAGAGAAAGCACTCAGACAGATCCAGAAGGTGGACTGACCTACTATCCTCAGCACATCCCTGTCAGGATTAAAAAGGACTTTTCTAGGTCACAAGTGACAAGTGACACAGCAACCACACGCATTGTACAGTTCTGAAATGGATATTTATTTGGCCATTTCTTAGAGATAGCACATCTTAGCACAGTTGGGAGAATTTACATATGAATTGGGGGCCTAAGTGGTTGAGCGCTATGAAGCATCAGCAGCCACTGCCGCTTGAGTTTGACCCCTGGCCAGGGAGGTGATCTCTTCTGCCTCGCCTGCTGTTCCCCTCAGCAGTGTGTTTCAGTTGATCTGCCTGTTCTGTTCCCCACTCGTCTCTGGTGGGTCCTCTCACCTCCCGCACCTCTGGCCTGTACCCCAGTTCTTATATGCATAAAGAAATAAAAATCTTAAAAAAAAAGATTTAAATATAAACTTGGTATTGCTGTTAATTTTGTTAGGTAAGAAAATGTTTTTGATAGGCAGAAACTTGTGGTTTCTTTTTTTTTTTTAAAGATTTATTTATTTATGCATACAACGCACTGGGGTACAGGCCAGAGGTACAGGGAGGGGAGAGAATCCACCAGACAGAGCAGGGGGCAGAATAGGCAGATGGACTGAAACACACTGCTGAGGGGAGCAGCGGGCCAGGCAGGAGAGGTCTGTGGCGCCATGTGGATCACCTCCCCAGCGGGCAGCAGGGATCGAACTCGTGCTGCAGTTTGCTTCATAGTGCGTTGCTTAACCCACTGCACCACCCAGGGAGGGCAGTGTTTTCTTTTTTAAGGAAAGACATACTGAAGTACTTAGGGTTGGGAAAGTACTTAGGGAACAGTTATAATTTACTTTATTTATTTATTTATTTATGCATACAAGCTCTGGGGTACAGGCCAGAGGTGTGGGGGTGGTGAGAGAATCCACCAGACAGAGCAGGATGCAGAACAGGCAGATCAACAGAAACACACTGCTGAGGGGAGCAGCGGGCACAGCAGGAGAAGTCTGCTACACCATGTGGGTCCCCTCCCTGGCCGGCGGCAGGGATCGAACTCTTGCTACAGTGGCTGCGGATTGCTTCATAGTGTGTTGCTTAATCCACTGCACCACCAGGGCGGGCCCCAGTTATAATTTACTTTAAAGCACTTCAGCGTTAAAAACAAAGTGAGCTGACCAGCAAAGAAGAAAAAATATATAAAAAACACAGAATGCTCAATCTTAGAATAAAATAGCAAGAAGTGTTCAGAATATTACAAGGATGTCTGGGGTAGGTCATTGTAGGAGAGATTACTTAGAAACGGGTGACTGGGGGTCAGATTTTTCTCTCTGAACAATACTCCCCGAAAAACATAATATATAAATTGAGGCCTGAGAGCACAGCAGGTAAAGTGGCTTGGCAGTGATCCTTGTCTGCTATTCAGTTCTGGTATGTGATGTAGGCTACTGACGTGCTTCTGTTGCAGGGCAGGGAGAGGGGCACTCCAGAAACCCCAAACCTGCCCTCTATGAATGGGTTCTGCCATCTGCCGCATTAAGACAAACATATAACACCTTTAATGGAAAGGAACTTTAATACAATTAGGGTACAATACAGAAAGGACAAAGAACATAGTTACTAAGTTAAGCAT
>JAGFMF010012132.1:48185-137309 GCA_019455555.1 Galemys pyrenaicus | reverse complement strand
AGGGCAGTTTCTTCACATGTCCCTCTGCTCCACATGCCTCCTCCACGTCTCCTTGTTGCTCTCCATCCTGCTTCCTTCTTCCTCCCTTCCTTCTGTGTTGCAGTTCTCCCTGCAGAGTATTTTTATTCCTGCTTAGCTCCATCCACTTAGGATGGAACCAGGATTCTGGAACTTCCCCCTTTCCTGGGGACCACCCTGTTACACTTCGAATGAACAGCAGATGGCCAGGAGTTGTAACAGGGTGGTTCCAGGAAAGGGGGAAGTTTTAGAATCTCGTTTCTGCCTAAGTGGGTGGAGCTGAGGAGGGAAAGAAGATTCTGCAAAGAGAAGGAAGGAAGGAAGGAAGCAGGATGGAGAGCAGCAAGGAGACGTGGAGGAGGCATGTGGAGCAGAGGGACATGTGAAGAAACTGCCCTTGCTTTTTGGTCTTGGACTGGTTGGAACAGATGTGGGTGAGAGACCTGTGGGGAGCTTAACAATGGCAGCTTTCATCTTGATTTTGAGTTTGCTCTTTTCCTCCTGGATTTGTCTGACTCTTTCTGACCCTTTTCTAGGGGTCTCTTCTGAAAGGTCCTTTAGACGTATGGCAGGCTTTTGGGCCTTGCTTTGGGCCAATCCTATTTGGCTGGACTTTTACAACCTCAAGGAGATAGGTAACTTTAAATGCTTAACTTAGTAACTATATTCTTTATTCTTTATTGTACCCTAGTTATATTAAAGTTCCTTTCCATTAAAAGTTTTATATGTTTGTCTTAATGCGGCGAATGGCAAAACCCATTAAGAGAGAGCAAGCTTGAAAGTTCTGGGTACTCCTCTCCCTGCCCTGTAACAAGAAGACTGGGTGAAAGAAACTAGATAAAATTGGAATTTAGAGAGCAAAGGAGAAAGATGAAATCATAGAGATGGGCATGATGTAGATTTTGAGGGTTACAAAAATTATGTCAAACATCTGTTCTTTATTCTGAGGGTGATGAAAAGCCATTGAAAAAATTTTGAGAAAGGACATTTTATAAATTTTAGTTGGATGCTTCAGATAATAGAGAGGGCAAAAACAGATACTAATCTGGGGGAAGAGTGGAATCATCCAGGTGTAGTTACAAAAAAGAGGACATTGCTTTTCTCAGCTCAATTCTGAAAAGGTCAACAGTACTCTGTTACCTTCCTCTGATCACCCAAAACTGACCCAGGGCTGGACATAATCAATAGCAGCTAAGATGCTGGCCAGCCAATGACTAATCATATTTTGTCTTTGAAGAAATTGAACTTATAGATAACCAGTGATTTGGTAGTGATGCTGGGACAGTAGGCAGTGAGTTGAGCTGGGGTGTTGCCTTTATAGCCATGTTAAATAGAATTAGAGAGGAGGCAGCAGTGTGCATTAAGAGGAGACTAAAGCAAACAGTCAAAGATAATTGGAGAAGAGAAGCCATGCAGTCTCTGAGAAGGAATGGAACAGGGAGGGAACTCCCCAGGACCTTGAAGCTTCCCACTCTTTGTAAAGATCAGGGGAGCTGGTCTTCTGATATGTAGGTTTGTAGAATTCTTTTCCTTACATGCCCCAAATATCTTGACTACAATAGGGTTTTGTATTAGGATTGACTAGAATAGGGTTTTGTATTAGAATTGAATAGGTTATTTGGTATCTAGAGATTAAGAAAAATGTAAGTGAGGAGATAGAATGCAAATGCTGAGTCTTCTGTTATTCTCAGCACTTGCTGAGGACACAACTTTGGACTGAGTATATTCATAAGAATGCTTTTATTTAGTCCAGGAGTTCTCAGACTCTTCCAGGAAAACTAAAGGCCAAAACTATACATAATGGGGGAATGTACAATGGTTTCTGAGCCTCTCATACCCAGAGGTTGAATGGAGATTAGGGGATGAGAATTGAGAACCTTTTGTTCTAAATTTCATAATAACACCTCAGGATGATACAGTAACATTTAGAAGGTAGATGCAAATGATGCCACTTGGAGAAGTGCTGATGGCTGCCCTGATGGGTTTGTATAGGATGACAGTAGCCTCAGGAGAGTTTGTGCTTAACCTGTTAATTGGCAGTAGAATGTAGTGGTTGTAAAGGTGAATTCTGCAGTCTGATTGTCTCTGTCTGTATTTCAGTTTTTCTACTCACTAGCTGTGTGCTGGTACATGACTTAATCACTTAAATGCACCTTTGTTATCTGTAAACTAGAAATAATAATGTTTACTTCATAGGTTTTTTTTTTCCTAATAAAGGTTCAATGGCTAATTCATTTTAAGTACCTAAGACACTGCCTACAACATAGAAAATGATCAATAAATGTTAGTTATTAAGTGAGAGAGTTACATGAACAAAGATAAGCTACTATTTTCTGCTCTCATCATGAACACTAACTTAGGATAACCTTTATTATTCAGAGTAATACAGTTTATATAATTTTAATTTCTTAGCTGACAGCTCATTGTCTTCACATATTTGTGTGCAAAAAGCTGGCAATGTACTAGCAAATGCCCCAAATCTGCTCAGTTAACATATTATTTATTGAAGCTTGTTAATTGTTGCCTTGGCCTTTGCAAGTCATTACTTATAAAACCTTATAGCAACTCTATTTTCCTTATAAATAAGTTGTAGTTATGAAAAAAATCAGGTAACCTGCCCAAAATTATAGTCAGTAGTTAGTAGGGCCAGGATTAAAATCCTCCTCTCTTTTACTCCAAAGTCTTTTAGCAATGGCTATCCATACTGTCAGCGAGGTAGCCACTGGGTCAACGTGGCCAGACGCTCTCCATTTCTGAGATTTCTTGAAATGTTTCAAACTACATCTGTATTTCAGGTAGTTCTACCAGTAGTTCCTTCCCCAACTTCTCTTTCTCTTTACACAGCAACTTATAACACTCATCATCCTTCAACAGATTACTTCATACACTTTACAAGGTATTCTAGTAGTTAATATATTTAATCACGTGGCTAGAAGCGGGTGATGACGTAATGCTCCTGTTTCTGAAAAGCTGGAAATAGCTCCTTTCCATAGCAATCCTGCGATTGGTTTAGGCGCACCCCTGGTCGAGTTTTGATTGGCTCGTGCAATGGAAATAGTCTCGGTCTGAGCCAATATGGCCAGTACGTGATCAATATGGCTGCACAATTGGCTTTCCTGGAAGCCGGTAGACACGTGGCTACCGCGGGCGGGGCAGGACGTGGGAGGACCTGGTTTTGCTTACCGCGAGAGGGCGCCGGTGGTTCCTCGTAGCTACGGCCCCATTTCCCATAAAGCCTCCGAGAGGCCAATCAACTGGTTGTCTCCATACCGCTTTCAAAGTCGGCGGGCCCTTTGGCCAATAGCAAGGCAGGTACTTCCCCCACCCTATTGATTGATGGAAAGAATCGCCAATCATATATTATGTCTGGGCTATCTCCGCCTTTTTCACACGGAATTGACGATCCGTCTGACCAATAGGGGACGCCGAGTCGGCGGGTAGATGAACGCGGCCCTCTGTAATGGCGGAGCGTGGCGGGGACGGGGGGGACGGTGAGCGATTCAACCCGGGGGAGCTCAGGTAAGGGGCGCTGCCTGGCCTTACATCTCGGCGCGCCGGGGTCCCAGGGGCGCCGGCTTGTCGCCTAGCGGTCCTGGGTGGAGGATGGGCGGAGGAGCCGCGGCTGCTCGAGGCCAGGACCGCATGGGGCTGAAGAAGGGGGAAGGGGAAGGTGGCTTGAATGAGAGCCGGGCCAGGGCTGGGCCTCGGCCTCCTGCGCGTTCTGGGGCTGTTTCCACGGGGCCTCCGCACCCCTCGCGGCCTGAGCCCTCGGGCCGCGCCCGGCGTTCCCGCCTTGGGACCCTGCCTGGGCCGCGTGCCGCCGCCGCCTGGGCCGCCTCGGCCGCCTCAGCCGCCTCAGCTTTCCTCCCGGCTGCGCGCCTCGGCGGGCCCAGTTTTTCGCTTCCACTCTCCTCACTCCGCGGCTGACTCCCGGGAGCCCACGCATCTTCAGGCTCACCTTTCTCCACGCCCTCCGTGGCCTTTTGGGGTCTCCTCTTTTGCCCTGCAGCTCTACCTCACCTCACTCGCTTTTCTTAACTTTGGGTGCATTTTCTTTCTTTCTCTATTTTATTCCTTGACCCATATTTGTGAGCAGCAGCAGAGCAGTCCCAGCCAGTTATTCTTAATTGCCTGTAAACCCTTTGCTAAGATTTATCTCGTTTAGTGCTCACAACCACCCTTTGGAATAGTTGCTGTTCTCCTTTTGCAGGCCAAAGGCCAGAGCCATCTTCATTTTAGTCGCTCGCCCATCTTAGAGGTGAGGAGACTGAGCCTCGTTGAGGTTGAGGAAGTGTAACAAGGTCGCATTGGTGGAATAGTGGCTCCAGGAAGTGACTTGAACCCACGCAGTCAGGCTCCAGAGCTTGCAATCTCAATCGTTATTAGTCCATTCACGCGATTGCCCTATAGAGTGCAGTGACCTTTCTTTCTGCTTCTGTTATCTCATTGCCTGTGGAATTTGAATTAAGATTTGATAAAGTAACAGTGTCTTGGAAAACTCTTTAGTCAGTATTTTTTGAGGGAAAGGTCTTTATGTATATTTGATGCAGGGTTTTTTTTCTTTGTGGTTGGGGAGAGGAAAATGTCGTTTCAGATGTTGAGTTCCCATTCTGAATTGTGCCATTGTCAGCATTTGAAAATAAAAAAGCAGTGTAGGTTATGAGGACTGTAGTGTAGTCTACAGGTCAAGATGAAATTGTATAAGGAAATGGTATTGTTATTCACGCTTGCACACAAAAAAAACGTAGATTCTGAATTGTCACACAAAAACCCTTAGTGGGGCAGAAACGAAGTCTTATTTAAACTTGTGCACTTCCGTAATGAGGAATCTAAGTGCATTGTCAGGGTTGTTCAATATTAGTGATGGAGGATTTGTTCCTGGTTCTAATATCTAGGGGAGGTTATTGTCTTAGGGATTTATTTGGGAACACTGCTTTGTATTTTAGAGAGTATCTTTATATTAACAGTATGTGCAGAAC
This sequence comes from Galemys pyrenaicus, assembly GCA_019455555.1. Lineage (NCBI taxonomy): Eukaryota > Metazoa > Chordata > Mammalia > Eulipotyphla > Talpidae > Galemys > Galemys pyrenaicus. The sequence goes on along the minus strand of JAGFMF010012132.1, from coordinate 132,312 downwards.
TCGTTTGAATAAGGCTTTAAACTAGGTGTTTTGTTGTAAATATTCTATACTTAGCCTCTTGGCTTGGAAGTTGCTTCCAGAGCATGTTGTATGGCATTTCTCTTGTGGTTAGTGAAAAACTGGCCGTTTATGAGACCTTTTATGGTTGAAATCAGGGCTTCGTTTTTTTTGTATTTGTATCCTGAGAATATTTCATGCTGTGCCTGTAATAGCCCCTAGGAAATGAAGTATTTTGTAGGTAAAAAGGTAAATAAATGAATGTGTAAGATGTAGAGATAGTTCACCTCTTGGATCCTCATTTGTTGAGTGGCTGGCATAGGTGTTGGCAATAGAGCCATAAAACCATTGTCCTCAATAAGTTTATATGCTAGTTAGGATTGCTCTAGATTCTAAACTAACTGCGTCAAGTGAGGATGCCCGTGAGTGTAAAGTGACTTAACCACTGGTGTACTTGGCAGAGTATGGGTTAAAACCCATGTCTCTTTACTTGTAAATCACTACGTCATTTGCTGTCATAAATCAATAGCATCTTTCCATTTCTCTCCCTCCTGTTGAAGTATTTGCAGTCTGTACCATTGGGGAGATTGCATATCTGGATGCAGTGCAATACATTTGCTCTTATAAAAGAAAACTTGTGTTTCTATTCATGGAAGTAGGCTTTTGTTTATTACAGGGTTTTAAGTGGTAAGAATGCAATTAATCTGCAATAGAGAGAATTTATCTGGAGAGCTACATAACCATCAGTCCCCTTCAGGGACATCAGCCATAACTTTTAGAGTCATGTTTCTATAGATTCTTCAACCAGGGCTTTTATTCCACTTATTAGTGCTTTATGATTTATGATAAGGTATTTGCAATCTAAATTTCCTCAATTGTAAAATGGGAATAAGATCTTGCTGGTGTTACCACTGACCAGCTGCCTCAAGTTATTTTTCTGTACCATAGTTTCCTATGTAAAAATGGTGTCAAAGTTAATTGGTTTGTGAAGACTAAAAGATATAGTATAATTGATGTCCATATAACTGTATATAGGAAGTAGCTGGTGGTCATTATCATTATGAAACCTATAATTGAATCCTTAGCATCCAGGGCACTAGGATACTTCAGTATACTAAGGGGAACCGTTATGCTAGTGGGTAGAGATAAAACAGAAGGAACAAAATGAGAGATTTCATCACAGCATTTACCGTAATTGAAAGCCCAGATTGGGTAATGAGCCAGAGAGGGGCATGTAGAAGCTAGGGGTGGGGAAGGAGTTTGAAGTGACATTTGAGCTGAGAGCAAATAATGAGAAGGAGGCAGTCATTGAAAGAGGGGGCAAGAGCATGATTGGCAGTGGTGAAAACAGATGTAGATGCTCCAAAGTAATGAATTTTCAGATGAACTCTTTGATCAAAAAGAAAACTAGAGGCCGGAGAGATCAGCAAGAGACAGGTTAAACAGACTCTCATAATAATTATAGTAATATTAATAACACTTTTACTAATATACTATTTAACACCTACCAATGCTGTGCTATTATGGCAACAATAATAATAGTGTGTATCATTTTTATACTTAGCACTTTTCCAAGTATTTTATTAGCTTATCTGATCCTCAGTGCAAGTTCTGGTCATTTGTTGATATGAAACAGTGTAAAGAACTCCACACCTGTGTGCCACAGATGTGAATCAGAAAATGACAACTTTTAGGCCATTGTGGGAGGTTATTACATGATTTTTGTCACTAATTTAGTGGCATATTTTTGAAACCTCTCTAGTCATTGACAGAGTAGTTCCTTTTATAGGTAGAGCACTGTGCTAGGTTTTGTGGGGGAATGAAAGTAATTAGAATTAAAAGTCATTTGCTGTATAGCAGATACTATACTAGATTTTTTTTTATTATAGTGAACAGAAATATGAGATAGGTTTTATTTCTGTTCCCCTGTTCCTTTACAAAATCTGAGGAAAGGCAGGCTTAGAAATTATGTAACTAGCCTGACAACAAAAGGCAGAGCCCTGATTTGGCTCTTGTGATCCTGGAGACTAATTGCTTAACTTCAAGCTGTACTTAGTATGACAATCTAAAGAAAGAAATACTGTAGATTTTTTGAAAAAGAAGAGGCAGATTCAAAGGAAATCTAAGATTAAGTTAGTACCTAATTAACTCAAGACTGAAATAGTATCTTTCCTGGGCAGTCAGCTTTTTTTTTTTTGTATTACAGGTTAAGACAGTCTTTCAGTAATGGTGGCCATGTGTATTTTGGGAGTGTATATGATTTGAAAAAAATGAATATTCTGATAAAACTAGTAGTTCTTTTTACAATACTATTTTAAACTCATACTTTCTAATCTTGAGTGTAGGATCATTTGCAAAACTACTACACTTGGTATAGTATTTCTGGAGTTTGTAGTCCTAGTGTTTTGAAAGGCAAATTGGTTCTTTATATTAGGATTTCTTTTTGTGTTAGAATTGAACTATGATGTGGAAAATTAGAGAAAGCTTGAGGTAATCCTAAGTAGAGGGTTGAAAATGTAGGAAAGTGGGAAGAGCTTGGTGAGGAGAGTAAAAGAGTGATTACTCTTTCAAACAATGTAAGGATATAATTATTCTTCTCAAGCACAGAAATGTAAGTTGCGTGAGTAATGGTGAGATTTATGGGAGTTACTGGGAAGGGTTAGGTGCTCAGTAAATCGACTGAGTAAATCTATATCCTGCTTTCTAAGTCATCTAAGACGTAGTGTCACCTATGTATTCATTGGTACATTCAGCAGGTATTTGTTAGCCGTACTGTGTGCAGACTTAACTCTGTGCTAGGAATGTAATAGTGAACAGCAGGAACAGAACTCCTATTCTAGAGGGGCTTTCAGGGACAGCAGAGTATGGTGTTTAAGAACCATTGCCTGTGTTTAAAACCTGGCTTTACCACTGAATTAGGTGTGTGAGGTTGGGCAAGTTATTTCACTACTATGTGCCTTAGGATCCTCATCTGTAAAATGAGGTTGGCAACAATATCTTACTCGGTTGTTAGGATGGTTAAATGATTTTAAAAGGGCACAGAGTACTGCCTGGCACATGAAGAATACTTTTTTTTTAAAGCACTTCTGAGCGGAGATTAATAATACCATCTTACATGATACCATTTACCTGCTTGATACCATGAAAAAAATAAACGAGGGTGTTTCCTAGAGTTTGAAGGATGGGATAGGTGCAATGTAGAGAAGGACATTTTCTTTAGGTGGTCTCTTAAGCTGGAAAAACTTTGGAAGTAATTTCAAACTTGGAAAAAATTGCAAAAATGCAGGATAGTCCGTTTACTGTACTTCTTTATTATTTGTAAGCATGCATGTTGTCTGTTACTCTGAATCATCTGAGGAAGATACAGGTACCATCTTTAGACATTTTAGTGTGTAATCTAGAACATTTTCACAGTCTTCCTTTGTCATTTATGTATAACATTGACATTTCTGAAGACTGCATCCCTAGTCCTCCCCTTCTATAGAACTTTCCTTATTTTGTATTTCTTACGTTATTTCCTCATTACATTGAGGGTTACACATTCTTACCTGGAATAGATAAAGCTGTGTCTTTCTCAGTCATGTGATTTGTAGATGGTATTAAGACCTAGTCAGGGTGTTGTCCAGTTACCCTGTTATATAGGTAGCATTTTTTCTCATCCTCCCTTGCAACAACTAGCATGTGGGTCCCTTATTAAGATCATGAAGTTGTCATCCCCTTTCTCCACATTCCCTCCTGTATTACAGGGCATTTATCATTCTTCCTGTTGCAGTTTTTACAGTGGTCACTTTCCAACTCTGCTTACTCTTAAATTTGATGTATAGAGTTCTGCATTTTTGTAGCTACATATTGTAATTTTGAGAAGGAAAAATGTATTCATTGCTCTCCCACACAGGATGGCTCAACAGCAGGCCTTGAGGTTCCGAGGCCCAGCTCCCCCACCAAATGCAGTGATGCGAGGCCCACCACCTCTCATGCGACCTCCCCCACCTTTTGGTATGATGCGAGGCCCTCCACCGCCACCTCGGCCCCCATTTGGACGTCCTCCTTTTGACCCTAATATGCCGCCAATGCCTCCTCCTGGAGGAATTCCACCACCGATGGGCCCGCCACATCTTCAGGTGAGGAATGTAGAGATTGCATTTTTTTGTTGGCATCACTTCAATGTTTTGTATGATTTTTGTTTTAAAAACTTGTCATCTTAGTTTTACTTTGTAGGAAAATGGAACTGAAGAAGCATCTATATATTAATGTATTGCTCCAAAAGCAGTGGTAGCAGTAATTAGTATAGAAATTCAGAAAGATTTAAATGGTGATAGAAAAATGTACATATAAATAACTAGGGTTGAGTAGCATACCTCTTACTTGCCTTTATTTCTGAGAATTGTCTTTAGCAGCCATCTTCTTTATGGGAAACAAAGTTTGAAATCTTAATATATGAGTAGAGGAGATTTATTTTTGGTGATATGTATTGGCAATAAAAATAAACACAGTTCTGAGTAATTCTCAAAAATACTTGCAGGATAGAATCTAGAAAGTCACAACAAACGCATTTTGTAAGCTCAATATTTGCACTTTTTTTCTCTCCCCATCGGGAAAAAGAGTTAGTTAGCTTACAATTTTAGAAATAGAATCGTGGCATTATTTTGGATAAAAGCTTTTCTGTTATTTCCGTAATACGTACAGATTTTACTGTCTGAAATTGTCTGGAATGAGGTCATGAAGATGTAAACTCTTAATGTCTCTCTTTGGAATTGTATTCTTTTTGTTTGCATCTGTGTCTGTTATTCTTTATAGTTTACCCAGCCATATGGTTCTGAAATCAAATGAAGATAATGTTATCATCTGTCTTCCCTTAGCATAGATAACCAAGATAGAACTTAATAAAAACAGAAAATGATAATGATGAACTATTTAAATGATGCTAATTCTATTTACATTTGGTTGTGTTTATGAAAGAGACAAGTTCAATATTTTGCTTAATTTTGTTTTCTTCCTACTAATGAATAACTTCCCCTTTCAACCAATTATTAAATGGTTTTATATTTTCTTCAGCATTAGAATAAAATAACTTTGACCTACTAAACTGATAACTTATTACATGTTAACTCACTCTTTGTGCCTTTAAGAGTTAAACCTACTTGTATAAAATGGTACAATGTATAATGGACTGCTAATGGAAATATATCAGATGTTGTAATAGGATGCTTTCTAACATTGTGATGCTTTTCTTGGTCCTGATGGATAATTGTGTGGTTTGACATTAAATTCAAGTGATTTCCAGCGAATGGTGCATGAGGTATATTGGGGTAGATATTTTATAGAATGTGGGTCTGTTGACATTATAGACACTACCAAATCTAAAAAAAATGGGCGTGGGAAAGAGCAATTTTAGGAAAAAATATATTTTCATATTACTAGTATGGTATTAATTTCATTGTCCAGATTAAGGTATTTCGGATAATTGAATGACTTGTATATTACAGGGGATTTTTATAAATCCTGTTCAAAATCTGTTTTAGAAATGTCAGACCACTTTTTGCTTTAGTAAATAAGATATAACAGTTAGGGGCCTCTCTGGTGGCGCAAGGGGTTGAGCACCGCACTGTGGGGCTTCTGCAGCCACTGAAGTGCAAGTTTGGCCAGAGAGGAGACCCACATGGCACAGCAGATCTCCCCTGCCTTGCCCACTGCTCCCAGTACACTTAGCAGTGTACTTCAGTTGATCTGCCTGTTTTGCTCCCCATTTTGTCTCTGGTGAATCCTCTCATCACCACCTCCACTCCCCCCTCGCACCTCTGGCCTGTACCCCAGCACTTATATGCATAAATAAATAAAATCTTTAAAAAAAAAAGGTATAACAGTTGAATTGTTTGGTTGGGGATCTGGTTTGGTTGCAGTCATTTAAGAATGACAATAAAGAACCTATCAGAGATAGGATTGAATCAGTAACGACTCCAGGAAATATTTTTTAAATTGCAACATATGCTTGATGAATTTAAAATAATTATTTTACTTGTTTACTTAGTGATAGCTTTATCTTGGATGACTATATTATTATTTGTAAACTAGGAAATGACTATTTTTCTATTTAATATTTTTTCCTGATAGGAATAAAGGGTTAGGTATATTCACATTTTTCCTTTTCATTGTTTATAAAATACTGTATCTCTTACTTTTACTTCCTATTGCAGGAGAATGGTAGGAGTCATTGGTGTTTGATATTGAATAAGATAAAGAAATTATCTTATTCATTTTAAAATCTTATCATTTAAAAGTAATGTGGTGTTTAGTATACGAGAATGGTGAAGTATAAAGAATAAAGCAAAATTCACCATAATCCTATCACTCAGACATGACTGCTATTAGTATTATAATGTATTTATAATCACTTTTGTTAGAGAGATTTTGCTTATGCAAATTCGATGATTTTGAGTGGATTATAAAATAAGTTTCTCTTGGTTTTAGGAATGTGGTGGTAATTTGAAGGGAAATTGATAAATGCAAATGACCTCTACTGTGTTTTTGAATTAACAGAGACCACCTTTCATGCCTCCACCCATGGGAACCATGCCTCCTCCGCCAGGTATGATGTTTCCCCCTGGAATGCCTCCTGTGACTGCTCCTGGTACTCCAGCATTGCCTCCTACTGAGGAGATCTGGGTGGAAAATAAAACTCCAGATGGAAAGGTAAATGATAAGATATATTTAGGTTGTTGTTTTCCTGATGACATAAGAGTAAAATATAAGGAATTCTGGCAGATTGAGACCATGAGAACATTCTCGCCAATTAAGAATGAGTTTTGGGTAAGCATGCTGGGTAGGACTTCAAGCAAAGCTCACTCACTGGATTGGACTCTGCATGGATACATGGTTCCTGAGAGTGTCTGCCTCTGTTAAAGGGTGATTCTGGAAGCTTGTATTTTAGGCAGTTGTGTCATAGGTTTCCCAAACCACTCCCAGGTTTAGTATTTGCTGGAAGAACTCACTGAACTCAGTATGTAACTGTATTCCTGTCTAAGACTAATTACTCTGAAAGGATGTACAGCAAAGCCAGCAGAGGGAAAAAGACATCTGGGGCAAAGTCTGGTGGAAATAAGCCACAAACTTCGAAGAGTCCTCTCTGTGGAAACACATAAAACGTGTTTTAACTCCATGAAATTATGACAATACATGTGACATGTTTTCTACTAGGAAACTCACCTGAGCCTGGTAGTTAAAGCTTTCCTTAAGGGACTAGCACATACTTGGCACCTTCTTCCTAGCATTACCTAAATTCCAGACTGCCGAAGGAAAGTAGCTGTTCAGCATAAACTGCATTATTTGCACCTTTTAGGCACAGTGGGCCGTTTTTATCAGTTAGGGAATGGTGAGAACCTTCTTGAAATCCAAGTTCTCAGACCCAGGCCAAGGGTGAACATAGAAGCAGGAATTGGTAGAGCAACATAGCAGTCTTAGGCCTGCTGTGTTAATTTTCTGCACAAAATATAACCTTGGTATTCCTGTGTGTATGTAAGAAATAATGTGTTTATCATAAAACATTGGGAATACAGGAGAGGAAATTATCGTTCTACAATGTTTGAACAACCAGTTTTGATGTACTTTTCTGCTTTTTTTGGGGGGTACCTTTTAAGACAAACTATCATTGTATTAGCATTTTTAATGATAATTGACAGAGTCTGTGATACTGATGATTTTGCTTGCTTTACAGGTTTATTATTATAATGCTCGGACACGTGAATCTGCATGGACCAAACCAGATGGAGTTAAGGTTATTCAGCAGTCAGAATTGACACCTATGCTTGCAGCCCAGGCGCAGGTTCAGGCCCAGGCGCAGGCACAAGCACAAGCGCAGGCCCAGGCTCAAGCCCAGGCCCAGGCTCAAGCCCAGGCCCAGGCCCAGGCGCAAGCACAGGCGCAGGCGCAAGCACAGGCTCAGGCTCAGGCACAGGCACAAGCGCAAGTGCAAGCACAAGCAGTAGGAGCTTCCACCCCTACGACCAGTAGCCCAGCACCTGCAGTATCCACTTCAACATCGTCATCCACCCCGTCTTCTTCCACTTCTACCACAACAACTGCTTCTTCGGTTGCACAGACAGTATCAAGTGAGTACCAGCCAGCATGTTTTCATTTAAGGGCTATACAAATGGACAACTAGGGATTACACTTACGCTGTTTCTGGCAGTACCCTCGATGTTATTTAAAATACATTTTTTGTCATTAAGTTAGAGAAGAACAGAAATTTGCATTTGTAGAGGAAATTGCTTGCCCACTTGAAATTAATGAAGCTAAACTGGGAAAGTGCAGAGCCAGCTATTCACCTTGGCCATCAGTAATCCTGCATGCTAGGATTCTACAAAATAAGTGTAAGTCTTGGCTCCTACCTACAGAGCTTCTAGTTTTTCCAGTTTAGGAAGTAAGAATAATGTGTGTGAAAGAATGCAAAATTATATAGTGAAAATAGACGACAAAAGAATTCAAGAAACAGACAGGTAGACATGTTGTGGTATTGAGGTTGTCATTAACTCATGTAAGGTAGGATTTCAATAGCTTCAAAAGTAAGGATAGGCCTATCAGGTAGGGGAAACAGCATGAACGAATGTTCAGAAATGAAAATAAATATGCTTTATAGGATTGTTAACAACTTGAAGTGAGAGGGTTTGTATTGGTTCATAGTTTGAATAAGAACCTGACCAGGTGTGAAGAGCTTTAGGAACCATGCAGATGGATGGGACAGGCTCTTGTGTAGCTGTATAAAGGGAGTATTCTGAAAGATTTCTGGTGCTAAGTTTTTGGGCACTATTGAAATTGGGGAACCATTTTAGAAAGTTTTCAGTTACCTTGTTTAGAGGTGGGTAAGTTCTAGAATGAGATGCAGGCAGTAAAATGAGTTGAGATAGATGCAGTCAGAAAGGTAAGACTTTTCAGTTATAAAGTCACGCAGCCCCAGTGATTAGATCTTTTCTAAAAAGATGAAGTGATTAATAATAGATTTCAAGGATGCAGAGAGTGGGATCTATTAATGCACTTTAAAGATTGTCATTAATATTTATGCTGCTTTTATTTTAGTTTGCTGTGTGTGTGTTGCTGCTTACAATGCAGTCTGAGATTGAGCCCCTAGTAAAAAGATACATAGCTACTCCTACAGGGTGATTATACTTGGGCTTTTTTATTTATTTGTATAATGAGAATAAGGGGAAAATCTCCCCCCCCCCAAGCTTCAGGGACTTGGGAATTATTTGTGTTTATCACTATATTACTCTATGAGGAATGAGAGGAATTTAATTGTAGTAGATTGAAATTTTGTTTTATTGATAAAAGAAGTAACTGAAGTAAGGCATGTAATGGAGATAGTTTTTTTAAAGGCCCTACTTGTCATTTTTTAGACATCTTTGGGAAGATATACTTAAGAGGAAGATGGAAATGATGCTTTACAAGTCTTGTAGTTGAAAGGTGAATTCTGATATGGCAGTCTAATAGTGTTACTAGCTACCTGGTTAGGGGGAAGGGTCCCTTGCCTTTTTATAGGTTCATGTTTCTAAGGCAGAAAATTGCTAATTTTTATGGCTACCTTTGGTACTAATCGGAGAAGGGGATTAATAACAATGCAGTTCTGTGTGGAGGCTCCCTATTGCTGTTTTTATTCCGTGCTTCTTTAAGCGAGAGAAAGAATAGGCTTTGTTTTGTTTTAAAGAAAATGGGGTAGCTAAGTATTTTAACTGTTTTATATGTATTTTATTTCTGGTTATATTAGTCTGTTAGTAGGCCCGTAACTGTCTTGTGATTATCAACTATTCTATTTAGAAATGTTGTTTGTTAGTTTTTGCACTGCCCTTTAGTTCTTGAGAAGTCTTCAGTCTATGAAATAGTAACAAAATCATATTCTTAACTGCCTTTAAGCGTCACTTTTGATGTTCTTTGAATATTCCTGATGTGTTTTTATTTCACTTGATTCATTGTCATGAAGTGTTGCCATATTACAGGCCTAGTATTTCTCTGTTAGAGAGAATCTTTCTCTTGTAGTTAGGATCTGAGACTGGGTTAGTGTATGTTGAGGCCTACTATTTTTGAGTAAATGAGGTTAGTAGGAATTTACTCTAAAGTCCTGGCTATCATTCTTCTAGTTAGCCATTTAATTCTTTCATTGCCTTTATCCCTTCCCTCTCATGACTCATGGCCCCTAGTCAAATTCCCATCAGCAAATAAGAGGAATGGAATGAGTGGATGGTTTTTGCCATCTCTGTTGTTGTTCCTTTCTGCTTCAAATTGGATGCCTTTGTAAGTTTTATCTTCAAGACTGTAGTACTTTGTACCTTAATTTTAGTAATTAATATCTAATACTATTACCATGTTTTTAAAAATGCAGCTGAACTACATATAGACCTGTGGGTATGTGAAACCAGAATCTAAGAAAGTCATATTTTAATCCCAATTGAGCATTAGCTCATTTTATCCTGTGCAAGTTTGTGAAAAAAGACGATGAAATCCTGCTTCTCAGTGAAGTTGGGAAGAATAGGTATATTTATGGCCTTCACAGTCGATTACAAATGCTAAATGCTATGTGTATGGGACTGGGCAAATGTTGCATGTAATTTGTATTTTTCATACTGTTATAAAATTATATTAATATGATACTGTACCCTAAGGCTAGGTCTATGCTAGACCAACAATTCATTCCTGGGCCCCTGAAGATACTTGTTTGGCCCTGCTGTCTATTTAGCCAAGGTGAGTCCCTCATTAACAAGTATGAAATTGCTCGCATCTTCCCAGCCTAAGTGAGTTTCATTATTAGGAGCTGAAAGAAGATACTGGCAGTTTTTGTCAGTTGGATTTTTGGATGGTTTGTAGTAAATGGTGCGCTTTCCATATGGTAACATTTGAATAAAGATTCGGAAAGCAGTTTTATTTTAATTATTAAATTTATTCTGAAGTCCAATATAGCTAGAGTTTTAACTTTACATTAAAAAAGAGATGAAGTATTTGTTGCCAGTAAATTACCAAAATCAATTTTGCTATGAAACTAGACAGATTATGAATATGTAACAAAAATGTTTTATGATGCTTGAGAAATGAAACTTTTGCAAAAGTATGAAATCTGAATTTTATTAAATTTTTAGGTCACAATTTGATTTTAAATGTGATTACTAGAGTTGAAATGTGTTCTTTTCGAGACTTAGAATTAATGTATTAGCAGAACCAAATTTCACATTCTTCTGGTCTCACAGTGAATACTTGAGTTTTTGATCATTTTAATTTAGAAATAGAGACACTCAGGTTGTTTCCGACTTGCATTTGTTCAGATCCAGTCAGTCATTAGTGATTTGCATTATTTTTTTCTCTGTTCTTTGCTTGGACAATTCCAGATATGTTGATACTGATTTTTCTATGTTCTTTTTAATGCGTTTGCCAGGTAGATTCATCAATTGATTATTACTCATCTATATAGAAACCACCGTTTTCCTTCCCCATACTCTTTTCATTCACAGAGACCTGCAAATAAATATGTGAATACATTCTTACAGAAAATTAAAACTCTAATGAGCATGTATAGTAAAAAGTCAAAGGCATACATAAAATATAACAAGTTCATCCTGGTGTTCATTTTTCCAGACCATTTCTTTGCTTTTACATAAATTTCTCCCTTCCCCCACCTAGAAAAGTACAGACTCCTTAGCTTCTGTTCTGTACTTGTTGCCTGCCTTTTCCAGCCACAACTCATTATTGATATGCCTAGTGTTTCATTAGTTGATTGCTTGCCTTCTGTTATCTAAAAAATTCCTGTTTGCTTCTACTCACTTTTCCTCCTACTTGTTTATCTCCCATTTCCTCATTGTCCTTGTTGAAGTTCCAATCTTTCAAGATCTGTCATCACAGATCTCTACCATAAAGTTTTTTATACCCTTTCATGGTTAGAAATAGTCTTGAGTCCTGATTTACACTCGTATATTTTTATTCCATTTCACTTTGTAGTTTTGTTATTTTTTCCATATCATTCAATTGACTTATTTTTAAGCTTTTTACAAATTTCTTGCAGTGCATGGAAGGGACACTAAATACTTGTGAGTGAATGATGAATGATTAAACTTTTATGATGGAGTGATACATATTTTTGTTTTATCTTTTCTTAGCACCCACAACACAAGATCAGACCCCAAGTTCTGCTGTTTCAGTTGCCACGCCTACAGTTAGTGTTTCAGCTCCTGCTCCTACAGCTACGCCTGTGCAGACTGGTCCCCAGCCTCACCCCCAGACGTTACCTCCTGCTGTTCCTCATTCAGTACCTCAGCCTGCAGCAGCTATTCCTGCTTTTCCACCAGTAATGGTACCTCCGTTTCGTGTTCCCCTTCCTGGCATGCCAATTCCACTACCAGGTAAACCAATAAATTAAAATACTCTTTCCAGCTATGTTTTCATATTGTCAGTTAGTTTGTTCTCATGTGTCTGTTGCATTTGAAATTTGCCTTGAATCTCACCTGTTTGGAGTGTTTTTTGAAAGATTCATGGCTAACTGCAGTATTTTCTCTTCAGTTTTGGTAAATGTCCTTTTTGTTGTTGTTTACATGTCTTAAAATTAGCACCACATTTAAAGTTACGCTCATTTTGGATAATGGCCTCAATGAGTTTAAAATGATGATCTTTTCATGAATATGTTCTAAATGCAGTATTTTAAAGGGGTTGAGTTTATGAAATCAAGAACCACTGGCCATATTAACACAGGTTGAGTGACTTATATACAATACACTGTTTTAAGCACTTTACATGTAATAACTCATTTAATTTTCACAATCATCTTATGAGGTAGGTACATAGACAGGTTAAATGACTTGCCATGGTCACATAGCTAAACATAATATGGGAATTTGAGCCTATAGATTCAAATACCATACCTTTAATAACCCTGTTACACTGGGAAGAAAATTTGAGTCACTTAACTATAAAAAGTTCACGTAAAACACTAACCAAAGTTTTCCCTGTAACAATTGGGAAATAAGTATAATGTGCACCATTAAAAGCTTGAATATTGTGGTGAATTCATGTGTTCTGTTGTTCATAGGGGGAACCATTACTAGAGAAAGAAAAGATTGTGGAATAGGATTCTTAAATAATTATGAAGTAATAAATTATTTTATGTAGGGATTAATCATGATAGTGTTGGGCATCTTAATTGGAATGACTTGCTGCTGTGATTAAAAACACATTTAATCTTTAATCCATGGTCTGTTCTTCTAGTACTGTGGTTGAAAATACTGATTCCTTAGAGAGGTCATTCATGTTCACAGGACTGGTTTGTAGCAAAGATGACTGACTAGATTGTAGGCCTCATCCCCATTTTGCATCCCTCGCCCTGTTATTGCCACTTTACTAGTTTTTCTGTGAGAGTAGGATCATAATGCAGCTGTTTCAAGAATTGGATCAAAATGCCTTTTACATGTTGATGTGTTAGCTTATTAAATGCCCAGTATATGATGTTTAAGAAACTCAAATCAATTAACAGTAAGAAGAAAATCCAAACTGTTTTCTCTCATCTAGGGTTACTCTATTTCTAGAGCTAGGCGGTGGGGTACTTTCCTCTCTAGATATACTTTTGTAGGAAACTAAGTGATAGGTGAAGAATAGGTGACTTTCTTGCAGTCTTTGTTGCTTTATAGCCCAGATCCTGGATTCTGACTGATACAAAGGAGTTGGAGTTATTAATTCTGTAGAGAGAAGATTGAGAAAGCATGATAACATAGTATTGATATTTGGAAAGCTATTGTCTAAAGGGACTTCTGTTTTGTTCTAAGAGTTCTTAATTAAACTAGTGAGTAGAAGGTACTGAGTAGCAAAATGCATTTCTGTAGAAAGTGGGATTCTGTGCAATAAAATCCCTTCAGTTATAGCTATATTTTGATGTCTTGGTCTTCTCTGATTCAGACCACATCATTAAAAATTTTAGAACAGGTGATAGTTATATATGAGGTGGGACTTACAAAGCTTGGCAATAAAAGGCACTTAATAAATGGCGGTCATTAATGACAGTAGGTCAGTCAGAAGAGAACTTGAATTATATAATCTGTAAAATTTTGCTTTTGATAGCAAGATTCTTTGGCGTGGGAGCTAATTTTCTAGAAAGTAATAGCTCATTTGTTTATGTAATAAGGCATCTTTTATATTAATGTTCACTCATTTCCCCTTTTAATTCAGTCCTCCAAGGCACTTTAGCGAAAAAGATGACTTGTTACTCTCCCCACAATCTTTGATTTATATAGTGAGTTCTCTCTCTCTCTCTCTCTCTCTCTCTCTCTCTCTCTCTCTCTCTCTCTGTCTCTTTATTTCGACTAGATAGTAAGGAGAACAGGAAGGATTTAGATGTAATTTTTCTTGGAGCTTAAATTCTATTAGAAATGGTTATGTATGGTTCTAGTGAGGATGATTTAGGAAGGGGTATGGTCAAATAAGATGAAGGGGAGGAGTGGAATAATTAGGTAAAAGATAGGGTAAAAGATAGAATTGAGGACAGTAAATTAGGTTAAGATAATGGTATTTCGACTTCTAAGACTGTAATCTTATTTGAAATTCTAAGAAACCCATTGTCAGTGACATTAGATTTATTCAAAATACAAAATGGAATTTTTAAATTTCCTAATAGAATATATTTTGAGGATGGGATTGTAGGAAAATTGAACATTGCTCTTCAACAAGGTTAAAATTTTAGATGTGTGATGATTTGAGTCTTCATAATAAACACGTTATCACCCTCAGCATATCTTTAGAGTTTACTTTTTTAGCACAAAAAAAGATCTTTCAGTATGGTCTATATGTTGACAATCAAATACAGGAATTCTGTGTTGGTCCAGTTGATATTTAACAGTAGCATTTAAGCCTGAATATTTTTTATTTTCTTCTGTTTAAGTTGCATGTTAAAATTACTTAATGGGTGATGGTTTTGGAGAACAGTCCTTGAGAATAAAGTTCATATAGCCTTGACCATTGAATTTCTCGTGCATACTTAATTGGTTCAGTGGTCCTGCAGATGGCAGTGTTTATACTAATTTAAACCTAATGCATCTTGCAACTTATTTAACCTAATGAAATTTTCTATGACTTAATTTAAACACTAGGGAAAGTAAAACTGTACATATAGCTATTTGGCATATATTTATTATCCACTGCTTTTTACTTTCAGAGTTAATAAAAAGTTTAGCTTTAATATTCATTATTTAAAATGGTAATTAAGAAATTAAAGGCACTTTATAAATACTGGAATATTTTTGTATGTGTGCGTGTGAACATATAGGTATGTTATCTACAAACCCAAGAGTTTGATTTTTATGTCTGATAGAAGTTCCTTCTAATTTTACTGGGAAAAATGGTATTACTCAATATTTTTATTGGCACTAAGATAGGTTTTGTCTTTTAAATAGGAATAAGTAGAAAATTTTAAATTCTCCTATCCTTTTCTTCTGTCTTAAGCCTTTTCCTTTAAACAAATTTAAATTCCTCTTAATTAATTTTGGCCTCCGCAGTCACCCTTCATTTCCCAGCTTTTCTTTTCATCCCTTTTCTGTCATTACTATAATGCATCAAGATGAGTCTTCATTCTTCTGCAGAGTGTATGTAATTTTCATTCTTTAATAAAAAGTGCTACTCCTTTAGCTGGCTTAAATGAAGGAGGTTTCTGAAACAATCAGTCCATGTAGTCAGTCATTCACGATATTAAAGGAGCTGTTTTCCTCTAACTTTGCAAACCCAGGGCATTCTATAGAGCACATTAAACATGGATATTTTGTCTTTATTTGAATGCTATCCTCTTCATCTTTGCCCTTTTAATAAAAATATCACTTGCAGGGGAAGATTTGGATCCATGGTATATCTTATTTCTTTCCAATCTTCTTTGTCTTGTCTTACTCTTTTTCTACTTTAGTGTTGTTCTGCTCCATGCCTCAGCTTCTGGGTTCATTCCCTGTTAGCAGCAGCAGAGAGAAAATGTGTTGTCAGTGGCATGCTGCATCTGCCTTTCAGTGGTATCCAAGCAACAGCAGCATGGGTTTGATGTCCTGTGGGAAAATGTCCCACATGAGAACTTATGTATATGTAATGAAGGGGCTTTCCTTTGTTGAATTTAAACTCTTGAGACTCCTTCATATATTGTCAGAACTGGTTTGATAAAAAGGTAATTGATGCTATAATTTAGAATTAGTTGTGTTTGGATTGGCACCACTTCCCACAAAATGTCAAAAGAGAAATTTTACTCCATTCTTGGTCTTTTTCATTGGAAATAGCACTCTAAATTGTAGTGGTAAATTATTCCCCTGAATCCCAGTGGTAGCTGACATACAATGGCAGCTTTCCAACGTATGCTTGCTTATCCATTTTACAGGTGTAGCAATGATGCAAATAGTCAGCTGCCCGTATGTAAAGACAGTCGCTACCACCAAGACCGGTAATTTTTAAAACCATCTTAGTTTGTTTTGTCTGTAAGTTGGCATGGTAGTGAATGTTGTTGTTTATCCTTTTATTTATTTATTTTTGCCCAAGTGAGTGGATTTTTTTATATTTTTCTTTTCAATGAGCAGTATAAATGCAGTTGTCATATTTGGCCAACACTTAATTTTCCCAATTGCCTGTAGTATTAGCTTCTTTGGTTCACAAAAGCAAATAAGGTCAGATCACTTTATATCTTAATTTTTGTAATAAGTGTAAACAACTCCATTCTCATATTCATAACATTTAATTTTATTTTTTGATGTGTGTTTTTAAGTTAAATATAAAAAAATCATTTCCATGTGTAAAGTGATGTGATTATGCTTGCATGCTAGTGAATATATGTGTGTGGATATTTGTGTGTATAGTATAAATTTACTTTTTTAAAGTTTGGGGAGATAATTACCCCACACTTAAATTGTAGTATAGAATGTTAGGGTCTTTTTCTTTCTTTCTTTTTTTTTTTTTTGATTTATGTGCCCCTAATTGTATAATACCAGCTTATTTAACTATTTTGGATTGTCTTTTGAAAAGTAGGAGAAACTTTCCTTTCTTTTAGGAAGATTCAACTGAGGAGGGCTTACAGGCTATATCTGTTTTAATCACTTAATATGTTAGATTTGATAAACTCAGTTATTACTTTAAAACTGAGCATTTTATTCATATTCTCTTAGAAGCAGAAAATAATTTTTGCCTCAGGAAATATGCTTGCCTGATTTTATTAGAATTTGAGAAACTATACTAGATAAAAAACATTTATTAAATAGAATGTAACATTTTAAATAATTTTTATGTTAAGATTCCATTGTAGATATAGCCCAAATTTCTAATTATTCTTAAGGTATTTCTTGGGTTGAATTTTGAATCTGATTGAATTTAGTCATTAGACCTAAAACAGGGAAATAGATTTAAGTACTTAAATCACATTTTATGAGCTATTTTTTATTCCAACTGACTCATTAATATTTAACAGAAAGATTTAGCTCATATTTTAAAAGTTTTATTTGTATAACAATTTGATACTTTGCTCTGACTTTTTTTTCTTCTTCTTTTAGGTGTATTGCCAGGAATGGCCCCTCCTATCGTACCTATGATACATCCCCAGGTTGCTATTACAGCTTCACCTGCTACCTTAGCTGGAGCAACAGCAGTTTCTGAGTGGACTGAATATAAAACAGCAGATGGGAAGACTTATTATTATAATAATAGAACATTAGAATCAACCTGGGAAAAACCCCAAGAGCTAAAGGAAAAAGGTATAGTTGTTTTAATGACTTGGTGGGGCATGGATGAACTATGATATTGCACATAGAATGCTATTTGAAATTCAGAGTTAATGCCCTTCTAACATGTTTGAGGAATTCTCTAATTACATAGTTGTTGGATTATATATTTCTTCTGGGCTGATAAATTGAAAATGATAAAAGTGTTTTAAAAGCCAGTTCTTCTACTTACATTTTCATTTTTTTAATCTGGAGAAATTAAATTATACATGTATACATAAATACTTAATATAACTATTGTTAGGAATTGTGTGATTATTCTTTTATCTGATTATTGTTATCCTGGGATCTGTGATACTAATCAGCAAGGAATATTTATGTTGTGTGCCCTCTGGAGAAAAAAATTAGGCCCTTGGGGTTTTAGATAAAGCAGATTCTTGAATTTTTTTGTGTTACAAGTTCCTTTCTGCTATTAAGTATCTTGGTGCCTATGTATCTCAGCAAAATGAGTGGTTGTTACAGATGATATATAAATAGAGACTTTATGTTCCTCTCAAGTCAGGAATTCTCTAGTGACAGTTTCCCAGTTGGCATTGCTAGGTATTTAAAGTATTCATTATAATGAAATTAATGATATTACAGAGGAGAACTTTTATCTTTGTGGTTAAAAATCAGAAATGAAATATTCTATTATGTATTTTTTTTACATCATTATTTTTTGTACAGTGTATGTTTTCTCATGTACATTCAGAAGTGGAGTATTCTTAACTGCATAGTCTGAAAGTTCTTGGGAAATTGCATCAAAACCATCGAGTGACAGTATTTTAACTTTTTAACAGAAAAATTAGAGGAAAAGATTAAAGAGCCAATAAAAGAACCTTCTGAAGAACCTCTGCCAATGGAGACAGAAGAAGAAGATCCTAAGGAAGAACCAATAAAAGAAATAAAGGAGGTAAAGGGCTATGTCCCACTAATCTGGGAGCCAGTATTGACTGTGGGTACTTATAACTGAAAATATGTAAGCACAACTTTATATTTGGGGAATGTTCATTATATATTATCTGTCCTCCTGTTGTGTCCTGGCATGGAATGATTTCTGTAAAACATTAAAAGACCTTGTTTTTTTGGCAGCCTCCTTTATTCATTAAGGGCTGATGGTATTTATTTTTGTATTAGAAAGAAAGCAAATAAAGAAAAAGAAACAACTTTAAATGAAGAATGCTCTAATTTTCTGTGTTTAGTTCCCCATTTCTTTTCCTAACCAGATAGATAGTTAGTATGGTACTATATGCTGTTGCTGGATTCTGTTATGGTAGAATTTGGCTCTGGTTGGGCGACAAGGATTTAAGATGTTTTAAATCCTATTCAGGAACCTTCCTCGTGTGCTAGTGATGGACCTTGTTTTGGTTGTACTTTGAGTATATTTTTGGAATATTCAGGTATAGTTTGTAATATTAATTAAATAGTAGTAATATTTTCCATAGGAACCCAAAGAAGAGGAGATGACCGAAGAAGAAAAGGCTGCCCAGAAGGCAAAGCCAGTAGCTACTACACCTATTCCTGGTACTCCATGGTATGAACTTGGCTTATTTTGATTTCTTGAGTGACTGATTTAGCCATACTTGATCCTTTCATGATTTATCTTTCAGAAAAAAGTACTTTAAAGACATATATCAAATACATATTTTTATCTACTGAATATTTTGGTTCTTACTGTAATTGGAGCATTCAGACCTAAAACTCAAATTACAAGCTTAAACCACAGTGAGATCCTGAATCTACTTTTTATTTTGTAATTTTTTAAAGACTTGTTTTTGTACCTATATGTGCTTATAGCCACGTAATGATTATGGTCATAGAAGTATGTAAGATCATGCTTGCTCATCTAAGTGTTGAATGGTCTACTTTTTCTCTTTTCATTTTTTGGGTTTCCCTTCTCTTTCATATCAGTGCTTCCCCTGTAGTAGTTTCCACTCATTAAAAGAAAAATACATTCTACACATTGCAATGAGTTGGCCTGTTAAGTCTTGTAATCTAGATTCCGCTCCAGATTGTTTTTGCTTTTTCTTGCTCTTGTTAATGAAAAGTAAAATGCTCAATTCCCACAGTCTAGATTTTATTACTACATTATTGAGGTACATTTAATAGAATCCTCCATTCCTAAATGTCCTATAAATTAGCATGCAGATAGAGATAGTATCAGCTTCAAATTTGACCCTTTTGGCAAGATGAGTTAGTAAGTGATGACATGCCTTTCCGTCAGGATACATGCATTTGTCTGTTTTTGTGATGTTAGCATTTTTTTGCTTCTTGTGGCCTAGATCAGTGGTTTTCAACCAGTAGTTGTTTTGCCTTTCCACTCCCCAGTGGATGTTTGACAATATCTGGAGGTGTTTTTGGTTAACTTGAGAGATGTTAATAGCATATAATGGAAGCGACCAGGAATGCTCACAAACAATGTCCTACCATTCACAGGTCAGGTCCCAGTGTTCTGGACCAAAGTGTCAGTAGTGCTGGGGTTCTGAAACCTGGTGCTTGCTGATCCATAAATCATTAAAGGTTGAAAGTAGAGGAAATGTATAACTGTCATTTTTCATATATTAACTGGAATAGAGATATTTCATTTCACCTTCCAACAGTGATTGTTTATCGGATTGTATATAGGAAAGGAAGGAGTCACTGTTTTTAGAATGAGTTGGCTTGAGTATTACAGATTCACAGATTAAAATTTTTTATATGGTTCTGTCTTCTTCACTTACTATCCTTATTGATGTTCTGCTTTTGCTTTCTTTTTTTTTTTTTTTAAAGATTTATTTATGCATACAAGTGCTGGGGTACAGGCCAGAGGTGTGGGGGGGTGAGAGGATTCACCACAGAGAGTGGGGAGCAGAACAGGCAGATGAATGGAAGTACACTGCTGAGGGGAGCAGCAGGCACAGCAAGAGAGGTCTGCCGTGCCATGTGGGTCCCCTCCCTTGCCGGCAGCAGGGATTGAACTCGTGCTGCAGTGCATTGCTTTGCTTCATAGCGTGTTGCTTAATCCACTGCGCCACCAGGGAGGCCCTTTGCTTTCTTTTATGACATAATAATCTAGTTTATCTTACATATTTTGGATCTCAGACCTAGATTCAGGCATGTCTCCAACAACCCTGATTTCTTTTTGTGGGAAGTGGTATTTGTAGGCCTGTGTGGGATCTAGGGATAGTTGTTACTACTATGACTTAGTCAAAATTTTAGATCTCTTTGGTAGACACAGATGGAAGATAAATGCATTTAAAGAAACATCACAATTTCACTTGTAATTCAGGTCTATGAGATTTTTACTGAACCTCATCTGTCTAAATTTATCATCTCCTTTCCTTTTAAAAATCTTATTTACGAGTGATAGCAACATAGTATTTTCTTTTCTCATACTTAAGTTGTAGAATAACAATATTAATGCTGCCTCTGAGAGCGTGGCTACTAAAGATATCTTAAAGTTTTTTCTCAGTTACTTTTGTGTTTAGACTATTCTAGGAGATAGGTTCAAATTATCAAATTATTGGCTTTTGAAATAGCTGTTTTCTATATTTTTACTCCACTGACTGATGCATAAACTCATTAAAAAAAAAAAAGAAGTTATGTAAAATACTTAACTTGGTTCCAGAATCAAAGTTCTGAGAGCCATCTGTATGAGGAGACTACATCCTAGATTGTGGTTTCTCTGTATTGTGTATAAAAGTCCAGAGCTCTGAACTCTCCCAGTCAGAGCTTTGTGGGCCTCATTCATTTTCAGATTTGAGTCTGTTCTCAAATTATTGAAATTTTCTTTTGGTATTTGCTCAGTATCAGTCTCTTCATCTGCTTATTTTTCATTTTCTGGAATATTTTAATTTACAGGTAAGATCTCTTGGGTTTATTACTCTCCAAACCTTTTTACTTTTTCTCTTACAATTTGTATCCACAGGTTTGTGACTCATTTTCTCACTGATCGTCCAACTGCTAAGTTAAAGCTGGTGGAAGTTGTCATTTTCTCAGTTCTTTCTGTTCAGAATGTTAGTTTGAAAAATCATGTATTCTGCCTAATTCCCTTCTCTGGTTGCTGAATTCACTCTTATTTTCCTCTTGCCTCATTGGGACTGGATTCTGGTTTTGTGAACTTAGTTTAGGAGAGTGGTGCTACTTTACTGGCAAGGTATCTTTATGAAGCTTCTCTGTGCCCATCAAGACTGCAGTTACATTTAGTTAAGTAAGTGTCTTCCCTTCAAAACATCCTTCTGTCCTTGACTGTTGTGTTCTTTTCTTTCACTAGGTGAAGAATTTTATTAGCTTTCTTTCAAACATTATTCTCAGGCTGTTTCAGCTTGCAAAGAATGTGAGCAAAAACAGTAAAGAGCTAGTGTCCAAAGTTGCTGAAGCTTAAAAATATTGGCTATTATCAGATCCATGAACAAAATTTTAAAAACTGGTAATAATATAAATAGCAGCTCCCAGTAGCTTCTTCAAGTTTTCTTCTTCAGAAGTCAACTCAGTTTACTTTGCTTCATTCTTGGAAGCCTCATCAAAATTCTCCATGAGGTCTGGAACGTCATTATGACCATCCTCTACAGTAATAAGTATTTTTTTTCCCCCATCCACAGATTGTTTGGACAGAGCTTCAGTTGGTCTCCTGAAACTTGCACCAAACTGGTTATATCATACGCTGTAGTTGTTCTGTGAGCCACTTTCTTGCTGCAAACAGTACCTTTTCCATCAAGGTGCACTTGGCCTGCAGTTTAGTGAGTTTCTCCTGGTTTGTGATGGGTTCTTTCATCTTGTTGGAGTGGAAAAGTAGCCATGAGGAAGACTAGGGTGGGTGTTCTGCAAAGCAGCTGAGATTAGATGCACATACATTGTTGTGTACTTTTCTTGGACCTGTTGCTTTCTTGTTGCTTCCCTGACCCAAAGATAAACCCTGTACCTGTTCTCTTTGTTGGGACCCCAGGTAAGCCCAAGGTTGCAAGTATTCACTGGACTTAACTAAATGTAAAACATAGTTTCATTTTTTTCTCCTATGTTGGGACTGTATTTCCTGGCACTATTTTGATTGTTTTTTTAAAAATTCATAAATAAGAAGCCAGAATTAACGTTTTAATTCTCATTACCACATCTTTAAGATAGGTAGTTTTGTTTAAAGAATTCTTACTGTTATAACAAAGGTTTTAAAAGGCCCCCAGTCAATTGTAATTTTTTCCATTGCTTACTAAGATTGCATCATATAGTTTTAGCTTGCAGTTATTTTTAGTTTTGTACAAAGTACAGTGTGAGAGTTGTCTGTATTTGCCATGTCGTGTTTATAGTCTGTTGGGTTTAACTTAGGACAATTTATCTATGAACTTTTAGTTGCTTATAGTTTACTGAGCTGACACAGGGTCTTCGTTTTTATTTATTTACTTATTTAGCTCTGTGTTTTTATAGTTCTTTTTTTGTTTCATAGGTTTTTTTTACTCAGTATTTTATTATACAAAAATGCAAACATAGAAACCTTGAAAAATTGTTCATAGAAATACCTAGATTGACCACCTATATTTTATCATGTTATTTCACTTACCTGTCCATCCCTAAATGCATCTGTAAGCTTTTTTGATGCATTAAAAGTTGCAGGTATTAATATGCCTCTTCCCTAAGTACTTGATCATATACGTTAATAGCGTGGGGTAGTTTTGTGACACAAAAAATTCTTTGTCCAAAGTTTTTGTTAATTCTTAAGTGTCCTGAAAACTTCTCACTCCATATTTACCACTAGTACTGTTAGCACTATATTAGCATACTTATATTTTGAAGCCAGAATAGCACCTCTGTCTTAAAGGTTGCTGCTGTTGTTATAGCCTCATACAATGTTTTAGATACAGGCTTAGATTTTTTTTCCCCTGTGAAGTAAAACATATAACAAGATGGCTTATGTGTCTCAGGAGAGTTCTAATGGAAATTCTTGAAGAGAATTGTGCACTGAATAGTTGAATGAAAATGTATATTTTCCTTTCCTAACCTCTGCTTTTAAAATTAGCGTAAAGAGAGGTCAAAACTTAGATGCATTTTGTATTCTCTAGGATCATCAAGCCTTAGTTTTCTTACTCCATGGTAAGAAAAGGTGTTTGGTTCATTTCCTCAGAAGATTTTGGTTTAGTAGTATATAACATATTCTCTCTTGTTTTTTAATTATGTTTTTTGAGGTACATTTGTGGTACAGTACAGCAGTATATATTAATATTACCACATTCAAAATAAGCATTTCTAGTACGCCACACTTTTTTTGAATCCCTTTGCAGTCTGTCTCCATCTGTCCCCATCTACAAGGATCTCTTACTTTCTACTATTATGGCTTACTTAGCATTTCCTAGAATTTTATGTCGAGAATCATACTTTGTGTGCTGTTTTTGGTCAAACCTCCTTTAAAATATATAACACTTTAGGGCCTGCCTGGTGGTGCAAAGGGTTGAGCCACTGGGATTTCTGCAGCCACTGTAGTGAGAGTTCAATCCCCAGCCAGGGAGGCTGCCCACATGGCGCAGCAGACCTCTCCTGACTTGCCCGCTGCTCCCCTCAGCAGTGTATTTCAGTCGATCTGCCTGTTCTGCTCCCCAGCCTGACTCTGATGAATCCTCTCACCCCCTTCTCCCACATCTCTGGCCTGTGCCCCAGCTATTGTATGCATAAATAAATAAAATCTTTTAAAATAACACTTTATTGAGGTAAAACACATACTTAGGTCACTCATTTGAAGTATACATTGTAATGATTTCTGTATAGTCTCAGAGTTGTGCAGCATTCACTGTAGTCATTTTTAGAACATTTTCATTATCCCCAAATGAAACCCCATACTTACAAGTCATTTTCCATCAACTCCCTTGCCTTAGTCAACTGCTAGTCTGCTTTCTGTCTACATTTGTTGGACATTCCATACAGATGGAGTGATATAATAATGTGGCCTTTTGTAATTGACTTGGTAATTTCTTTTACTTAGTGACAGTGGTTGAACATAACTGCTAAATTCATATCAGTATATCAGTATACTGATATATTCAGTGTATACCAGTATATTGCTGTTTTGGTCTCTTTAATTGCTGAGTAGCCTGTCTTTGTTTGAATATGCCACAGTTTGTTTGGTTTGTTTCCACCTTTGACCATCTACTTTTAGATTCTTGCCTACTTGTGAAAAAAGAGAAACAGCTTTAAAATTTTTTTTGTTTTACAGCAAATACAGCTGCTGTGAACATCTTTGCGCACTTCTTTGTGTGGGCATATGTTTTGTTTACCTTGGCATAAAATGGATTGATTATTGAGTGTATATGCGCAAAGGTTTTAAGAAATTGCCCAGTTGCTTTCCAAAACAGTCTTAGCATTTTGAAATCCCAATTGGCAGTGTATGAGTATCCCAGTTGCTTACCATTTTTTTTAACATTAGGTATGCTCAGTTTTGGGGAATTTTAGTCATCCTTGTGGATGTTTTAATATTTGTCTCCATGTGTTTGAAGAAATTCCCTACTGTTCCATATCTGCTAATATTTTTACTATAAAATCTGCATTTTGAAATGTTTTTCTCCTTCATTTAATATGGTGAATTACACTGATTTTTTTTTTGCATGTCATCTAGCTTTGCATTTCTGTGATTAACTTTGTGATGGTAGTAGATTAGCTTTTTTGTGTTGATTTGACTTGCTAATACTTTATGAAGGATTTTCTGCATCTATATTTATGTGAGCTATTGATACCTAGTGTCTTTGTAATGTTTTTTGTGTTTTTTTTGTAATGTTTTATGTAAAGGTTCTGTTTCGTAAAATCACATGGGCAGTTGGGTTTTTCTTGTACACTGAGATAACTTTTTAAAAATTGTGGTAATGTTACTTACAGCATTCTGGTGACTAGTGATATCTACTCCTCTGGTTTTGCTGGAGGAATTTTTAAGACAGTGTTGCTTTTTCCATAAGGTCTCGTAGGATTATCAAAACCATCTGTGACTAGGGTTTGGGGGGTGGGGGGGAGTGTTAATAACAAAAGGAGTATTCAGGTTTTCTTCCGTCAGTTTTGGTAAGTTGTATTTTTTTCAAGAACGTTGCCTACTTTATAGGCTGCGTTTTTTAATTTGTTCATAGTATTCTCACACACATTTTAAAAAACTTAAGAGGCAAAAATCTTATATTTTTAATTTCTGTTGTTTTCCTTTCATTCCTTAAGGTCCATTATTTTCCTTTAGTGTTGTTTCCTTTCAGCCTAGAAATTTTTCTCATAGTGTAACTTTGTTGGAGATAACAAAAATACCCTTTGTTTTCCTTCATGTGAGGCTATTTTCTTACCCTGGTTCCTGAAATAGAGGTACGAGTTTGCAGCTCTTTTTTCCAGAACTTTAATGATGTTCTAATACCCTTTCCTCCATGGTTTCTGGTAAAGAAATCTGTTGTCCTGTTTGTATTGTGCCATTTTTTTTTTCTTAGCTGCGTAAAGAAGTTTTCTTTATTTTTTATTTTTACCTGGTTGTATTTTATCTAAGCATGGTTTCTCTGAAGTTTATCCTGTTTGGGGTTCAGTGGACTTCTTTAATTTTATGTCTTTTACCAAATCTGGAAATGTTTTTTGACTAGCATATCTTGTTTTCTGCTCCAGTATTCTTTCCTCTGGAATGCCAGTGACTTGTTGATTAGGCATTTTGATACAGTTTCATACGTTCCTAAGATTTTATTCATTCTTTATTTCCTCCTCTGTTCTTCAGATGGGATCTATGTTCTCTCTTCTGGTTCACTGTTTCCTCTGTCATCTATATTCTGCTCTCAGGCCAATCCATGAAATTTAATTTCATTGTATTTTTCATTTCTAAAATTTGTCTTTTTAAAATGTCAGTTTTACATTTACTATTTTTTTTGCTGGAGAACTCCTGTCTTTCATTCACTTAAAGTTTTATTTTTTAAGTTATAATTGCTGCTGTGACATCTTTGATAATTTTAACATCTAGGTTACTTGAACTTGGCAATTGGTGGTTGACTTTTGATTATCTTTCCAAAAAGACTTGGCTTGTATTGGAATTTTAACTGCCACCATGCCATTCTGTGGCTGTTGGCCACACTTAGGGCAGAGGTTTAAAGGGAGGAAAATTTTATACCCTTGCAGTTTCTCTAAATTTTGACATTTTTCATATTTCTGTTCATTTTTTGAGAACTTTACAGTGTCTCATACACTTATTTCTACTTTTTTGAGCCTCTGTTTGTAATTAACAGGAACCATTGGGCTGTGGTGGACTGCAGTGCCATAGCACAATTGGTACTTTTCTATCTTTGTTTTATGCCAGATACAATCAGATTTTCAAGACTTCCCACAAGGTCGCATTTGAGTGTGTAATTTTGGTTTGTTAAATACTATGTAGTAGATACGATGCTATGGTTTGAGGTTTAGCTTTAGAACTGTTGAACAGCATTTTTGTTGCCATTAAACTCATTTGTAAGGTTAAAATAAAACACTCAAATTGAATGTGGCAGATCAAATTCTTCAATACTTTAAAACTGATCACACATTGCTTTATTTTTCTTGGTTTTCGCATATAATATGTTGAATTGCTGTCTTTTCTGCTCTAAAAACCATGTTTAATTCTCTGTAAATAGCTATTAATAATATAAATGTCTTTCCCTACCACAGTCTCCACTAACTAATGTGTGTTCATAACATAAGAAAATGGTATTTGAATCTATTCTTAGGTGTGTTGTTTGGACTGGTGATGAACGGGTCTTCTTTTATAATCCTACCACTCGTCTTTCTATGTGGGACCGACCTGATGATCTGATTGGAAGGGCAGATGTTGACAAAATTATTCAAGAGCCCCCTCATAAAAAAGGAATGGAAGAAGTGAAGAAACTAAGTGAGTTTTAACTTAGCAGTTATCTTCTAATTTTAATATTCTTTTAATATTTTAATAGAAAATGTGAAGTCACTTAGAAAAACGTTCTATTTTCAAGGAACATAAGAAATTAGAGAAGTGGAAAATGACTTATGCTAGTTTAAGTAATAGAAATATAAGAAATAGAGAATCTGGATATGACTTTTTTCATAAATTATATAAAATGTCTTATGTATGTCAAGATTTCCAGTATAAAACATGCCAGATACTTGCTCCATGATTATTAATAATAAAACACTCCTCGTGAGCACTTTTATAACACCTTTATAACCAGTAGTACAGTTTTTGAACTAATTGAAACTATATAGATTAGTTTAAAAATTTTTATTTTAATTTTTTAAAGATTTATTTATTCATACAAGAGCTGGGGTACAGGCCAGAGTTGCGGGAGGTGAGAGGATTCACCAGAGACAGACTGGGGAGCAGAACAGGCAGATTGACTGAAATACACTGCTGAGGGGAGCAGCAGGCGAGGCAAGAGAGGTCTGCTGTGCCATGTGGGTCCCCTCCCTGGCTGGGGATCAAACTAACGCTGCTGTTCGATCACGGTGCGGCACTCTACCCACTGCGCCACCAGGGAGGCCCTAGTTAAAAAATATTTTATTGTTCAGTTTATTAAATACCAAAAAACCCAAAATTTTGTAAGAATGAAGTTAAAGAAGATAAACTTTAATTCTGAGACTGTAGACACACTTAAATCTTAAGAGATTATCTTTTAGTCTACCTCATGTTTAGACAGTTTTGCAGTATATATGATAAACACAAATGTTTGTGCACAGTTTTTATTGCATGTTATTGGTAATTTGCCTTTGTGTTGATATGATTGTTTTTATGTAGAATCTCTCCATAGATGCATGCAGAATGAATCATTTAATATTTCAAATGAAGCAGGTCCTAATACATCTTCTAAAATAATTGAGAAATCTTTGTGGATTGCATATATCATGTACTGACATTTTCTGCTTACAATTTTCAAGTCAGCGAGACTTTTCCTACCCTGGTGCTAAAGATAAGCAATATCTGATTTATAGTTATGACATTGTGGTGGTATATTATCACCATAGTTTTGAATTACACTGAGAAATTATGTGACTTCACAAATATGCATATGTTATAAATATTTCAAAATGATTTGAAAATTTAATGTAAAGGCTGGATTGATAGAGGAGGTTTAGAATTATCCTGCTTTCTTTAGTGTTTTAAAAGGAGTGTTATAAGATATTTTACATAAGTAGTAATTTTTTAAAAGAAACTTTGTAATGTATGCATATAACTATCAATAAATGCATATAACTATCAATAATAATCTTTAAATGTTTTTGCCAGGGCACCCAACTCCAACAATGCTGTCGATCCAAAAATGGCAATTCTCTATGAATGCAAGTGAGTCACTAAATTGCAATTTCTTTTTAATACTATAAAAACAAATGTTCTGGTAATGATTAGCAGGATTCGTACCTAAATATTTCAGTTACTGCTTGCTTATTTTTATTCTGACATCATTTAATTAGGTTTTGTCTTACAGTTAAAGAAGAACACGATTTAATGGAAGAACTTAATGAAGATGAACCTGTTAAAGCCAAAAAACGGAAGTAAGTAATACTGATAGTTTATGTGGTTCAGGTAGACTTTACTTATTAAAAATTGGTTAGGTCTCAAGTTCAGTTCGCGAATAAGACAGGTAATGTGTATGTTAGGAACAGAAGTCATGATTACTTTCTTAGACCTGATTCTAGAAAGCTTTGCTTTAGAATGTGGAAATGGTGTCCCTTAATGTTGCTGGATTTGCAAAATATTTGGTTATTTACATATATATTAAGCCAAATAACATTTTATGAATTTGTTGATGAATTATTTCAGGCATTCTTTAGACCTGAATTTTATGATAATAGTTCTCCATAATACAGACCCCAGCAGAAACTATTCTAGAAATTTTATATACAGACTATTTTACATATGTATAACTTCGCTAGTCCTGCAGTCTATACTAGGTAACTGATGATCTGAGAGAAAGAGGCTGCTGTAAGTGGAAGTAGAATTGGATAAAATAAGGATGTTGCTAATTATGGGGGGGGGGTGGAAGGGTGGGATTAAAGGTATTTGTGTGTGGGTGGGGGAGGAATGGGACCATTATTTAGCAGCAAAAAGGAAAGTTTGAAGAAATTTACTAGGGCCTGGTTAATCATAGTCCTTATCTGAAAAGGACAGATTGAATGCAGCCAAATTATGGCAGAGAAGTCAGTAATACCACCTCTAGCAAGGGTGGCTGTTTTTGTTTTTGTTTTTAATTTCTTTATTGGCACCAACATTAAAGAAATTAATGTGTTACAGAGAGTCATTCATTCATAATCGACCACAGTAGTAATAGCTGTTTTCATTTCTGCAGTTGACTTTTTAGTTTTTGATGAAATGTATTCTTATTAATTGTAATCAACTGATTTTGTGTTCTTTAAAAAAAAAGAAATTAGAATAAGACATTTGTTTTTGTAATTATAAATGACTGTATTCATTCTGTTTATGTACCATAATTTTGGATGTTCCTACAATGTTAAACTTTTAGGTTGTTTTTAATTGTTTGTTCTTATAGACAACTCTGTAAGGTTTTTAACTGCTTTTATCAGGAGAATGTCAAAGAAGTCCTTTATGTGGATTGCCCGAGCTTCTCTATTTAGGTACAAAGCTAAAAGCCTATTTTTTTCTGGCTTAGTTTTCCTTTATTTCTTTTATTGAGATAGTTAGTGATAGTTTGTATTGTGACATTTTCATTTAGTATAATTCTATAAAGGTTATTTGTTTTCATTAGTTGTATTTCTTGGATGTCTCTTAACTCTAACTATTTAAGTAGTTCTTAAATAAATTACTTTAAGAGGGTATATTGTTTGGCAATTTGCTTTTTACCTGTTTGTTTTGTGCATATCTTAGGTCACAGACTATCTCGCTAAGTTCCTGCAGGTCACCGACTATGTCTTCTGTTTCTTTTGTTTCATCCCTGAGTTGCTAATTGCCTCTCACATACGATACTTATGGGCTAGCCTTAATTCCATTTAAATTCCTGGGCTACCCTTCATTTCCCTATAATGGCATGCTTTTGAATTTCATGATACTCTTTTTCCCAGTTCCCTTAAGTTTATGTAGGGAATATGAATCAATTTTATTTTTACACTTAGCAGATCATATTTAAGAATAAAGATCTGCTCAAATACTGTTGCATTGCTTACATTTTTTTATTTTTAAATTTTCACGTGAACGAGCCTTCTTCATAACTCGTATGTTTGAGAGATGACTCGATTTCATGTTTACAATCTCACTTAAGTACCATACAGCAAGCAGCAGGGTTGTCCTTAGCCCTGAGGTGCATTTTTGGAGGAACAAGAAGTAGTTTAGTCACTGATGAACAGTTAAAATTCCACCTAACCACTCCTGGGCCTATGTTCCTCTCTGGGACCTGTCCTTCAACCTAAATCTCAACTTATCACCCAGAAAGTGAGTAAAAAAAATGTCAGGTAGGTAAGGTATATATCTCACATATCCACTTGGCCTAGTTTGCAGATATTTTAAATTTTATTTTCAAAATAACTATTTGAGATTAATAAGACTTATACCAGTTTTTGTTAGAGTTTTGAAAATATCTTAAGCATTTATAATGTAAAAACATTTTGGAAATACTGATTTTCCGCTATAGTTTGAAGAACTAAAAATTAAGTTCTGTGCTGTTTGATTCTAACACATAGAGGTTTCACTGTGATGCTAGATTGTTTTTTTTAGACCTAGGTAGTTCACTTTGTGTATTAACTAGTGCCAGGGAGAGAGAGCACATTAAAGGTGTATTTTCTCCTAACAATGTAGCCATTGTAACATTTGAAGCTCATTGTAACTTTATTATTATTATTATTATCATTGTCATTATTATAATGAAATATGCATATCCCTTAGAGTACAATTAAAACCCTCATTATAATCTGTTTTTGCCAAAAATATGCTGCTCAGTAGTGAGTCTTGAATATTCCATTGATTTTAACATTTTAGTAAGATTCCTTATATTTTGTCAGTTGATGCCTGCTCTTTTATTTTTTATAGGAGAGACGATAATAAAGACATTGATTCAGAGAAAGAAGCTGCCATGGAAGCTGAAATTAAAGCTGCCCGTGAAAGGGCCATTGTCCCTCTGGAGGCCCGAATGAAGCAGTTCAAGGACATGCTGCTAGAGAGAGGGGTCAGAAAACAATCTTTGGGGGAGATATTTCTGTTTTGTATAAGTAATATAAATATGTCTTGCTAAAAGGTCAAATCTAAGGTTAGTGCTCATGTTGGTGGGGGGGGATAAGGGAGGCCTATCAAATTACTGTAGTCTTTTAGCCTTTTTCTTGGCTAATGATGTTTAACTAAATGCTATTTTACTATTCTTTTAAGTACAAATAACATTTAACATTTATTGGGTCATTAAATTTTGGTGAGTAATATAAGACGAGTATTAACATTACAGAATGGCGGACTACTCGGGATAGGTAAGGTATATACAATTCTTCTTTAATATCTTCAGAATGACTTTTGATTAAAGGAGACCTGGTACTTTATGGTATTACTATTAATGAAGCTTAATGGAGAAAAGATTTCAATCTTTTGGGTCATTCACAGATTCATTTGAATAAGTAAAATTGTTCAATTTTAAGTCACAACATTGTTCACAAGATTGGAGTAAGCATGGGAAATCAGAATGCAAATCTTCAAGGCTATTTCTGATGTGCTGATTTTTTTAAATGTCACACAGTAGTGGTTATTTTAATGAGTAATTAAGTGTGTGTTATTTCAATATAATATAGAAATGTTCAGAGCCAATTAGTGTGGAAATTTGCTGTTGCTAGTCTCCCACTGCTTGTCATTTATTAATGATGGGAACTTCAGTGTGGTTTTTATAATGTCTGTCTTTTAAACAGATGTCCTGTAGATTTCAAGCAAAATTATATGACCTTTATGTTTTTACAGCAAACTTAATCATGAGGCAATATATTTTTTATTTTAAAGGTGTCCGCTTTTTCAACATGGGAGAAGGAGTTACACAAGATAGTGTTTGATCCTCGGTACTTACTTCTCAATCCTAAAGAGAGAAAGCAGGTAAGAGAAAAAGAACATTATTTAAGATAGGTATATCCCTTGCCAGTATAATTTTGACTATAAGGATTTAAGTGGCATATTTTTTTTCCCACTATAGTACTTTTAAAACACAGTCTCATATCTTTAGAACAGTCATACTATGTGAATATTTCTACTTCAAGTACTTGGATATTTTTGCCCTTACAGAAGGACTCTGGTCTCACGAACACTTTGTCCTCTTGCCTCACACACACTGAGGTCATAGCTAAGAAGGTTTTAAAGTTCATTTCAGGTACATTTATTATTCGATTTTTTTTTAAAGATTTATTTATTTATGCATACAAGCACTGGGGTACAGGCCAGAGGTGTGGGGGTGAGAGGATTCACCACAGAGAGCGGGGAGCAGAACAGGCAGATCAACGGAAGTACACTGCTGAGGGGAGCAGCAGGCACAGCAGGAGAGGTCTGTCACGCCATGTGGGTCCCCTCCCTGGCTGGCGGCAGGGATCGAACTTGTGCTGCAGTGGCTGCGGTTTGCTTCATAGTGCGTTTTTTAACCCACTGCGCCACCAGGGAAGCCCTTATTTGATTTTTTTATTGAACAAATAATGCATTTAGAGTAGAAAAATTGGAAAATGCTGATGAATAAAAAGGGGAAGAACACCTATAGATCTTATCCAACAGGTAGGATAGCCATTGAACATTTTTCTTTGTAGCATTCCTGATTATTATGTGTGTGTGTATACACATTTGTGTGTGTGTCTTGTAGTTAACACTCGAAGGCATGTTTATGTCTTATGCAGAGTCATCTAAGTGGTGTCTGTTAAAATACCTTTTCATTATAAACTTATAGAAGTGGTGGACACTTCAGGTCTCTGCTGAACCAGTTACTGAACTATAGTTGCCTTGTTACTGAGTTTCCATTATTCTCATGATGATTCAGTGACACATGTCATCTCATGATGATCGCTTCTTCCTCCAAAGCTTGTACAACTTACATAATTTTCTGAGTTACATGGACCTACCCTGACACTGATCCCTGTAAAATGGTGAGTAGTTGAACCATTTGCTATAGTGCTGTGGAACTACAAGGTCTCTTGGTAACAGTAGTGTCCATCTTCCATTTTTATCATTTAGTGATTGAACTAATTCTCTATATACTTTGTGTCATTTTACATGTAGGTATAATAATAGACTTTTTCTGAAGAGCGGGAATGACAGTGCAGTAGGCACGTATTTTAGTATTTGAAATACATGCTTGAAAGTACACCACTTTCCCACAGTCATTTCCATCTCAGTGGTCTTTTTTTTTAACTGTGTGTGTGTGATGGTCTTGTTCTCACCTCTCTTTATGTCTCTGTCAAAACTTTTGAGTCAGTCTTCAGTTTTTACTCTTCCCAATGTACATTTCAAGTCTATCAGCAAAGTCTACTTTTCAACTTGTCTGAATCCCTATTCTTATTCACCATTTCTCCCACTAACATCCTAGTTCACGTCACCACAGTCACCTTTCATCATTTTTGTAACCCCTTGCTGCTCTTGCTTCTTCCTGTTCTTGGCACTCTGCAGTCAGGTTTTTTTTTTTTTTTTTCCATAGAGTAGCCAGACTAGTTTTAAGAATTTAAGTGGGGAATTAAGGCAGTGTTCCTTCCTCACAGTGATAAAACTGTGAGGTGTTTCCTGTTTAATTTAGGATAAAATTGAAACTATCATGTCCTGCTAAGATTCTACATACCTTATGCCTACATACTTGAGGGAGCTCTTTTCTTAATGTGAACTCGTTCTAGCTACCCTGGAGGCACTATCACATTGGCACAATTGATTAAATTGGTGATTGATCACCACCTCCCATCCCTCTCCTTCCTTGGGCATTGGAGTAGGGGGTTAGGGAAGTTGGACTGAAAGCTCACACTCCCTCTAATTATATGGTTGGTTCCTGGCAACCAGCCCTCATCCTGTGGTTATCTACAGGGTATCTAAAAATCACCTTCTTGACAGAAACCTTAGATGTAGTTGGAAGGGATTTTGGTATGAATAACAGAAGATTGACCTTTTCCCCCTTAGTTAAGGAGCCTT
Source organism: Galemys pyrenaicus (assembly GCA_019455555.1). Lineage (NCBI taxonomy): Eukaryota > Metazoa > Chordata > Mammalia > Eulipotyphla > Talpidae > Galemys > Galemys pyrenaicus. Next base: position 97,560 of record JAGFMF010012132.1, on the reverse strand, counting down.
AGGAAATTAAGAGGTTTTAAAATCTCTGACCAGGAGCCTGACAAAGACCAAATATACATGTTTTTTATATGGTGGCATCATACCCACACAACGTGAATGTACTATATAATTGCCCAAATCAAGGAATGGCAACAATTATTTGCCATTATATGATGACATCATACCCACACAATGTGAATGTACTATATAATTGCCCAAATCAAGGAATGGCAACAATTATTTGCGATGATTAAATCTTAGAGGTCTTTACAGGTAGTGCCTGTAGTATGTTGTATACTAAAAAATTGCTAAGAGGATAGGTCGAAGTTAGTTTTTATTACATACAAAATAGTGGCAAAAGAGAATAAAGGAACCTTTTGGAGACAGTGGATATGTTTATGGCACAGATTGTGGTGATGGTTTTACAGTTAAAGACCATAAAAACAAGTATAAATATGAATTCACTTGGGTTTTACTAAAATTTAATACTCTCAAAAGTAAGAAAGTGGTTGGAAACATCTCTTCCCCTTCATTAGCATGCCACTACTTGAATGCAATGACATATAAATAGAGGGTATTGAAAATGTCCTACATGATTAGTTGGGGAGTGATAAGATAATTTTAGGAGTTTCTATATAGTTTTTTTTTTTAAAGATTTATTTATTTATGCATACAAGGCCAGAGGTGTGGGGGGCGAGAGGATTCACCACAGAGAGCGGGGAGCAGAACAGGCAGATCAACGGAAGTACACTGCTGATGGGAGCAGTGGGCACAGCAGGAGAGGTCTGCAGTGCCATAGGGGTCCCCTCCCTGGCTGGCGGCAGGGATCGAACTCGTGCTGCAGTGACTGCAGTTTGCTTCATAGTGTGTTGCTTAACCCACTGCACCATCAGGGAGGCCCTCTATATAGTTTTTAAAGATGGTGTTTATTGATGAACTGACCTGGAAAAATGTCTAAGGTATTTTAAAGAAACTTTTAATTTTTTTTTCTGGGGATGTGGGTGAACATATTTAAAGAGCCAAGTAGTTCAACAGATACGTCAAGAATAATTTTAAAGTACTCCCCCATTTTATCTGAAGATTTCTTACAGAGCTTTCTGACTTAATTCAGTCTGGACTAGCTTTCCTCCTTAACTTATGTACAGCTGTTATCTTTAAGGATGACAGCTCTTTGCCATCATCTTATAAATTTCCTTCATCTCTTATTTTGGGAGGGGAAATTCACCCATTCCATCCACCATCAGCCTGCATTCCTCTTGTAGTATCTTCCTGAGAGAACATAGGACATGAAATTTTGAGACCATAAATATTTGCTAATGCCCTTATTTGGAATTATTTGACTAGCTAAGGAATTTGAAGTTAGAAGTTTTTCCTTCAGGATTTTGAAGGCCTTTATTTGTAGTTTTAAGTATTGTTTTCAGAGCTATTCTGTTTTCCTGTTCTTTGTATGTGGATCTGTTTATTTTTACTTCTTTGTGTGTAGGAACATCTTTGGCATTTTGAAAATTTATGGTGCTTTTATGTAACTTCAATAGAAACACCCATCATGCTGACTATTTGGTCGCCTTTCAATGTGGAAAACTACTGTCTTTCAAATTGGGGGAGTTCTTGGGGAGGGGAAGAACAGTATTTTCTTTTTAAAATTTTTTTTCTTTTGTGGTAGGGACTTTGCTCTTCTATGCTGGTCCTCAGTTTTCATATCTTTTCTGTTTTCTACCTATCTTTCTTTTTAGCTTTCTGGATGATTTTTTTCACCTTTATTGTTTAACCCTCAGTTATATCTTTCATTTCTTCCGCCATCTTTTTTAATTTCTAAGTGTTCTGTTTTGGTTCTTTGAGTTTTTCTTGCTTTATGGTTGTAGTATCTTTTCCCAGTTCTGTGAGATTTTTGAGGTTGTTGTTCATCTTCCTGCAGTCTTTGTTTTCACTAAGTTTTTTCTGATTTGGTTTCATCATCCATGGTGGGAGAGTTGCCATAAATGTCTTGTAGAGACTGATTGCTCAGGATTAGGAAAGAGGCACTAATTTAAAACACTATTTGGGATCTCTTAGCATTTGGGTGGGTGCTCAGGATTGTGAACTTTACTGAAGACTAGTGGTTCTCAAGTGGGGGCAGTTTTGGTGGTTACAATGAGAGGGTGCTGCTGGCATCTCCTATACATTATCCCACCCCAAATGTCAAAAATGCTGAGGTTGACAAATTCTGCTCTTCGGGTGACATAATGGTTGGTTCAGGATACCCAGGAGCAAGTCAATTTTAGACTGGTGGATTCTGATAAAAACTTTAATTTCCTGGCTGGAAGCACAATTCTTGCTTTGATTCTGAGAGGCTATCTTGATATTTGGTATGTGAATGTTTGCTTAATTCTCTGTGTTCTCAGTCTGGTATGCCTCATTCCTCATTTATGTTCCCCTAATTCAGAGGCAACTTTTTTTCCTTCTAGAGCAGGGGCCAACAAATTTTAAACATAAAGAGTCAGATCATAAATATTTTAGGCTCTGGGGGCCATATGCCCTCTGTTACAGTTGTGTAACTCTGCTCTTGTGTGAAAACATCCAGTGGTATATGTGAAGGAATGAACATGATTGTTCAAATAGAGCTGTATTCATGGACCTGGATTTTGGATTTAATTTTCATGTGTCATGTCTCTTCCCTACCCCTAGCAATTTAAAAATGTCAAAACTATTCTTGTGTTTTATTAAAACAGACAGTAGGCTGGAATTGGCCAGCAGGCCGTGATTTGCCAACCTGTGGTCTAAGAATGATGGCTCGTATTTTACTGGTGTTTAGGAGGGTTTGTTACCTCAGGGAATGATCCAGCTACTTCTTGAAATAGACCTATCATAGCTGCATCCTACTCTCACTTTCATGGGTATCTGGTGCTAACAATTCCTCATAAAAAAATTGGTTCCTTTGTTTTCTTGACTGCTGATTTAGGATCACCTTCCTCATGTCTGTCAAATCCTTTGTCAGTTGCCACCTGCTTTTTTAACTTGCAGAGTTGCTGTTTCTCTTTGTCCATTTTCCTGTTCTTATTGAATCATGACTTAAAGGAAATTCTTCTCATTTTATTGCTGTTTGAAGAAGTCAGGAAATAAATATGCATGTTCAGTTCATCATCCTGACTACTTTATTAAATGGGAAAATGCAAAATAGATATAAAGCATGATTATGGTGAAAAGAATTCCAGAGAAGGACAGAAATACTATAGAGTTCTTATTGTTAATAGTTTTTGCTAGGTGGGATTTTGGAGGACTGTAATATTTCTTACATATTTCTAAATTGCTTGAAACTTAAATTTGTAATCAGGGAAGGTCTTTTTACTCTTTTTGCCTTCTGGACTCCTAAGTGGAGGGCTATATTCTTGTGTAATACTGTCAACTAAAGTTTTAAAATGAGATTTGCTATAGATAATTTTCATATAATAAGTTACTGAGGATGAATATATTTTTTCCTATTGTAGCTCAGACAAAGATAAATTGACTTACTATTTTTTTAAATAGATTTCATAATTTGCTAGGTTACCATAATTTGGTAGTTAAATTACCTATATGAAAGACTTACTTATCAAATTGGTTTGTTTTTGTTTTAGGTGTTTGATCAGTATGTAAAGACCAGGGCCGAAGAAGAACGTAGAGAAAAGAAAAACAAAATAATGCAAGCCAAGGAAGATTTCAAAAAAATGATGGAAGAAGCAAAATTTAATCCAAGGTCTGTATTTTGTTGCTTTAAAATATCATGCATAAATATTTTCTCCTAAGATCAGTTAATATGGCTATGTTTTGAGTATTGGGACATGAAAAACTTAGTTGACTTTCACCTTTCTAATTTTTATTCCTAATATTTTTGCTTGAGGAAAACTGGTGCTTTATGAGATCCATTGTCTTTCAAGATGGGTGGTTACCCTGTTTTAAGAGCTTCCTGATGGGAATCCATTTTTATCTCTAGAAACTAGGAAATAATAGAAAATCTTTTTCTATTTTCTTCAAGTTCTATACATACTAAGTTGCAGAGCAGGACTATTACTTTGATTGGATTAAAGTTGTGAAGGAACTTTCAATTCAGAAATTCCCAAGGTCTAGATTATGGTTTTGTGTGACCTTTTAATTGATTGTGAATATAAAATGAACATGTGTGATGGCATGGAGAAAATGAGCCATTTTAAATTTAGGTGCCTAGCTTTATAATAACAATATGATTATTGGGTATTTTATACTTACTTAAAGATGTATTTAGGAACTTATGTGCATGTGTATGTTCTTAAAGTGTGAGTGTATGAACATACACATCTCATTCAATCTTCAAAACAGCCAGTATGATTTAGGTCTTCATACCTACTTTGCAGATAAGTAAAGCAAGGCATAAATAAGTTAGATGATAACTTGTCTGAGTGCGTAGACTCTGGTATGATGTTGAGTAGTTCTGGCAGGGAGAACTGGTGTAATTGTGGCAGTAAACCAGGCTGTTGTGAGCACCTCAGGTTATGGAGAATTTCTAAAGTTGTAGGGAAGATTCTTGGAGTATTGGTTCCACAGCACCTTTTGAAAAAGTCTGTCTTTAAACATTTTTTTTTCCAATGGACATAGAGTAATATGTGAAAAGTATATTTGATGTTATAATTTGAAATATGAAGAGAAGCCCACTGGCATTAATATAAATTTCAAAAAGTAAAGCTAATAGAGTATTTGTGGCTGTGAAAAATATATTGCTCTTTAGGAGGTAATAAAGTTTCAGACTTAACAGGTTTTGGGTTTTTTCTTTATGAAAAGGATGAGTTTATGGGTCAGAGTATTTTAGACTATTATAAGACATTTTCAGCAGCAGCTAAGGGAAGTTGATTAGTATCACATGATATTAGAGAATTAGTAATTTTCTTGGTTATTGTCATTGTGTAGTGAAAAGGATTTACTCTTCGGAGGTCCATGTTGAAATGTTGATAGATGAAGTCTTGTGATGTCTGCAGCTTATTTTCAGTGATACAGCAACATTTTTTTAAACCGATGTTCTTTTGAGGCACATAGATGTGGGCGTGGTCTGTGTTATACCAGCTGACTTCAAAAAGTAAAGCCATTAGATACCTAACCAGAAGTCTAGGTTCTTGGGCATTATGCTATGTTGCTATATAGTGATAACCAGTATTATAATGTGAGTGTGGAGATTAGAACCAATTTTAGTAACAAACAGAAAACAAGGGAAAATCTTAACGTTGAGGAGATACTGTTTGTTAACCTGTTTTCATTTGGATTGGAAAAACTTGATTATCATAAAACTTATAATGGACTTTGTAATAAAGCATTGAAAGGAAAAGGAAAAGAATGATGGGGGAAATAACTTTAGTGTCTGTTCTGTGTCTTTTATTTATTTTTTTAATGGAAATTTCAGTCATTCCTTCCATGATCAACTCCTGGTTATCCCACCACCCCACTCTACCCCAATTAAAAAAAAATTCTTATACCATGGTACTTACAAAGTAGAGCTTTTTGGAGTTAAGAGGTGAGTTATATAGGGCCCACCCTGATGGCGCAGTGGGTTAAGCAATGCACTATGAAGCAAACCGCAACCACTGCAGCATGAGTTTGATCCCTGCCACTGGCCAGGGAGGGGATCCACATGGCCAGACCTCTCCTGCCTCGCCCGCTTCTCCCCTCAGCAGTGTGTTTCTGTCAATCTGCTTGTTCTACATCCTGCTCTGTCTGGTGGATTCTCTCACCACCCCCACACCTCTGGCCTGTACCCCAGAGCTTGTATGCATAAATAAATAAATCTTTTTTTAAAAAAAAGAGAGATGAGTTATATAATACATAAACTCACCCATGGAATCTAATACTAAAACATTATTTTAGTCATTTCAGGTAAAAAGAGTGGCTAATTTAACTATTTTATTGTAAGTAATCTAAATAGCCTCACTTTTGCACATTGGTTTTACATTTATAAAAAGGTTGTTAATCATAATAACTGCTTTTTCTGTCTAAAAATTATACATGCTTCACTTATAAAAATGAACCTTGACTACATGTGATTTTTGAGATGGATATTTGTATTTTACCTTAAAGTTTTATTACAGTTCCATATTCATATAGTTCTGTATTCATATCCACTCACACACTAGGTTTGCAATATATCCTTGTTTAAAATCTTGACTTAATTAAATTAGATACTGGGAGCAATACGATTAGCAAAGATAAAAATAACACACTAGCTATTAATGGTACGCCTAATCTTCAGTTAATGTCTTAAATTTTAAATTCTGAAATTAATTTACTGGTTCTTTTACTTATAATTTAAGAATTTAAGTGTAATATAATTTTTTTAAAGGTTTATTTATGCATACAAGAGCTGGGGTACAGGCCAGAGGTGTGAGGGTGCGAGGATTCACCAGAGACAGAGTGGGGAACAGAACAGGCAGATTAACTGAAATATATACTGCTGAGGGGAGAAGCAGGCGAGATAGGAGAGGCCTGCTAAGCCATGTGGGTCCCCTCCCTGGCTGGGGGCAGGGATTGAACTTGTGCTGCAGTGACTACCATTTGCTTTATAGTGCATTGCTTAACCCATTGCGACACCAGGGAGGGTCCTGTAATATAATTTTTAACCCAAGGGAATTTGTTTTCTTCTCATTACTCTGCTGAAAACTCTAATTGGTTCATTCATTACAACTATGTATTTGTCTATCTAGATAGAACCTGGGCATGTGGATTCAGTTTCTGTTGACTTAAATTTTTTTTTTTTTGCTATGGTTCACGTTTCTTTGCATGTTTAGCGAATTTTAAGTGAATATTGGAAATCACAGATAATAGGTTGAGATGAGAGTCTCTTACCGTGGAGTTCTGTGGGTTCTTGTTTTAGCAGGCTGTTCAATTATTGGCTTGATCACCTTAATTTTAGGTTTATTTTTATGCTTTGTTAGTGTGCAGCTGAGAAACTGGAATGTATTCCTCTCAACTTCCCAACTTCTGTGGGCATCTATTGTCCTTGTACTGTTTTTTTCCAGCATTATTCAGTTGCTGCTATCTCTTCTTTGCTGGTATCATGTAGCATCTTGGACCAGGAGTGGTTCCCCTGCTCCTGTACACTTTGGGCTTTTGCCATCCACTTACAGGGAATCCCAGTGTAATATTCTTCTGGGATACCTTCTCTCTATAGCTGCTCCTTCTGCCATTTCTGTACTTTTGAACTTAGCTGCTACAAGCTTATTGGGACCATTGCACTTTGCTTAGACTCTTTCTGCATGTTGGGAAATTGCCCTAGGGCAGAAGGCAGTGGGGCATACCTAAGCCTTACTCCACCTGTTGTCCCCGACGAAGTCAGTTGCCCATTCTGTTTTATCCTGTTTTATAATTGCTTATAGGAGAGCTAATTCAGTAAGTTATTCACCATCCTGGAAGCGGGAACTCAGTCTCCTCTTAGGGTAGACGTAGTCATCCCTGTCTCTTGAAGGATACAAATCCTTTAGCTGATCTCTTGCCTTTTTATGTGTATCCCCTAACACCATACTGATAATAGGAATCTTTAACTACATTTTTAATCTTAGCATTTTTTGCTTCTTTTTGTTACTCATTTTTCACTATTCAGTAGGCACCCAAGGTCCCTTTGGCACACCCTACTGCTGGAAAAATGGTATCATCTGCTATACCTTTGTACAAGCAGAAATAACTCTACCAAAGTTAGTTTGCATGCTGTTTTGTTACAGAGCTACTTTTAGTGAATTTGCAGCCAAGCATGCTAAAGATTCAAGATTCAAAGCAATTGAGAAGATGAAAGATAGAGAAGCCTTGTTTAACGAATTTGTGGCAGCTGCAAGGAAAAAAGAGAAGGAAGATTCTAAGACCAGAGGTGAGAAGGTAAGATGGTTTAGTTCTCCTCGTGACTGTTAAATTTTATAGTTTATGTGGGGATACCCTGGCGCTTTACGTCTGTAATGTTTATTTTAGTGCCGTCATTAAGCTGCATAGGTTTGCTTTAAATTTTATTAATAGTAAGATGCCTAGTTGACCCAGGGTTGGTTGCTAGGGGTGTCTGTTCAAGATTCTTTATAGTTGGTAAATTTTTGTCAAAAAGATTTGTTTATTTATGCATATAAGAACTGGGGTACAGGCTGGAGGTGTGGGGAGTAAGAGGATTCACCAGAGACATAGTGGGGAACAGAACAGACAGACTGACTGAAATACACTGCTGAGGGGAACAGTGGGTGAGACAGGAGAGGTTTGCTGCACCATGTGGGTCACCTCTCTAGACTGGGATGGAACTCATGCTGCAGTGGCTGCTGATGCTTCATAGTGTGATGCTTAACACCTTGTACCACCAGGGAGACCCCTATAGTTGATAACATTTGAATTTCAAAAAGCTTTATCTTTTTTGCTATCTAAAAGATAGCTTTTTAGTGATTTTCCAATCCTTTTGTAGGTATCTTAACTATGAATTATTGCTTATCAGAATTAAAGGTCACTTTTTAAAGATTAATGAATTCCAAATGTCATTTGATAGCGGTGTCATAAATGGAGAGGATCTCAGCACTCGGAAGGGAGATGGCACCACTGGTGCCTGAACCATCAAAACATGCAGCCCTCTCCTTAGTGTTCTGTGTGCTTTGTGAATATAGAAAAAGAACCTGTGAAGCCTAGTTGTTCTTGACATTTAAAGTGCCTCTTATTCCAGAGAGTTAAAATACTACAGATTTTATTAAGAAATGTTAGAGAAATAATAACACTCCGGTTGGGAAGAATCCTCTTTGAAAATAGCAACAATTTTTTTTTTTATTTTTAAAAAGATTTATTTATGCATACAAGAACTGGGGTACACACCAGAGGTACAAGGGGGGTGAGAGTATTCACCAGACAGAGTGGGGAATAGAACAGGCAAATCTACTGAAATACACTGCTGAGAGGAGCAGCGGGAGAGACTGGGGAGGTCTGCCATGCCATGTGGGTCAGCTCCCTGGCTGACAGTGGAGATCAAACTTGTATTGCAGTGGCTGCGGTTTGCTTCGTAGTGCTGTGCTTTAACCCATTGTGCCACCAGGGAAGCCCCGAGTACATATCAATTTGGAAAATAGCAACAATTTTAAGTAAACCACAGCAGTACCTGTAATTTCCTGATTATCTGATTTATTGGGCAAATAAAGGTAGAGGTCAAAGTAGAGGTCCAGGATTATTTTATTATTAACTTTTTTGGGGTAACTGATATGTCTCTCAGTGGAAATGTGCTAAATTGAATTCTGTACCAATTTTTATATGTTGAATGAGAATAATGTTAATGAATTGTTTGATAAATTGAACTTTTAATAATAACCTGTTTGATTATTTTATGTATTTTGTTTTACAACAAGTGGATAGGCTTGACAGTTTTGTGTTGTGTGGCCGCTCAATGCAGTTTAGTCTAGCAGCTGTCAATCACCATCTACAAAGTATTATGGAATTCCCTAGTGAGGAAAGAATGACTATATCTCGGGCCTCCCTGGTGGCACAGTGGGTTGAGCAACACACTATGAGGCAAACCACAGCCACTGCAGCATGAGTTCGATCCCTGCTGCCAGCCAGGGAGGGTACCCACATGGCGCAGCAGACCTCTCCTACCTCGCCCGCTGCTCCCCTCAGCCGGGTATTTCAGTAGATCTGCCTGTTCTGCTCCCCACTCTGTCTCTGGTGAATCCTCTCACATCCCTGGACTCTGGCCTGTACCCCAGCTCTTGTATGCATAAATAAATAAATCTTAAAAAAAAAAAAAAGAATGACTATATCTCTTTCTGGTGACTTTAGCCAGTTCTAGTACTTCACTTTTTTTCAGTCTTTTTTCCTTATGAAGTGATGAGGCTTGTATTCAGATTGTGTTAATTAATGAGAAGTGGACATTATATTTAAATAAACCTAATAATATTCAGCTTTATTGTCTTTTGATTGTTACATTTTACATCTGTAAATTATTAATTCTCCAAATTTGACTTTGTACCATCACAAAATTAAAAGAATCCAGGAAATGGGCCTCCCTGGTGGCGCAGTGGGTTAAGCAACACACTATGAAGCAAACTGCAGTCACTGCAGCACGAGTTCGATCCCTGCCGCCAGCCAGGGAGGGGACCCCTATGGCACTGCAGACCTCTCCTGCTGTGCCCACTGCTCCCATCAGCAGTGTACTTCCGTTGATCTGCCTGTTCTGCTCCCCACTCTCTGTGGTGAATCCTCTCACCGCCCCACACCTCTGGCCTGTACCCCAGTGCTTGTATGCATAAATAAATAAATCTTTAAAAAAAAAAAAAAGAATCCAGGAAATGAAACTTTCTCAGGCAAATTGAAAATGTAAAATCAATTACTTAGTAGATCATGAAAGCAGAAGAGGGCTTAATTATAGTATATTTTCTGTTTATATTCTGAGAAGACTTTCACTGTGTGTGTATTCTTACAAAATATATTTTCTATCCTTTTTTTTTTCCCCCAAATCACATCTTAACTGTGTATAATTGGTTAGATCGGTAGCATACTAGTCTTTTGGAATTTCTTGTTTTTATGATTCTCTGTTCTTTGTAGCATTAGGTAATTGAGCAATAGCTGAACAGTGAAGGTTTAAAGGTAATTAATTGCTGAGTCAAAACCTGTGAAGGATGTTGACTTCTTAAAAACACCCTTCAGTAGGCATTTTAAAGTTAAATGATATCCTTAGATCATTTTCATGTAGCTTTCACAAGCTTTTCCCATTTTATAAAAATATACCTCTAACACTTTTCTTATTTTTACTAGACTGTTTAATTTGCTCGAGTAGCTAAATCTCAAGTTTTTGTTTATTGTAATTTAATTTTATGAAATTGTGGTTCAAATTAACCCTTTGGGATTACAAGAACTTCCACATCATGGAGACCCTCATATGAATCCTCATATAAAATGGACCGCTTTCAGTCTTCTCTCTCTTTGAATATCCTATGGGTTAAGTTATTTTTATTATAGTACACAAGGCTAAGGAAGCTATTTTTCCCCCTGTTAAATGATGTAGATGAGCGATACTTTCATTTTTGGGTTTTTTCTTCTACTAAGGGTAATTGACATTTTTTGACATGTATGTAGTTGTTAAATAATTCACATTAATAGCAGCTTCAGTAAGCCCCTGATAGCCTGGTAGTTATGGTGGTCCACAGTTAAAGGAGGTTAAATTGTATTAGAATCCAATTTGTTTATATATCACACATTTTAAAAACTACATGATACTTTATGTACTTCATGTCTAACATTTGAACATTTTTAAGTTAGTATGAATTCCTGTGGCTTAGGAAGATCCCTACTTGAGAGAGCTTATGCGTTTTAATTGACACAAAATTTGTAAATTTTGCCTTCTGTTTATCTCATGCATCTACGAATGTGGTATACATGTCAGATACAAGGTAGATGTAAAGGAAAACTTTGTTCTGTCAGTTCATCAAGTAGTTTTTTTATCATTGTCTGGGAACAGTGGGTTTATGGGAATTTCTCATTGCAAACAGAGGCAAGAGCCAAGGTCAATAGTGAAAAATGCTACAGCTCTTGTCAAATAGTTTTTAAATTTTTCTTTTTTTTTTTTTTTTCAAAAAAATTTAAAATCTTAAAAAGTTTTTCAAATGTGGATACTTTCTTAAAATTTATAAGGACATCAACCTCCCTTTTAATTTTCTAGTAGGAGAAATAAGATTATAGGGAGAAGTATGAGTCTTGGAATAGGCAGAAGGCATGGTTCATTCTTTTTGTGTTCATACATTTAAAATTCTGATTTTACTCGTAATGTCTGCTCCTGTGGTCATGTGGGAGGGCAGCATGTTTTAATCCCTATGGCAGGGAGAGGTTCATGACAGGCTCTGAGTCCTCTGTTGAAATGACTTTGGTGACCTTGGATGTCTTCCTGATAGGAGTACTAATTAATTTAAATAATAATAAATTTTAAATTAGGTTTGCAAATGTGCATAAAAACAAATGCCTTGGTTGCCCTTTCTTCCCCCTATTAAGAAACTGGGAGAAAAAAAAAACATTTTGGGAGATGGGGCAATTTATATCTCAAAATTATTCTCTAAATTTGACTTTGTATAATAACAAAGTTTTGTATATGATGACTTTAAAGAATTAATGTTATTAAATGCCTTTGGTGTAGTTTCACTAGGTATTTTGGTTGCTAAGTATGTTATTCTAATATTTGAAATTATTGAACAGTAAAGGCCAATGTATTTAGGCTAAAAAGCGCAGAAAACCTGTGCAGATTTTTTTGGTAATAATTATTACCAATATAGAAATTCTGTAATTTTCTTATATGTTTACTCTTATAGACATTTGTCAGTATAGTTTCTTTCAGGTTTATAGTGAAATAAGGTATGTTGTTTGTACTCAACTATTTCTGATTCCCCCTACTTAAACATTTTACCTAACTGCTTTGTAAAGTCATTCTTACCACCTTGAAATTTATTTTACTGTCAGTTCATAAACATAAGAAATAGATGCAATTCAGTGCAAATCCATATTCCTTATGGAAACATGACAATTCAGAGATCCAGAGTTGTAAGAAACCTATAGACATGTTTTCTCTGTATTTGAGTGGTTTCTTTGGGGAATATGTTTTGTTTTTGGTAGGTTTTAAATGAGGACCTGTCTATGTTTTGATTTTTATGTTTTCCATTCAAAGGTAAATCTGATACCCTCTTATTAAATAAAATTTATTCTCATTTTTAACATAATTTTCATTCTTTTCTAGTTTAAGCATTTAAATATGAAGAATTTCTGATGGCACATTGTTTTCACCCTTTCTCACTACCTTTTTTTGAAATACAGATTAAATCGGATTTCTTTGAACTGTTATCTAATCATCATTTGGACAGTCAGTCTCGATGGAGCAAAGTTAAAGACAAAGTAGAAAGTGATCCTCGTTACAAAGCAGTGGATAGTTCTTCCATGAGAGAAGATCTCTTCAAACAGTACATTGAAAAAATAGCCAAGGTAACCATCATGTTTACTTGTACTTGTGATAGTAGAATAATAAAATCCTTAATTGCATTCTAAAGCAGTTTATTGCTCTTTGGGGTTTCAAATTTTTCTTACTGACTGATGCTCTTTTTTTTTTTTGAGATATATTTTTATTTATGCATATAGGAACTGGGGTGCAATGCAGAGGTATTGGAGGGTAAGAGGATTCACCAGAGACAGTGAGGAGCAGGTGGATCTATTGAAATACACTGCTGAGGGGAGCAGTGGGAGAGATAGGTCTGCTGTGCTATGTGGGTTCACTGGCATGGAATTGAACTTATGATTGAGTGCCTGGCAATAGCTTGATAGCACTGAGACTTTAACCCCTGTGCCACCAGGGAGGCCCTTTTATTGATATTCTTAAAATAAGAATCTCTAGTAGTTGATTTGAAAATGGTGTTTAGGTATGTTCTTGGTTAAAAACTAGCTTTGAAATTTTGTATTTGGCAGACTGATTATTTTGTGGAAACTGTTGATGCAGTTAGTAAGAAAAATAATGTACATTTACTTTTATAGAATTTAGATTCAGAGAAAGAAAAGGAGCTTGAAAGGCAAGCCCGCATTGAGGCAAGTCTTCGAGAACGAGAGAGAGAGGTTCAGAAGGCTCGTTCAGAACAAACAAAAGAAATAGATCGAGAGAGGGAACAACACAAACGAGAAGAAGCAATCCAGAATTTCAAGGCTCTTCTGTCTGACATGGTATGTATTACTCTTTTGCTTTTTTCCTCTGAGTTACAGAATAGTAGAAATCTATTATACTGCCTCCTCATTTAGTAGTGAACATTTTTATATTTAAATTGACTCTGAGATACATAATTTGGTAAGTTTTTATAAAGCATTTTAAAATTGCCTTGGAACTGTTCAAATAGGAAAACCTTAGTTTTTAAAAACATTTCCAGAAGTTTGAGCTTTTATATATATGAGAATATATAACAACCTTTTCATCTCAAAACTTTTTTTTTTTTTAAAAGATTTATTTATTTATGCATACAAGCACTGGGGTACAGGCCAGAGGTGTGGGGCGGTGAGAGGATTCACCACAGACAGAGCAGGGAGCAGAACAGGCAGATCAAGGGAAGTACACTGCTGAGGGGAGCAGCGGGCACAACAGGAGAGGTCTGCTGCACCATGTGGGTCCCCTCCCTGGCCGGTAGCAGGGATAGAACTCGTGTTGCAGTGTCTGCGGTTTGCTTCATAGTGTGTTGCTTAACCCACTGCGCCACCAGGGAGGCCCTCATCTCAAAACTTTTTTAATGTTCTTCATGGAAATCATGTTATCACAAACTTGTCATAGTAAATAAAGTGCAGAACACAGTTTAACCTTTCCTTGATGATTTAGGATGACTGTTGTGATGGTCACTCAGTGTGCATGTAGATCGTATGGGATGTAAGACTGGAGATGCATTTACCCTAGGGGATACCCTGGAACTTTCTTGAAAATTGTTTAATTACCCAGGGTTGTTGAGATATGTAGGGTTTGTGTCCCTATGATGAGTGACCCATACTGTTCTGTCGTGCTGTTTATTTTTACCCCTTCTATTTCTCACCATCTTTACGGCCATTTCTGTTCTTTCGGTAATGCTCTCCTCATTACTCATGTCACTGCTTCTGGTTTCTTCCCTCTGTTGCCCTCTTTTCAATTTCTTCTTTTTGTTTTCTAGACAATTGTAGTTGTTTTCTAATATCCCTCCTTCCTTTTACTTCCCCCAGATTTATCCTTCTTACTGCAATCACAGAACTCTTTTTTTTTTTTTTAAAGATTTATTTATTTATGCATACAAGCACTGGGGTACAGGCCAGAGGTGTCGGGGGGCGAGAGGATTCACCACAGAGAGCAGGGAGCAGAACAGGCAGATAACAGAAGTACACTGCTGAGGGGAGCAGCGGGCACAGCAGGAGAGGTCTGCTGCACCATGTGGGTCCCCCTCCCTGGCCGGCAGCAGGGATCGAACTCATGCCGCAGTGGCTGCGGTTCGCTTCACAGTGCATTGCTTAACCCACTGCGCCACCAGGGGAGGAGGCCCAATCACAGAACTCTTTATGAAAGGAAATCTGTATTTGTCACTCTTCTGTTTACAGAGCACAGTGAAGGTTCTCCCTACAATTCAAATTCCATTTCCTAAGCATAAAAGATGGATGGTCCATGCCTTAACTCCCCGACTTTCCTGTTTCCTTAACTCCCTTTTGATTTTCTAACCTTGCTGAACTGAACTTTAATGAGCCATACTTAAATTTAATGAATCCTTTCATCACTCATTCCAGCCCCTCCACCTAGATTGCTTTTAAACTTCCCATTGCAGCATGGGAACTTGGTCATTCTTTACGAGCACACTTAATGTCTTTTCTGTGAAGCAGAGCCTACCCATCTAGGCAGATTGCATCTTGCCCTTTCTTTCATTGTGCTGTACTCAGGACACACTCTGCAGCACTTGCTTCATGATACTGCACTTATTTGCTTACATGCATATCTCCCCTTAAAAAAAGGAGTTCTTTGAAGGAAGAACTGTGTATTCCTAGTGCCAAGCATTGTTTACCTGACTTGTATCTTGAATCTTGCTTGCTTAAATAAATGTTTTTTCTTATTTCTTAACTGTCTTTTCATCATCCCTTATTTGTTAGCATTGACAGCAGTGTGACTAAACTTGTGATGCCATTGCTGGCAGTGGGGCATATTTTTCTGCTTGTTGGTGAACCAGCCACTGTGTCATGTCTTCTCTTCCCTTGCCTGCTTAACTCTGTTAATTCTTACTTATCTTAGAAGTGTCACTCCTTGTATCTACTCAGTAAGTCGAAATGTGAGCTTTTTGGTGCACAATATACATGGAATTTCCCTTTTTATCCCTATCCATTTCTCCTGCTAGAAGTTGGTAAAATGTTAGAGTGCTTAAGTACTATTTAAATTCTGAAATGGTATGATTGATAAAAGATACCTTCTCTTCATCCTTCTCCACCTTTCCACTTATACCTGATAGCTTAAGTGAACTCTGGGAAGTAAGGTTTCTGGCTTAAAGAAGCAGATTTTCAGGGACTGCCTAACTAAAGTAGAGTCACCAGAAATATCTTTTAAAGTAAGCTGTATAAGTAAGCCCTTTTTTTGAAATACGAAAATATATGCCTGTTTGGTGATAGAGTGCTTTGCTTCAGGTACGGTCCTCAGATGTGTCATGGTCTGATACTCGGAGGACTCTCCGGAAAGACCATCGCTGGGAATCTGGATCCTTGTTGGAAAGAGAGGAGAAAGAGAAGCTTTTTAATGAACACATTGAAGCACTTACCAAAAAGAAGAGGGAGCACTTTAGACAACTTTTGGATGAAACTTCTGCAGTAAGTCTCTTATTTTTCCTGTATTAATCTAGACAAATCTTCATTAATTCCAAAAGGGAAACATTGATAGGATTTTCAGTGTTCTGGTTTTCAGATAGCTTGCCAGGATTCATGGGTTTTATGGCACTTGAAATTTTTTTTTTAAGTTAAATGTTGATGGTATTTTTACTGTTTAGAAATTACCTCCTTTTGTGGTTTCCAAATTTATATCTGCTTCTTTGGCATTTCAAAATATCCTTGGCTGTGTGATTGTTGATCCTGCCGAGGATAGATTTAATAGTCTTTCATTTGCTCATCTTCAGTTTGGTACCATGGCCCCTGTGTTTGCAGTTTGTATACTGTGCTATTCAGGTTTTGCTACCGTTTATCCGCTCTGGTTTCAGTGGTGGTTTCTTCAGCAGTTATGAGGTTGCCTATGGAAAGTACGGCCTTTGCAGGTGATTGTCATAGGCCACCTTAAAGTGCCCATGAAAATAACTTGTGGCAAGCCAACAAAAAGAAATTGCTTCCCTGTCCTTAACTAGTCCGATTACTCTTGGGCATTATAAGAGATTAAATGTCATTGTGTAAATACTGAAATTATGTACCATATAAAAGTGAGTTGTATTTATGTTCTTTATTCACTTGTTTTTTCAAAGATTACCTTAACATCCACATGGAAAGAAGTAAAAAAAATCATTAAGGAAGATCCTCGGTGCATTAAGTTCTCCTCCAGTGACAGGGTAAGAAGATTTTTTCTGAGACTTACTGTCAATTCATAAATTTTAATTGGGTGCTTAATCAGCCGCACTAGTACCTTCACCAAAATGAAGTTGATAGTTTTAAGTGAAGTACCTTTTATTTTCTTAAGTATGTGAGAAATAAATCTGAATTTGAAGCTTGTTTTTTTTAAATTCACATTTTCTTTTTTGCATGACAAATTAAACAGTATAATAGAAATACCAAAACTGTAATCCTTAGGGGTAAGCCTGTGTTTTGGGATCCTAGAGATTTTTAATGGTGCTATAGCTTTTAATTTACTATGTAATCAGATCCCACTAGATAGATATACTCAGACTGGCAGTTAGATTCAGTACCGGTCTGTCAAAGTGCCTGACAGTTAAGCCATGTTTGCTCTTATTCTTACATGCTTCCAGGCACCTTGAAGTAGAGCAAACTCTACTCTTCCGGTGCATTCTGACTCCTTTGTAGGAAACAAACTCCTAGGGTCTGAAAAGTGAATGATGTCAAGGAAAGTCCATTTATCCTTTGGGCTTCCATTTGTTGTCTCTTCCAATCAGTCTCCTTTCCTGGTTGGTTTCTGTAGCTCTCAAGTCCAAAACCTATAGATCTAACATTCTTCCTCTATTCTGTTATTGGAGTTCAGGACATTTGAACCACAAAATATACATGACTGTGAAAGGATAGAAGACTCATAGCTAAGAGATCCAGTCTTGGTTTCTGACTTTTCTGATTGTATAGGGTTGTTTTTTTGTTTTGTTTTTAAGCCTAAAGAGTTTTTATATGTCATGACTATTCATTTATTGTTCATTTATCGTTCATTTATATATTTACTGGAGAAGCTATATGCTGAGTATGACTTAAGTTTTAAGTGTTATGGTTGATGTATCCTTAATTATACCATATTTTGTGTCTTTGTGGTTATGTATATAAATATAGTCACAGGAAATGCACAATTAAGTCTTAATTTCTTTATTTTAAGAGCATATACTCACTTGAGGTTGTTAAGATTAAGGAAGATAGCTTCATGAAAACCTTAACGTAGTGTGGTACATAGGAAGTCAAGTTTTAGCTATTGTGTCTTTTCTTATTTTTTCTTTTCATCTTTAAAATGTACATTGCAGATTTTGTTTTAATGAGTTTTATATGAACAGAATGATACCCTATTACTTACTGCCTTTTTCATTTGAAGTTTTTATTTTATATTATGACTTACAAATTATTGGTTTAATTAATAATTGATTTTAATTTGGGGATTAGTGGATTTTTTGTTCTAATCCTACTGTCCTTTTCCAGAAAAAACAAAGAGAGTTTGAAGAATACATCAGAGACAAATACATCACAGCCAAAGCTGACTTCAGGACGCTTTTGAAAGAGACCAAATTTATAACATATAGGTATGGGCAATGAAATGTTTTATATTGGCAGCCATTGTCTTACTAGTCCTTACTCTAATGGCCAAAGCATACTTCCATTCACACACATGTTGACATTATTAATTTTTAGGAATAAGAAGAGCCAACTTATCAAAGGCCAATACAGCCCATGTCTACTTTTTTTTTTTTTTTTTAAAGAAAGGGCCCAGATGTCAATTATTTTGTGTTACCCACCCATCCAGATTTTTAAACATGCTTTTGTTTTTACTTCACTGCTTTTTTAGTATTATTCCCAGTTATATAAGAATTGTGTTTCATGAAGAGACTACTAAAAATAATCCCTCACTATCGATTACTTTTGCCTCCACTGATGACTGTATCTTGTTGCACCAGTCTAAAGCTTGAAATCATCTTAAGCTCAGCAAAAATATTTTTCCCCCAGGGGAGAACAGTTTGCTGGATACTTTTAATTCTTAATCAGTAGCAAAAGATTTCTCTGTAACATACCCACCAACAGTTTATCATCAGGAAAATAATTTTACATTGCTTAGCAAATCAGTATGCAGGAAACCATTTTTGTTTCATGCTCCAGCTTTTCTTCCTGTAAGAGAAATTTGAAACAATTTAATAAAGGGTATGTGCACGGGAGGATAGATAGTGCTGAGGGTGTGGTTTTTAGGTATTTTGTCATTGGATTTTTGGTCAGGATCCTTAATGTTTTGCATCAGCTTGGGCTTTTAAATTAGATGTGAAGTAAGACTTCTTTCTACATTTTTATAGTTAATTTAGTGAAAGATGTGAAAGTGAAAGCTTGTGAAAGATGCTGGGATTGGCAGCCCCGCAGACTGAAGTCCTCTGTTCATCCACAGAACAGGTACAGCACGGGCAAGATTTACCCACCCACCCTCAGCCCTGATCTGGAGGGACCACCAGTAGGGGTGGGAGGGTAATTCAGCTTCTGAGGCCCTTTCACTCCTTGGAGTCTTTGCTGAGGCGACTTACAAAGGTGACCACTGCAGTGAAATTTTTCTTAAAAAAAAAAATGGAAACACAATTAGGAACTAGATGGACATTTCCAGCTCATTTCTGAAAGACCTGTGAACAGCAGTCAGTAATTCTTGGACTTCTTTTCTTATTTCAGATCCAAAAAGCTAATCCAGGAATCTGATCAGCACCTCAAAGATGTAGAAAAAATCTTGCAGAACGACAAACGGTATCTAGTACTAGACTGTGTGCCAGAGGAGAGGCGAAAACTGATCGTGGCATATGTGGATGACCTGGATCGCCGGGGTCCACCCCCACCCCCTACAGCTTCAGAGCCCACAAGACGATCGACAAAATAATTCTGAATACTCTTCCACGGGGTATCTTAATTCAAAACGCTTGCATGAGCCAATTTTCAGGTTTTTACATGTATGTGCATTAGTCAAACTATTGCAAAACCATCTGACGAGCAGAAGGAGAAGCATTTGTGAACAGTTTTTGAAAGAGAACATTTTGGAAATATTTATGCTTTTCTTTGTGTGGCATGACTGACATACATACTCAAATATAGGCTGTCTCTAGTAAATCTAAAATCTTGAAGCTAAAAATCATCCTTTTATGAGGTGTGGAAGTCAGTGACTTTTGGTGACGTTCTTTCTAGCAGTGTTATACATGCAAGACGTAAGAGCATTTGTGGTTTGAACTTGCAAGATGCAGATACCACAGACTCCAAGAAAACCTAAATTGGGGTTTGTTTTGATTTTGTTTTTTAAAGCGGGTAAAAGAGAAAACACTGAAAATTGAATTCATATCTTCCAGAAGCTAAGATTATTATAATGGACATACTTTTACATTGTCTCTAAAGAACACTTTAGTTTTATTTGTTCACTTACGTGTTTTGATTATCCCCTCTGAATTATAGGCGAAGTCTTGTTTAGCCTAAGAGAAGATTTATTTAGTAATTTCTTCTCAGGTGTGGAACCACGGTCATAACTAACATGTTGGCTCAAATAGGACTGCTGGTAAAAACACAATTTATTCTCAATTAAAGTGATCTTTATCAATATTCTGGATTAGACAACAAATTACCTTTCTGGGTATTCTCTGTAAACTATATTCCTGTTTGAATGTTAAACTTTTGTTTCTAAAGTTTAATTTTAAGATGTTTGAATGTTCAGTTTATGTATTTGAACTACAATAAACCAACCCTTTTTATATATGTGGATTGTATATGGTTATTGTTACATAATTTATAAAAGCTTTAAGCCTATTAAAAGCAGCAACCTATATAATTTGGCTCAAAGAAAGTTGACTTTAAATCTTGAATATTACGTAGTTTTTAAAGGCTTGAATATTACATTAACTTGCAGCATAAAAGGGAGGGAATTTATAAAGAACCATTTTGGTGCTCAGTTTCTTAGCAATATCTTATTGCTTCACAGCAGAAGATGCTTATTTTTTGTTTCTTGTTTTGTCTGATATTAACATATTGATGCCGTTTTGGGAGCCTTTCAGTGTGTGAGACACATGAAACTTAACTTTTGATTCCCATTGCTCTTTACCTCTACTTTCAGAAGGTTCCTGTTTCATTCCTTCATAGCTGTAGTTTCAGACTACCACATAAATATTTAAGCTACTTTGTGTTAATAGGATAGTTTATTTTCCCTATTATTCACATCTGCTGTGATTGCAGCAAGACCTAAAAAGAGGGAATATAGCGGATCTCTGTATGTTGCCTGGTGCACATAGTACACAGTCACACATCTCCACCTGTGGTGCTTGGTACTCAGCTGAAACACATTGAGTGCCAGACTATGTGAACTCCGCAGAAACCTGCACCTGACTAAGGTCTTACCTGTAAAATTGATAAATAGCAGGATATGTTTTCTCCTTTTCCCTTTTTTCTCTTGTTGAAGTTTATTTTTATACACTCATTGAGTGATGTTTAAAAGTCCATGAGGAATGAAACTGAAGTGTTTGCCAAATGAAATACAATTATTATAGAAATATGTGCTACTTAGTTGAAATTTCTAGAATGCTTTATTTTATTAAACTGAATTCCATATAGTTTTGTTTGCTTACTTTTGTTTCTCATGGTGGAGAAGTGTGAAGAAAATGGTTTGGTGGTAGTCATTCTCATTTCTGACTTCGTCGTGAATTATTTGAAGTTTTTCATATGAGGTGCAAATCAAACTTCCCTATGCAGATTTCTTCAACAGGTCAAATCAGGACTTTGTGTGTTGGGTACTTGTGAAAGGGTCTTTGGTTTAGTGATTGTCAGCAAGTTCTTAAAATTACACAACACAGTTTGCTTGCCCCTGAGGTCTGTGCCTGTGTGAAGGGCTGACAGTCTAATAAAAGCAAGCCTCACACATCCAAGTGATGATTTTGAAAGGAGTATTCAAGACAAAGCTTTATGTTTCCAGCCTGTTGGAAGTGAACATAATTTGTTTTTATTTACTTACAAGTTAAACTGTCAAACACTGGAAAATTTAAGAGGTTACAATTATTATATAATGAACATGAAAACTTTAATTCAAATAGTTAAGCAGAGACATTTTTAAAGATATTTCCTTTGTATACCTGTCATACCACAAAACAGTATTTTGGATACTTGGATTAAGTTGTACTATGTGATCTCGTGTGCTTTAAAATAAAATTTGCAATAAACCAAGTGAAAACATTTTAATTTCTGTGGTAAAAAAGCAAACCATGATCACTAGTAAAACAGAAGAGCAAAAAACCCACAGGCTAAACATTTGCAAAGCAAATTCTTTCCAGCGTACTATTTAAAAAACTATTTCAAATTCTCCATTACTTGCCCTAAATGCATTTTCGTCTGAAGCAAGCCAACCCCTCAGTGAGTCTACCCCTGAATTCCATTGCAGAGTAACCCAGATCATAGGTAGGTGTCCCTACTGTACTTAGTAGAGAAGAAATGTCGCATCATCCTGTTTTGGGGGGTATGTTTTACCTTGCTGTAAGGGAAAGGAACAGTTAGTGCCTAGTCAAATGACACTTAGGAAAGAAAATTTTGGTTTTCTTTTTGTTGTATGACCTTTGTGCTTGTTTTATATTCTCAGCCAAATTCTTTGTCTTGTGTCCACTGAATGTCCTCCTTCCATACTAATCTTTTTTTCTCTTGTTACTCTTGATCATCTTTTTAACTTAAAAACCCTGAGGTTTTTAAAAAGATGACCAGAGTGTAAGTTTAATACTATTTAACAAGAAATACTGTGTCTCTATCCCCCTTTTTTGTTTGAAGGTTGCTTCAGTAGAGTTAATACCTACAATTTATAGTTTATGTTGAGAGAAAGGACATATTAGGGAGAACAGATTGATCTTGGCTTTACAGAAGAGAACTATCTTCTGCATTTTGCTTGAGTAAATAAAAAAAGGGTAGTTGCAAAGTTCTTATCAGAATAGACAATGTCATGATAAGCTGATAAAATCCTCAGACTTAGAAACTACCTCACTGAGGTGTTTTTAAAGACATTAATGCCAGTTATAAGGTGTAGTTTGAATTTACTTCAGTTTAGCGCCCACATAGCCATAGTTTAAGATCAGTCCAGTTTCAGAATAATGAGGTCATGTTCCTCACTGCAGCCTTCAGTCATGAAAATTCCTTATGGATTTTCATCAAGTAGTTTAACATTTTTTAAGCAAGGATGATAGTGTGTTAAAGTATATTAATAAATGTGTTGGAAATCTCAGGTGGCAGTAAATTTTGAGCTCTGGTTACATGAAATAAAGCTTGGTAGGTTCACAGAACTAGCAGCAGGAAGAAACTAAAGGGAGAGGAGTTCAGCCTTTGGCTGCAATATGCTCTTCTCTGGCCGGCATAGGGCTGGCCCTCGTGATTCCCCACAAACAAAGCCACTGGGAACAGATGACAATTAGCTGTGTTTTCTAATGACATTTTCACACAACACAATTCTTTGAACAGCCAGGTGATAATTCTGAAACAATTGTCAATCCTAGCTTGATGTTTTACTTACCAAAATGCACAGACAATGCAGACCGAAGCATTTTTTAAGTTCCTAATGGTAGCAATTTTAGATTTATATGGTTAAGTCAGCAATATTGATAAGCAGTGGTACAAGGCAGTAGTCTTAATTAGTTTTGCTTTGAAACTTAGTCTACTTATCACAGCCTCCTGGCTCTTGATCCTCATGTTCCCAGGGGGTAGGGTCATTGGCTTGTACACAAGGAACTGTGTCCCTCTCGTGCCAGAACTGCTCTACATCAGGGAGGATGGGGATCTCTGTCTTGTCAGTTTTCTCTTTGCTGGAGCAGGGCGAGCCAGCCTTCTCTTTCTCTGGGATGGATGTTGAGGTACCTGGAGATGGGACATTGTCTGGAAGGACCACTGAGTTGCCAGCTGGTGTTTCCAGAGATTCTGAGGCAGTCAGATGTCTTTTGATTATCATCCATTTCCATACACCTTTCACACCTGCCTTGAACTCCTCTGACATCACTAGAAAAATGAGAGGGTTTGCTGAAGAGGTGGAAAACATGAGGACTTCAGACAGGGCAATGAAACCCTGTGGTGGGGCTGGGCCCCCAGCCTTCAGATGCCACATCCACAGCCACGCTATCCATTCGGGGAGCCACAGAACAGCAGAGGTCATGGCCATGCTCAGCAACATCACTGTGAGTTGCTTTGAGCGCTTCTGGTTTCTAAGGTTCTGAGTCTTAGTCCCTTGTTTTTTACATTGGCCATATGCTCTCCAGAAATAAAAGCTAGCCAAGAGCAATGGAAGGCAGAACACCAGGAGAGGGTAGAGCTTCCCAAACATCGACACAAACTCTTTAGCTACAACTGGTACATCCATGAGGCACATTTCCACACCGGCGTGATTCCTGGTGGTACTGAAGAACCATTCTGGGAGGGGGAGCAGGCTTGCCAGAGCCCAGATGCCCCCCAGCACTGACCAGACGGTGCAGTCGTGGATACTTACTGGCTTGGCAGGGTCACTTGCATACATGAAGCACACTTTGGCCACTGCCACAATTGTCAGACTCTTGGCTGCCATGCACATTTGGACGAACCAGTTGGAGGACTTGCAGACAAACCAGCCTAGGTCCCAAGCACCTTTGGAGTATGCTGTGGCTCGGATGGGTGCAGCGAACAGGAGGAGAGAGAGGTCGGCCATGCTGACGTTCAGAAGCAGGGAGTGGATCATGGATGGCCTTCCTTTCCAGGCACTGTGGAGGAGGATACCAATCACACACAGGTTGCCCACGAAGCCCACCAGGCAGACTGCCACCAAGAGAGCTGGCACTAAGGTCCTCCAGTCCTTGGAGTCAGAGGGCAGATAGCCTCCGGCGAAGTGGAGGTGAGCGAGGGACTCGTTCATGGTGCTGGAGTTGGAGTCTGCAAAGGCGGCCATCAGCATCCCCTTTTCCATCCAACTCCCGTACAGAAGCTAGTTGCTTTTTGTCTCTCTCGGCTCTCTTGTACAGGAGGTAAGTAGGCTGTCGTCAGTGTCAAACTGACACCCCTGGGCCCCCCTTCTTGCTTATTTCCTGAGCGCAGACTGTGGAAGAAGGTTGACTGCTAAGCTCTTCTCTGCTGCATGCGATGGACCGTGATTGGCAGGCGGAGCACAAGTTCCCTGCTCATTAGCAAGTCTAATCTCAAATCGTAGCCTGTGGAGTAAAAAAGCCAGTATGCCCATAAATGATGAATGAAGACACACATGTAAGCCGCTATATTCCTGGTGGGTCTCTGAAGCCAGTGATGACAATTATTTTCAACCAGCTGGTTCTGAAATCTTGACTTTCAACCGGTAATTCAGTGAACACTACGTCTGAGTCCTTCAAGCTTCAGTGTGCACCAGAATCACCTGGTTGGCTTGATCCAGCAGGTCTGGAGTAAACCTGAGTTTGTATTTCTAACAAGTTCCCAGGGAATGTTACTACCGCAGTTTGGGGAACCCCATTTTAAAAGCAAGAACAATGCTGCCTTTTCCCCTTGTGGAGAGGGACTTCCTTCCCCCCATCTTCAGCTGCACTTCAGCCCCATTTGCAGCTGGCTGAGATCACAAAGCTGCAAAATAAAGGAAAGAAGAACATCGAATTTCAGATAACTAGGGTTCGTGTAACTATTGTGAATTTTTCAGAGATGATTTTAGAGCTCTGAATTAGAATAGGCTTAGTACGCATACAACTTTTCAACCAGTGATGGTGACTAAGGCAGCCAGGAGATGACTCAGGCTTCTTTCAGAGAGCATTCCTAGGGTTTACTGAGACGAGAAATAAAAATGTGGAAGGCATTTAAGAGATTGTAAAGATGGCATTTTAAAGTTGGGAAAAGAAAAAAAAATATTTGAATAAAATGACTAGAACTGGTCTTGGTGTTCTGGAGACGGAGATGAGAGAAACTGAATTGTCGAGGGAAAGGGGTTCATCTCGAGGGTGTGTCCTCTGGGTGGTCTGGAATCTGGATGTTCGTGCTGTGGAGGGTGTGCTGGCCAGAAATCTGACTCCTGGCCGCTGGGGCTAACTTTGCTTTCACCAGTTTTCTCTGGAAACTAAGGGGCATTAACAACCAATTCCACCAACAGGTACTGAATATTGGGGTAGTTGTTCCTGTGGGCTTGTTTCCCTTCCCCAAGAGAAGTAGCTGAGTCTATACCCATAAGCCTCAGCAGCACCACATTTGGGGGTGAAGAGTCCCAGACCATCCTCTGGGGAAGACAGTGTGTGTGTGTGTGTGTGTGTGTGTGTGTGTGTGATGTAGAGAAATCCCTTGCATGCTACTTAGAGCAAATGAAAGTTTTGCAAATGACACACTGCAAGAAAGTTCTACCTGATGTATATAAAAGAAATGAGTCAAGGACCAGTAAATAATGACTACCTTATGTCGTGGCTTATAAGCTTATGAAGCTCAAGGCTTCTGAAGGTATTAAGACAGATGGCTACATGACTTCAAGAAAGCTTTGCCATTCTGGAAGTCTGAGTCATAAGGGTCAGTTGAGGGAAACGAAAGACTGTTGTGTGGTTCTCCTCACACTGACTGATGTGGGTAAACAAGAGTGCCATGGTGCTCCAGCTGGAGACAGTGTCTGGCTTGAAGGACTGGAAGATGAAATTTTCTACCTTCATTAGGGGGAAATTTATTTTAACTTTTTATTTGGAAAGAATTACAAACATACTGAAAACTTGCAGTTATAGTACAGAGTTATCCCAAACACTTTAGCGCTTCATCCCGATTTACCAGTTATTAACATTTGCCATATTTGTGTTCTCTCCACACACACATTTACATGCATATGAATTATTTACAGAACCATTTGAGAAGTGCAAATGAGTTTGAGTTTTCTTCCTGAGTTATCACTAGCTATAATAATCAAAAGGATTATTATGTACATGTTCCCAAAGGAACTTTCTTCTTTGACAAGCCTCACAACCCAAATGTTTCAGTTTGCCTTTTGATGTATTAGAACTCGTACGTCTAGTATTTGAAAAATATGTAGATTTTATCCACTTTTGATTCACTTAAACATTTCGATGTAGAGAATAAATGAAAGTTGATAAACCTGTAGGAATAAGATCATATGCATTTTTCTTTCTTTTTTTTTAAAAGACATTTATTTATGCACACAAGAGCTGGGGTACAGGCCAGAGTCGTGGGAGGTGAGCGGATTCACCAGACAGAGCGGGGAGCAGAACAGGCAGACTGACCGAAACACTGCTGAGGGGAGCAGCGGGCAAGGCAGGAGAGGTCTGCTGCACCATGTGGGGCTCCTCCTTGTCCAGGGGCAGGGATTGAACTCGTGCTGCAGTGGCTGCGGTTTGCCTCACAGTGCGTTGCTTAACCCGCTGTGCCACCAGGGAGGCCCCATATGCATTTTTCTTATTTGCATTGTAAGATGAAGTTATTTTGATCTTTGTGCCTAGCATATTCATTTAAAATGTAGATGAAACTATGCACAGTGGACATTTGTCATTTTCTTGTTTTTATTTATTTTGGGGGAGTTGCTTAGCATTTGATTTCCTTTCCTGCTTGATACAAGGGACTATGGGGAGAAGAGATAGGGGTGAGGGGGAGGAAAACTGTACAGAAACATGATTGAGAGTTATTTGGGATGAAAACTGAAAATTTCGGGCCTCCCTGGTGGCGCAGTGGGTTAAGCAACGCGCTATGAAGCAGACCGCAGCCACTGCAGCACGAGTTCGATCCCTGCTGCCGGCCAGGTGGAGGACCCACATGGTGTGGCAGACCTCTCCTGCTGTGCCCGCTGCTCTCCTCAGCAGTGTGCTTCCGTTGATCTGCCTGTTCTGCTCCCTGCTCTCTGTGGTGAATCCTCTCACCCCCCCACACCTCTGGCCTGTACCCCAGTGCTTGTGTGCATAAATAAATAAATCTAAAAAAAAAAAAAGAAAACTGAAAATTTCCCCCAAATTTTAAATGTCCATTCATTGGTAAATGGATAAACAAATGACTATATTCATAGTGGAATATTATTCAGCAATATAAAGGAGTGATAAATGCTACAACATAACTGAACCTTAAAAATACTCTGCTAAGTGAAAGAAAGCAGACACAAAGACCTTATATTGAAAGATTCCTTTTCCATGAAATTTTCAGAAAAGGGTTATCCATAGAGGTGAGAGGTAGAACAGCCCTGTTCCGTCACTGAGGGTGGGGAAGGGGAGCAACTGAGATGGACACCAAGAATGCTTTGGGGTGATAGAAATGTTCTAAACTTGGTGTAGTACCTGGAAGGGGCACCGAGCAAGTTCTCGATGATTCTAGCAGACGGGGTAAAGGAAGGAGTCCTGGAGCCCTCAGTGGCTTTTTTGGGTTTTATTGCATCATTATCTCAGAGCTGACCAGAGCAGGCAGGGGTGCCAGGGGGATAGGAGGCTGGCAGCATCTCACTCTCTCAGCTGCTCTGCTCTCGTCCTCTGTTCTGCTCTATGTTCTGCTGGCGTCCTTATGATGCCGCCCTTATACGCTCGTGTCTAAACCCAGGTGCACCAAGTTGCGCATGCCCACTTAGGCACGTGTGTAGAACCACAAATGTCCATAATTATACCAATGGTGGGAGGGCAGAAAAGCCTGATAACTTTTCTCTGACCCTGCACTTGGATTGTGGGGATGGTCATACAACACTGTACCTGCACTAAAAATCTTGAACTGTTGGTTAAAACGAGTGAATTTCAGGTTATGTAAACTATACCCCAATAAAGCTATTTTAAAAAATAGAGTTATTTGGGATGGAGGAAAGGTTGATTTCTCTGCTCTGTGAAAGCTGAGCAAATTCTGGTAGAGGGGGCATTCTGTTCTGAGACCATGATTAAAAAAATGTTTTTAATGGAGCAAGGGAGACATTGTGACCTGGAATTACTAAGCCAGAGGACAGTCCTAGGTAGGAAAGGAGGACATGGGGCAGTGGGAAGAAAGGGACACCCAGAGAGAAGGACTCAGAATATGCTGCCTCTGATGCCCTTGGAAGTGGGCCTTCAGCATAGATTTCTCCCTCTCCTCTGCACCCATGCTCACACCCCAGCAACAGTGCACCCCCAGGTGCCTCAGCGGGCCCTGTGTTGCTTTTCCTGGACATTCAGAAGCACCATACAACAGAAAAAGCTGAGCAGCAGACATTTTTTAAAGTTTTGCTTGATAGCTAAGTTGTGAGAGATCTCAGTTGGTTTAAACATCAAAAGAACCCAGACAAAGCAAATGGATGGCTAAACTTTTAAATGGCTTCTGATAAAAGAACAGCTAAATGTGACTTCTTACCAGGACTGGGCAATGTTTATCCTCTTGCTCAGTTCTAGAAGGGCTAATAATGAACAGTCACTTACTGAGTGAACCCTAAGTGGAAACCCCTGTGCTCACAGCTTCTGGAGCAGGGGGTTCCCATCACCTCCTTGCAGACGATGGTGCTGAGGCAGAGAGGGTCCACACAGCTGATAGAGTTGGGGTAAAGAGCCCCATGGGTCTGCCCCCAGAGCTGGGGTTCCCAGGTAGGTGTTTGTAGCAATAAGATCTCCTGCCTCACAAAACTATTGTGGAATATTTATAGTGCTTAAGCAAATCAACTGTGAAACTGGTTTAGTTCAGTTCAACAGCTATTAATGAACCCTTTGGCCATGGGAATACAGAACTGGCAGTGGATATCCACCCAACCACTTCCTCCTCTGTGCTAAGCACAAAGCTAGAGATTTACTCCCTGGAAATCAGCATGGCAAGAAGTGTCCTTTTTCTTGAGCTTACAAGCTGGAAGCAGACATGGACAGACCAGGGGTTTCAACAACCACAGGTTCTGACTACGCAGTTCCCTGGAGAAGGCGCACCTGGGGGCAAGCCGTGACTTGGTGGGGGGAAGGCAGGTTCCTCCTGCAGAAGAGAAATCTCAACTGGGGCCTCAGCCATGCGCTCACCAACCATCTCCTCTGGAGCTCATGCAGTACCCCTGAATCAAGTGCATGGGAAAACAGCTGCTTTTGATCAAGTAGTTAGCAAGGTCTCTTGAGAGTCAAGCCCCCACCCTACAGGGCGTCAGGCTTTGGGCCTTGCAGGTGAAGCCCCTGGAGGACTAGGCACCAGCTGCAGGTGTTTAGCCCGCGGGGCATGCGCGCTGCACATATCCGCTCACGAGCTGGCCTGGAGGTGCGGGGTTCTCAGCTCTCTGCCCTGCTCCCACCCCGATGTTAACCGAAAGGCTGTAACTAAGGCTGGTGCTTCCTTTGCTGACGGCCTTGCTTCCCGCCCCTGCCTGTGCCCTTGTTGGGGAGCAGTTCGCCTGTTCTCTGCGGCGTGTTTTCGTTGAGGGGCTCTCGCAGCGGCGTGCGCCATTACTTGGCGTCTGGCGTCTTGGAGTATGGTTCCAGGCTGCCCTGTGAGCTGAGTGACACTCCCTCTCTGCCGTAAGTGGTGGGCAGGTGGAGGACTGGGGTTTGGGGTGCAGGCTGGAAGTCTGAGGACTCCAGGCGGGCTCTTTCTGAGTTCTTGTCTTCAGAAAGGAAAAAACTCAACCTTGAGACCAACGGTACAGAAAAGCAAGAGATTTCTTAGTAGGAGGAAGGACAGGAAATCTCCTAGCCCATGGGTCCCGAGTGGGTAGCCACCGAGGGGGTAAGAAGTAGGTGCTTTCTGGGTACAGCGGGCAAGGAGTGGGGGTTTGGTCGTTTGGTGTCGCTACATGTGTCTGTTGCCGGTTGGCTGGACCCGTAGGGCTCCATGAGGGACCCAGGGGTCCATGGGGTCTCCAGAGGCCCACCGGCTCTCCATGTTACCTGGCCTGCGTTCTGGAACCAGCTCTGGCCAACTGCTATTGTGTTTGGGTTCTGACCATTCCATTTTTAATTGCGTTGGGGAGTGCTGTCCTGATTGACGCTGATTGCTTCCATTGATAAATGGACTTTGGGCCTCCTGTGCCTACATGACTGTCTGTACCCATTTCCTAGCTTTCTCATTTAGTGGGCACCTGTGTCGGGCAGCCTCTCCCCCACCCCCACCTATGTCCCCATCAGTCCCGCCCCACCCCCTCTGCTGTTGGTTAGGTGCTTCTTAAGCCCTGGGTAGGGAAGTCATAGATTGAGACCATCCTTAGAAGGTGGTCATCAAGTCTGCTAACATAGGTTATCATTTTTGTCCTGGGATGTAATAATTTCAAGCCTTTGGTTATGCATTTGCATCTGACTCCAGACTTCACAGGCAGCCTGTAGATGTCCACCTCCCTCCTTGGCCCCCAAGACTGGGAGTCAGAGCTCTAAGCCCTACCCCTTAAGAATGAGTCTGTTAGATCTCAGAGGGGCCCTTTTGGATCACCTGGTTCAAACCTTCATGTTCCAGGTGTGAAGAGAGGCGCAGAGTATGACTTCTGCTTGGTCACGAGGCTCCTTGGTGGCAGATCATGAGCTGGAATCCAGGACTTTCAGTTGCCAGGTTTGTAGCTTTTTGTTCTTCACCCTGTCCTGCTCTGTTTACTCCAGTGCACCAGAGTTTCCCCTGAGTTACTAGCTTTTTTTTTTTCTTTTTCTTTTTTTTTTTTTTAAAGATTTATTTATTTATGCATACAAGCACTGGGGTACAGGCCAGAGGTGTGGGGGGGTGAGAGGATTCACCACAGAGAGCGGGAGCAGAACAGGCAGATTAATGGAAGTACACTGCTGAGGGGAGCAGCGGGCACAGCAGGAGAGGTCTGCTGCACCATGTGGGTCCCCTCCCCCCGGCCGGCAGCAGGGATCGAACTCGTGCCGCAGTGGCTGCGATTTGCTTCGTAGTGCGTTGCTTAACCCACTGCGCCACCAGGGGAGGCCCTTTTTTTTCTTTTTAAAGATTTTATTTATGCATCTAAGAGCTGGGGTACAGTCCAGAGGCATGTAGAGAGGATTCATCAGAGACAGAGTGGGGAGTAGAACAGTGAGATCCACTGAAATACACTGCTGAGGGGAGCAGTGGGCGAGGCAGGTGAGGTCTGCTGCGCCATGTGGGTCCCCTCCCTGGCTGGGGATTGAACTTGCGCTACAGTGGCTGTGGAAGCTCCACAGTGCGGTGCTCAACCCCTTGCACCACCAGGGAGGCCCTGAGTTACTAGCTTCTACTTTGACTTTATGGAGCCAATTTTTTGACTTAGTGTGATGACCCTTTGGAAAGCAACAGGAGAGTGAGAACTTAAGGAGGTACCTGTGTTGTGTCAGCTGATGTAGACCTTGAAATTTTCTTTTGAAACAGTCCTGCCAGATACCAACATAGATTTGTTTCTCTGTATTATGACACAACTAAATTATCGCTAGTTCTACATCTTTAAAATGGCAGCTGGATGTCTTTAATGATCTATAGGACAGGGTATGGGCTGGGGACTCCAGGCTCTGAGCATCTCATGTTACTGAACTTTTAATTTTGTTTTTGTACACTAAGTAATGCTTCCCTGTCAACCTTGAGTATGTTCTTTTCTCAAAGGTATCTTACATCCTCTACTCAAAACTGGCCTCAGCGATGATTTTTCAGGAAGTACCATTCTTGTCCACAAACACTAAGTGACACTGGAAATCTTTGAAGTAGTTTCGTATCTGGTTACAGCTTCCCGTATTCCTGTTATGTGGGCACCGGGATTAATGGATAAATATAAGGAGCCCTTAAGCTGCTCATAGCAATCCCAAAGTCTTTTCCCCGCCCAGTCTTGGGTCATCCATGCACAAAGCAGCTATTTCAAGGTCACATGACTCATAAGTGATGGGCTTGGAATTGGAACCCAGGCGTCTGGCCTTGCAGACTCCAGCGCATTGACCTGTCTCCCAAAAAGGTTTCCTTCCATTAGCTGAGTGCTAAGTAATGAGTTACTAAAAGCAGGTACGGGGCCAACCCCATGAGGGGAGGGACGTGTGTGCTGACATCATGTGTCCTGTAGGAAGTAGTTATTTCTCTGGGACATTGACCAGACCCTAGACATCTCACTGGGGTCACCTCTCAACAGCAGCCCTGGTTATGGTAAAAGTAACTGGATAGCTTGGTGACTACCCTTTCATATCTCCTTATACACATTTACAAATTATATACATGCATGCATTTTTGAATAGGGCCCTATTAAATTCCACCATGAATGTGCCAACTAACTTTTTAAAAATCGTATTACTGAGGTAACAACATTGGTTTACATCACAGTATATGGTCCCAGGGTGCAAGTCCTCAGATGTGCTTCACCCCACCTACCACCAGAGCACTCACATGCATATATCGTAGACTACTGGGCCTCCTCCACCTGTGAGTGAGGAGGGACCCCCCCCATCCTCCCTCCGCTAGTCTCAGAACTTCAGCTAACTTTCCTGTTGTTGCAGCGTGGGGAAGTGGCCTGTGGGGAAGAGGCCTGTGGGAAAGATGAGGGAGAACTCTGTTCAAAGTGCAATTAGAAAATATCCTAAAATATTTAATAATCACTTGGCTGTAGAATTAATATTTGATCTGTTTCCTGGAATCAGATAGTTCTTCATTCTGTCCTTCATAAACAAATGCAGCTCCCTTCCATAAAGCCTCCACGAGGGACAAATGATTTTCATCTTGGACAGCTGGGTCACGTCTGTCGCCATTTCAGGTGTGATCTGCTGAGGCCTATGCTCCTGGTCGCCGCCAGTCATTTTATTTTTAAATTCCCGCCCATTTTAACACTGCTCAAGCAAAAACACCCAACTCCACAGCTCTGCTGAGAGGGCGCTTGGGCTGAGCAGGCAGCGCCCCCGTGTGACCGTTCGAGAGGCTGCTTCACAGGACGGCCAGAGAAGGGATGCGGTGGTCTCGGAGTGTGAGGGTGTCAGTCCCCGGCATACAACCACGCAGGTTGAGTGCAGGTTAGCAACAAGCGTTGGGTGGGACAGGGATGAAAAATACTTTAGGGTTAGGATGTTTGAGGAAAAAGAACACAAATATTAAAAATATTTTAAAATGTTCATGAAGGCAGGTGTACTTTTTTTTTTAAAGGTTTATTTATGCATACAAGCTCTGGGGTACAGGTCAGAGGTGCAGTGGGTAAGAGGAGTTACCATAGACAGAGAAGGGAGCAGAACAGGTAGATCAACTGAATACACTGCTGTGGGGAGCAGTGAGAGAGACAGGAGAGGTCTGCTGCATCATGTGGGTCCCCTCCCTGGCCGGGGATCAAACTTGTGCTGCATTAGCTGCGGATGCTGTGGATGCTTCATAGTGCTGTGCCTTAACCCCTTGTGCCACCAGGGAGGCCTCAATGTACCATTTTAAATGGGATCGAGGACTCAACGCATCAGCCCTGCTTGGGAACTTGTTAGAAATGTGGAACTCCAGGCCCCAACCCTGACCCCGGAATCAGAATCTGCATTTACAAGAACTTACATGGTTCACGTATGAGGCAGAGTGTGAGACTCATGGTGCAGAGTAGGGCAGAATCTGGGGCTTGCAGACTTGGAGACTTAGGATTGGGTTGGACTCCTGGTTCTGCCACTTATCAGCTGTGTGGTATCGAGCAAGTGGCACCTCTGTGCCTCAGTTTCCTCATTTGCAAAGAATGGTATCAGTATATCATTAATAAGACAGGATAATCATTAGCTCTAGCATCATCACTAATATTTAATGAGCACATCCCACATTCCAGGCATTGTCCCAAGCACTTTTTATTAATTGATTAATGAGGCAATGAAACATATGCTGGCAATTGGCAAATGCACATCAATGGAAAAAAATGATGCCATGGTTATTATGATCTCTGTTCAGCGTGGTCTTCAGGCAAGTAGGATGGAGTGGGTGCCTCCCTGGAGAAGGAAGCTTGAGGCTAGGCAGGTGGAGATGGGCTGTTGAGGCCTGCTGGGAGCTTTGGGGGCTGGGTTCTGAACCTTGAGCTGCTCTAATCACTAGTGATGCAAACGAGGTTATTTAAACTAAAACCCACTTCAGAGCGCTTGCTTAACCTTCTAAACAGCAGGTAAGGTGCTTAAAATGGTGGTTCTGACTTTTTGGTCTTTGGACCCATTTATACTCTTAAAAATTATTGAGGATACCAAAGAGCTTTTGGTCACTTGGGTTATCAATTTACCTTGTAAGAATCTAAAACTGAGATTTAAAATACTCATTTAAAAATAACAGCAATCAGCTCATTATCATTAACATGAATAATATGAGAAATAACTGCATTTTTAAAAAAATTTTGTGCTGGTATTTTATGTTCTTGAAGTCACTTTCATGCCTGGCTGCCAGGGCGGTTTATTCTGTTTCTGCTTTCAATCTGTTGAACTAGTGCTTGACAGGTCATATCTAGAAAACTGCATGGTTCACTTATAAGAGAATGAGAATGCAAAAGGCAAATACAACTTACTATTAGAAAGTAGTTTTGATCCTGTAACTCCCCTGAAAGGATCTCAGGGGCTCCCAGAAAACTGGTTGAAAAGATGAAATCTCACTCATTGTAGGCAATTATCTATAAGAAAGGACAAATTATTCCTTCACATTAATTGCTAAATGATGCAGTGCTCACTGGGAACCCATGTTGTTGAAATGAATGAAACAGAATTTCTCAGTTTTTGCAGATACGGACTGGATTCTATTGTACTTCCATAGGAGGCTTTGATGAGGCATACCTGGCAATTGACCTTTAGAATTCCAGCTCAGTGGAAAAAATTTGGCATTTTGCGCTCTGTGGCCGTTCCAGCTGCTACTTGGGAATGTGGTGATTAACTTGCAGGGTGCGATCAAAACACTGCTTGACTTTCATGTCATATTTTATCTTCTAGAGAGAGGAGAATGGTGGTGAAAAGTAAAGCAGAATCTCTCTAATTGAATATATAGCTTTCAAAATACAGCTGTCAAACTGTGTAAGTTGGAGTGGGATATAAAAATCTTTGCACGCAGACTGGAAAGCCCTGTGAGGTTGTGGGTTCCCCCTGCTTGGAGGATTGCAGTTTGTCATCGCTTTGTGACAGACAGCCTCTTGTTTTGGTCCTGTGATGGCTCCTGTCTGTGCTGTGTTGTGACAAGAATTTCTGACTCTCGATCTTTGGGATGGCTACTGTCAAGGTCAAATTATACTTTAATAATTAAAGCATGATATGTTTTAATCATGTTCAGCAATATAGGAAATTATGTCTTGGAGGAAAGTTAGTTTTTTATGTAAATCAAATTCTGAATTTAAAATAAAAATTACAGTACGAGCAATTTGTATTCAGTGTGGCTTTCCTGTTTATTTTCAAATGGTGGTCTGTCGAAGTCATAACCAGTTTGTTTCCTTTTTTTTTTTTTTAGATTTATTTATTTATGCATACAAGCACTGGGGTACAGGCCAGAGTTGCGGGGGTGGGGGGGGTGGGGTGAGAGAATCCACCAGACAGAGTGGGGAGTGGAACAGGCAGATCAACTCAAACACACTGCTGAGGGGCAGGCAAGGCAGGAGAGGTCTGCTGCGCCATGTGGGTCCCCTCCCCAGCTGGCAGCAGATTGAACTCGTGCTGCAGTGGCTGCAGTTTGCTTCATAGTGCATTGCTTAACCCACTGCGCCACCAGGGAGGGCCCCCGTTTGTGTTTCTTGAATACATACCATCTGATACTGGGAATTGGTCAGGAATATCGATAAAGCAAATTTGCTTTTTGAGAGGCTGACCAATTTACAGATGATGATCAACAGGAGGGAATAACTTGGTAGTATTCTGCAGTTGCTTGAATTGGCCAGCAGAGGGCGAGGGAGTACAACATCTCGAGGAAGAAAACATCCAGGTCCGTAACCTGGTAACCTGTGTGGATTCAAATGTTGAGGGTGTTAGAGCGCTGACCTTCCGGAATGGGAGGCGGCTTCCGGTCTGAAAGTCTCTCTGTGCTTGGTTCTAGCTGATGGTTGCATTGTGGGAAGAGAGGTCCAGTGTTGTCAGTCTTCTGATTTTTCAAGAGACCCTTCTTGATATCTCTGTAAACGTTTCTGTGTGGAATTTAAGCAGTTTTCTAAGATATTGTTTTAAAGCATCACTCAGACAAAAAAAGGTAGCCACCTCACGAGTGGATTAAATTTGGCCTGTGATCCGGAAAGACCTATAGAGTCCTAGAATTATAAATAGCTTATTACAAAAAGAGACTTGTCCGAAATGTCCATGGTATTATTTTTTTTAAAGGAAGGAGAGTGGAAGCAAAGATAGACTTGCTTTCATATTTCAGAGGGAGGTCACAGTCTCTGGGATTGAAATTTCAAGGTAATAATACATTTTTCTTTGGAATCCTGAAGTCGGAGTTGACCTGCCTGTTAAGAACTTTCCTTCAAGTAGCACATATCTTTAATTATTCAGGTATTGTTTTACAACCTTGAATATGATTTAGGGGGACAGGCTCAGCAGGCCCACCAACAAATTACCCATAATCCTTTATCAGAGACGACTGGGTCCTTTGACCTTATATTTCTGTGGAGATCAAATCTCCTTTGATAGTCATGTCCATCTTTGTAGGAGCAGCCGTGTCTTGGTGGAAGTGGTCAGTGGCAAAGGAAACTTGATTCTGCCAGGGATGAAGTGGCCATCCAAGGGGAGGGGCGGGGGAAAGCACTTTGGCAGGTACGAGTCCAGGAGGTGTGATCAGGTGGGAGACTGGCTGTGGTAAGAGGGCAGGAGGGGCAGGTGAGTGCAGACACCCATGTGTTCTCCTTTTGGAGGTGCAAGATGTGGGAGCTTCTGTCTGGATCCTGTTGTCCTCAGTGAAGCCATCATGTAGAAGGGGGTCGAGGGTGGACGGTTTGAGGAGCGAGCACAAATGAAGACGTGGTTCTTCTGACGCAGCAGAATTGCTGGGTCTGGCTGGATGTTTATTTGAGGTTGGGGGTGTTGATTTACAATGATGCCAAACTACTCAGGCCAAATGTTACAGGTGTGGATTAGAGGAAGTTGATGATGGGGCTATTCTGAGATGGGGTTTTGCCAAATCATGAAATCAGGAAAGGCTGCCCTCCGTTTTGACCCCATTGTCGATACATCTGGTGCGTCTTGCTGGTCTTGCTAATCTGAAGCTGGTGAATGAGTGGAATGTGGACTTCACATCTTAATTACAATGCCCCATGTCCTTCTCCAACTGGCTAACGAGCTTCTCATATCTCTTGTTTGGGAAGATTCCCTAAGACCAGCATCCGTGAGAGCCAGGCTTTCTCCTGTGCCTTGGTGACACTGAGTGGGACCACATGATGTCACTCTCACCACACAAGAGAATATGACACAATGTCATCTCAGTTATGTCTGTGCGCGTCCCTCCTGATGTAGAAACACTGACGACAAAAGAGAAAATAGTTCTCTGACAGGGAAAGTAATAAGCCCTTTCACCTTTGGGGCCTGATGATCAGTGACTACAGAGTCCTGTAAATAGCTGGGGATCTTTTGGTCTGGGAGGGGCCTTGCTTATTGCCTGCTGCTGTTTCCTGGCCAGGCAGTCCAGGGCTTAGCTTCTCTGATGGCGACACCCAGTGATAGTTCAGGGAGGTTCCTTTCCTTGAGGGTGTGGCCCTTGAACAGGCCAGCTGTCACATGGCTGCGGCAGGTCAAGAGCAGTTCGGAGGTGGCTCAGGCCAGGGCCCTGCCTGTTGCTGCATCACATTCTCTAGCGTGGATGTTTTCCCCTTTATCTTGTGTTTTCATTTTGTAATTTTGTAAAAGTGTGAATTACCACTTTTTTCTCAGAGATAAAAATTTTTAAGCTAAGTAATGAATGGCACATTCTTAGATGTGCATCATAAAGTCACTACCTCATGAAACACTTGGAATTTTTGTCTTCTCATCTAACCCTTAAGTTACAACTTCGTGAAAGTCATTGTAATAATGATCATACATGTACTACTTTCCTTAAAATGCTTGAATTCAGTTATGACCATTCCATTGCAAAGATCTACAAGGAGATAATTGAAAAATATCTCCTTAATTTGAATGTCAATTTTTAGATGTACAAATATATGTATGGATTCTCCTAAAATTTAAATATGAAAGCTAGGGCTGTTTTCTTTGGCCTGCTCTGTGTACTTGCACACCTCACCTCATTTCCTCAGACAGTAACTGAAATTAGTTTTGTGTCTTTGTAGACTGTTGGCTATCCAGTCTATCAGTTGGGATTAGACTTGGATGCATGTGATAGTCAAACCTCAAATAAAAAGAGCTTTGTTAGATTTCTTTCCACACAGGAAAATCTGGACTGGCAGAAGTCTAGGGCTGGCTTGGTGGGCCTTTGATGTCATCAGGTATCCAGGTACCAGCCTGCCTTTCTCTGTCATTGTCTTTTATCTTCCAGGTTACCTCCTGATCCAACATGGTGGCCAAAATTCTACCATGTGTTATTGCTGCAGGCCAGTCTTAGAAGAAAGGAAGGTATTGTTCATTCACTTCTTGTTATGTAATGTATCCTTGCCCACAATGTAGTCAGAATGCTATAGCTAACTGCAAGGGATGCTGGGAGCTGTAGTCTTTCAGCTGAATTCATTGTCATAATGAATTCATTTAATAATGGTTCCATTATTAAAGAGCAGAGGAGAAGGAACCTACCATTCATTCTCTGTATAAAATTACATAGCATCATTTAATTTTTTAAAGATTTATTTATTTATGCATACAAGAGCTGGGGGTACAAGCCAGAGTTGTGGGAGATGAGAGGATTCACCAGAGACAGAGTGGGGAGCAGAACAGGCAGCTCGATCGAAATATGCTGTTGAGGGGAGCAGTGGGTGAGGCAGGAGAGGTCTGCTGTGCCATGTGGGTCCCCTCCCTGGCTGGGGATTGAACTCCTCCTTCTGTGCCATGGATGCTTCACAGTGTGGCACTCAACCCACTGAGCCTCCAGGGAGGCCCTATTTTATTTTTTTCTTAAATTGTTTGCTTTCTTTTCTAGGTGCAGTCCCCATAGAATTTCCACCACCAGTTCACCCGTGCACCATCATTATAGTCCCTTGTATACATAGCATTGTTTTTATATATTATACCACACATGTAATTTTGCAATGTTATTTTTTCCATTTTAGTGGGCTAGTGCATATAATTCTACCACATTTTATCATAGTTGCATAGTATTCTACACTGTGCAAATACTGTAATTTGTCTAGCGATTTCTCCATTTAGGTTACATCTAACTTTCAACAAATGGGATTGTAACCAACACCCTTACACAGCACACTTGGGTGTTGACTTACTCTGTTTGGGCTGTTGTAACAAACTGTCATAGACTGGGTAGCTTATAAACAACAGACATTATTTTCTCACAGTTTTGGAGACTGAAGTCTGCGATCAGGGGCCCAGCAGAGTCAGGTTCTGATCAAAGAGAGCTCTCTACCAGCTTGCATGCCACCACTTTCTGCTGTCTCCTCACAGGCTGGAAGGGACTGGGAGCTCTATGGGATCTCTTATAAGAGCACTGGTCCTAGCTGAGGCTCCGCCCTGGTGACCTTATTGCTTCCCTAAGGCTCCACCACCTGACCCCATCACAGCAGGCATTAGAATTCCATTGTGTGAGTTTGGGGGGAGACACACACATTCAGACCATACAGGTGTCATATCCAGAACAGGTACTAAGAAGTGCAGTTGGTGAGTTGAAGTTTACTCATATTCAAATGTATCAGAGCTGTCCAAATTTGACTCGAATCTGGCAATGCTGTTTTAGTCCCCATCATCAGTGTACGAGAGTTCTGTCTCACCTAACTTTGCCTGTACTTCATGTTATGCTACTATGAAGTTCCCAACATCTTATGGCTCCAAAGAAATGCTTGCTGAGACCCAAGAACTTGCTGCCAGAAATTAGTTTTTATCTAGAACTTCAAACTTCCCATATATTAATTTTCCACCACGTGTCTACTTTTGACTAACTACCTGCTCTAGACCCACATCTTGCTCATGAGCAGAACAGGACAGTGTCAGAAGATCTTGGCATCTGAGAACCTCTCACCATATCAGCTACTAAGAGCTGACAATTGCTGAGCACCTATTTCATGCTGGACACACGATGTCCAAAGATCTGCTCACAGCTAGCTTTGACCTTCTCAGTAGCCAGGTGCTAGCCACCCCGCTTCTACAGGTGTGGAGGCTGACAGGCTAGACCAGTTGGCCAGGTTGCACATGCAGAAAATGATGCACTGGGATCGGACTGATTCGAGTCTCTGTTCATGCTGCGGTACAGCATATGCTGGTGGTAATTAATGTTATAAACAGAGCATTATGCGACCCTCACAAAGGCGGAGACTCGGATAGTGAGTGGTGTGGATCTAGAGAGGGGAATAGAAGAGCAAACACAGAGGCTAAGGAGAGCGCACGTACGACCCAGTCCACGCTTTCAGGGCTCAACTCTGAGCTGGAGAGAGAGGGTGTGTGACCCTAGAACCCTCCACAATGATGACGTGTTTTGTAATGAACACATTGTGCAGTGGGGAGAACCCCTCTGCTCAGCAAAGGTGGGTCGGTGCGATTTATGGGTAACTCTAGCTGAAGTTGCCATCTGCACGAGCCTCCTACCTCGTTGGCCTCCTGCCTTTGTCCCTCCTGGGACACAGGGTGATCTTTTAAAAATGAAAATCAGATAATGCACTATCCTCTGAGTATATAATTTTCTTGCTGGAATATTTCAGGACCTCTTCCTCCTTTAAGGTGTTTACAGTCAATCTTTCTCTAGCATTCCCTGCTCATGGCAGGTTTCATGTACTCCTGGTGGCAGCCCCATGTTCTCAGGGAGGTGTCCGTCCATGTTCCCATTTTCCTGGTCACCCGGCCACTCTCCTGCTGTCCTCCAGTCTCCCTTGCACTCACCTGGGAGTTCTCACGTCACGAATGTGTCTGTGGTGTCTTCCCAGGAGGATGCCAAGTGTGATCTCCGCCAAGCAGACTCTTGTCTGCCCACGTGGCCTTAAACAGTCTGGCACAGTGTTTGCAGAATGAACAGGGAGGAAGGGGCTCTGCTGGATCAGGGCTTGGTTTCCTTCTCGTTCGTTGGGATCTGCGTTTTCCTTTACGACTTGTGGATGAGCATGTAACATGTAATAACTGGCAGTTACATGGCAAAGATTGTGAGCTTGATCTATCTGATCTCATGTGATGCGCGCCACAATCCCATGCGAAACTTGTTCCTTTGTACAGATGGGGAAACTGAGGCACTGGCATAGTCAGGACTTGACCTGGGTCCGTTCCTTCAGAGCATGCCCTTTCCATGGTCCTAGAACTCATCCTCACCAGCAGTTTCCTCCCCTTGGAATACAACACGTTCGAGCACATGGCCGGTACCCTATATGAAGAGTGTGGGGTGGGGTCGGTGAGGGTGTCATCAGGCCAAATCCTTTCAGGGAGCACATGGCCCAACTTTACCCCATTTTCAATAAAATGAAATGCCTGCACTCCCCCTTTCCTGGTGTTTGGGACATAGGCAGTCAGCTGTTTTTACCCTTTAGACTTGAAGCAAGGGAAGCGATCGCTCGATTTCTTGGTATCATCAGAGTGGGTGGCACAGCATCTACGCAGCGCAGCTCCCAGCTTGCCCTGTTTTGTCACTAAATAAATTTTCTTAGGCTGGTCCGCCTTGGCAGGAGATCACACATGTGTTATGTCGGTGTACTTAAAAAGTGGGTAATTCATTTGTTAAATGAATATGGCAATTATTAATTTCAATTTATCCTGTTTATTGGGAACAGCTGTTCATTAGCATTTATTTAACTGCTAATTTTAGAGCCAAACTAATTACCTCAAACACACAGCGCCATGGTATCCTGTACACAGAAGCGCGAAAACCGCCGTGCTTGCCAGGGTATGAAAATAGCGAGCACGCCAGGGTGCTGTTCTTCAGGTGACCAGGTGGGGGCTCCCTTCAACTGGCGACAGACCAGATGCTGCAAGCCTGTAG
This sequence comes from Galemys pyrenaicus, assembly GCA_019455555.1. Classification (NCBI taxonomy): domain Eukaryota; kingdom Metazoa; phylum Chordata; class Mammalia; order Eulipotyphla; family Talpidae; genus Galemys; species Galemys pyrenaicus. The sequence goes on along the minus strand of JAGFMF010012132.1, from coordinate 54,912 downwards.
CTGAGCTTGAAATGCTACGGGATCCTCTAAGGCAAGAGTGGCAGATCGTCTCCAGGGTCCAGGCAGGCAATAAAAATGAATGTAATGGGAAGGTCTAAGAACTCGCATAGCTTCATTGGCCTGTATTTGTTTCTTTACTTTTGATTGACATTTAGTTATGAGAAATCTTTCTTTAAAGTAAGAAAGACTATTTCAAGTAAGGTGATTAAATCATCGTTGATTGTGAGCCTGAAATTTTAGGAGACAATGAGGAGCGGTGGGGATTGTGGTAAACTGCAGAACCGGCTGTGGGAGGTGGGGCAGGGCCAGAGGGTTGGTAACTGCTTCTCAGAGGATCCAGTTCTCAGTTGGGAATGTGAGCCCCAAACAGTTAGCTCTTCTAATTTTTAAAGAGAAAAGAATGAAATGAATTTTCATGTGAAATCTCCCAAATTATAGTTAACTCAAATGTTACAAGAATATATAGTGTGTGTACATATATACGTATATGCGATTATAATCTATAGTGTGTAATAAAAGAAAGCCGTATCTGTAGCTTTAGGGCTACTGAATTGTTGCTTCAGGATTCAGGGTGTCTTAGGGTGTGCTTTCTCTATGGTAATACTTATGGCTGGCGAGCAGACTTGTTTTCTCAGGCCAAAGCAAATTAGTTTGGTTTTCAACTATTTCTTCTGGTTCGTAAAATTTTCTCTCATTAAAACTCTTTCACTTAAGTAAAATTCTTAACCATCCTGTGCTGCACAGATGGCTTTTCAGATGAAAGAGTTGGGCTTTATATTCTGTGAGGTCCATGATTCAAAACTTTAATATGACTTAAGACTGTGCAAGTAACATAGCACTTTAAGGGGCGTGAAAATATTAAAGTGATTTTCATGTAGGAGCCATTTGCTTTGGAGACTTTTCTCTCTCTCTGTAGGCAGATCCCCGTTGCCACCGTGCAGAGGGGCGCAAACTCCAGTGTCTAAGGATTACCCGGGGCCCTTGTCAAAGTGCCTGAAATAGTCTGGCACAATATTTGCAGAGTGAATGTTTGATGTCTGCTGGGAGGTTCCCTCAGTGGTCCTGGCGCAGAGGGCTCTGGGATGCTTGGAGAATGCTGATCATTTGTTTCCGTCACCTTCTTGTTGCAGACTTCCCATCACAGGGTGGTCTCTGGAGTTTGGTTGATTGGATTTGAAACCCAGCCCAGCCATTTTGGGTAGTAGGACCCAGAGAAAGGTCTTAACCTCTCTGTGTGTCATTTTGCTTGTCTGGAGATGGTCTAAACTAGAGATGATAATTTCTATCTAATAGAATTACTTTGAGCTTTAGAGAGTGACTAGTATGTGCTTGACCCCTGTAAGCAGGTGTGTATCATTTCCTGAGGCAGAAGACACATGTGGTCCAATAGGTTTTTTTTTTTTTTGTGGTTCACAGACCCAACATAGGTGGCATTGAGCTCACACAGGTTACTCCCTTTCAATTATCTTCTAATCTTCCAGGGACAAAACCTTGGTTAATTGATAAGTCTATCACAGCCTTTTTTAGACTTCACTAACAGGTGTCATATGAATGACTAAAGTTTGAAAAACCCTGGTCAGGTCCATTTGCAGAGTTACTGAATTGCTGCCTGCTCGCCAGGATTCGGTAGTCTCTCCAGTGAAGGGGTTTTTCAAACCCATCGGCAGTAGCCTCGGCTTGTGATGTTTTGCTTTTAAGCAAAGAAGGATCAAGAAAATGAATGTTGACCTGGTAACACCTTCCTGAGGCTGACTCCCAGGTTAGTAGGCGTTACTGAATTTTATTAACTTGCTCCTAGACATATCCTTACTAACATATTAAATGAGCTTTTCTCATTTTCCTCAAATCTCAGCTCTCTTCCCTCTCTTCTCTATTTCTGACTTTTCCACCAATCCAGTTTCTACTCTCCCTGAAGAGTCAGTGAGATTCCTATCTTTCCCTTTTTGAGATTTTTTTTTTTAAATGGGCCAAAAGATACTTTTTCAAAGAGGAAATGCAAATGGCCAACAGACATAGGAAAAAATGTTCGACATTGCTGATTATCAAAGAAACGCAAATCAAAGCCTCAATGAGAACGGCAGAAGAAGGAACCTCTTACACTGCTGTTGGGAGTGCAAACTAGTCCAGCTACTATGGAAAGCTGTGTGGGATCCTCAAAACACTAAAAATGGAGCTTCCATATGACCCAGTGATTCCACTTCCAGGAATCTACCCAGAGGACACAGAAACACTAATTTGAAAGGAAACCTGCACTCCTATGTTTATTGCAGTACTGTTTACAATAGCCAAGATATGGAAACAACCTGAACGCCCCCAAACAGATGAAAGGATCAAGAAGCTGTGGTATATATACACCATGGAATACTATGGCACTCTCAAAAAGGGTAATAAACTCATGCTATCGGCAGCAACCTGGGTGGAGCTGGAAGGGATTAGGTTAAGTGAAATAAATCAGAAAGAAAAATATAAATACTGGATGATATCGCTCATATATACAATATAGAGAAACCAAATAAAGTATTAGGAAAAATACAAAATTTGCAAGTAGACCATAGATCTGAGTCATACAGCAGGGGATGGGGAAGAAGAGGGGTCAAAACAGGGGCGGAAGGGTCACAGGGGACGATGGTGATGGCTCATGGGTGATAATATGGTGGGAGAAGTGCAGAGACTACACCAGAGTAAAGTCCAAAAATTAACAATGAGTAAGAAAATGAATATAAATCAATAAAAATATTTCAGATCTAAAAAAGACAATTTTTAAAGAGCACTTTTAGTTTTACAATAATACTGAGAAGAAGATAGCAATTTCCCATGTATTCCCTGAACCGTTATCAGCATCACTTCCAGAGAGTAAAATCAATTTTTAGCCATGGAGGAACCTATATTGACATAATCACTGAAGTCCATCGTTTTAACTTAGCTTTTGCTCTTGGTGCTATATGGTCTATATTTAATGCCATATATTTGTCAATGTAAAATCATACAGATAATACCATACAAATATTTAATGTCGCTCATCATACAGTATACATACTAGCTTTCATTCGTGACCCTGCTCTTCATTGCATCCCTAGAACTCAGTACGGTTCTTGGTATATTTTAGGCATTGGCTAAATATCATTTGGAGGAATGTGTGATTACCCAATATATCAGCCTTTAATCAGTTAATTCAGCATTATCACTATCTAGCTTGGATTCCAACTTGACTATGTTAGGAATGGTGAAGTACTTGGCATGTTGGGGAGATGAAATGGGGTTTCTGGAAATAATTCTGTATTCTAGAGTGCAGTAACCTTAAACCCAATGCAGTTTCTTTTTTTTTTTTTTTAACTATTTTTTTTTTAAGATTTATTTATTTATGCATACAAGCACTGGGGTACAGACCAGAGATATGGGCGGGGTGAGAGGATTCACCACAGAAAGCAGGGAGCAGAACAGGCAGATCAACGGAAGCACACTGCTGAGGGGAGCAGCGGGCACAGCAGGAGAGGTTGCTGCACCATGTGGGTCCCCCGCCTGGCCGGCAGCAGGGATCGAACTCGTGCTGCAGTGGCTGCGGTTTGCTTCACAGTGCGCTGCTTAACCCGCTGCGCCACCAGGGAGGCCCAGTTTATTTTCATTTCACTCAATAGAGAATTGGCCTGGAGCATGCGCGTGCGTGCGTGCGTCTGTGTACGTGTGTCCACAAGGCTGGCCCTTCCGAGACTTCCCAACCTCAGGTTCATCACTTGCACACCACCACGTCTGTGGCTGTGTGGAGCAGCGAGCAACACATGGTCAGAGTAGGGCTGCCAGAGGCATCTCTAATCACACATTTTAAAAAGAACAACTCTCGAGATCAGAATAACTTCAGGGCCATGGTTTCCAAGGTACTATTTCACTTTTAATTTTAGCTCTAAGCTACTGACATGGCTTGAATCTATGGTGAGAATTCTGTTGTTTTAAATTCCACCGTACACAGCAGAGAGCAACGAATTGATTGCCGTGTCAGACTTCATTTTCTGCATAGCTACACTGGGCTAATATTTAGACTTCAGCCATATTTTTGAGGCCAATGCTGTGCAAACATACTGTGTCCTTTTTAAGTTACAAGGTTGGAGCCTGTGCGTTAGGTCAGGAGGACCTCGGATCTGTCTCTTCTCCAGTGGGGGTGAGGGCAAATCCCCCAAATGGGAGACCCCTCTTGTGCACAGCTGGGAGGCTGCTGATAGGTGGGAGGGGCTGACTTAACAGCACCCTGTCACCTTAGAGTGCTGATGGCCCCAGTGTCCAGCCTACTAGCCCAGTTCCCTTCCTCAGATGCCTGGAACGAGATTCTGGGTGTTTCCACCCTCTCCCCATGTCCCTCATGATGAGCCTTTTTATCATCTGCTTGCCTCACCCCTGGTGGCCAGAGCAATAGTTGCTAAAAACAATGCTAATTATAGCAATAATAATAGCTGCCATTTATTGACCATCTGCTACATTTGGTGGGCTGCTGAGGGTTTTCTGTGTGTCATCTCCTTTGTTCACAAAAGCCCTTTTGTAGCATTTCTTTTTTGGTGGGGAGTTGTCCTCATATGTATCTCCATGTGGCTCTCTGTTGGCTGGGGGGGAGTTCAGATAGCACCCCCTTCCCTCTCCTTGCCTCCAGCAGACAGGGCAGCCGCTTGGTGGGTCCTGAGAGTGTGAGCCTGAGTCAGGAGACTCAAGGATGGAGACCAGGAGAGAGGACCGTGCTGCTGGCAGCCGGGCTCCCAGGTTCCTGTCATTGTCCATCACACACACCTACACGCTCTTGATTCCAGTAAATTCTTTTTTTTTTTTTTTTTTTAGAGATTTATTTATCATACAAGAACTGGGGAACAGACCAGAGTCGCGGGAGGTGAGAGGATTCACCAGAGACAGAGCGGGGAGCAGAACAGGCCCCGCTGCTGAGGGGAGCAGCAGGTGAGGCAGGAGAGGTCTGCTGTGCCATGTGGGTCCCCTCCCTGGCTGGGGATCGAACTCGTGCTGCTGTGCCATGGCTGCTTCACAGAGTGGCGCTCAACCCACTGCGCCACGAGGGAGGCCCTCCTGTAAATTCTTGTAGTTGAACTCTTGATTGCAACCAAGTGTCTGGTTGCATCTGCTGAGTACTATTATCATTTCCATTTTATAGGACCGGAGTCTGAAATTCATGTAAACTAAGTAACTTGACCCAGGTCTGACCACGTGTGTTGCAGGGCTGGGCCTCGCTGTCACAAGCATCGGATCCTGCCCCTGCCCCTCCCACTGCTGTGTCCATTGGTCCAGTACAGGACTTTTCACTGTTTGCCTGATCTTACCGATGCAGTAGCAGTGTCTGAGAAAGACAGTGAAATAAATGACTTTTTCTTCAGAAAAGACACATGACTGTTTTCTCATTTAATAAGAACTGCCATCATTTCCCTCACCCAGCTCAATACTCGAGTTCCCCCTCTCTTTAACCCCTTTGCAGTGCCCCCTAAGATTGCAAACCCGTAAGTTATTGAGATTAAACACTAATTTTTTTCCTTGAAATCTAAAGTCCTAATTAAAAGAAAAGACCAGCACTGCATAAAACTTCATCACTTGAGCCCCAAGACAGGAAGCAGCCATAAAGCAGTGAGGCCAGGAAACAAATGACATGCATTTATCAGTAAATGGGGCTGTGTATGCTAATGGGCTCCGGCTAGGGAGCCTGGCGAGGCAGGCTGGTTGAGAGCACAGTTCATTAGCAGGAGCCAGGGAAGTCTGGTGCCTGCTGTGGCTCCTGCAGGGCAGCGGGGCACGTGCATTTACCTTTGGAAGGATTTTGGTTGAATTGTGGTCATGAGGGGCTGAGATGGAACAGAACATTCCAGAAAACAGGACCACGCTCACCCAACCAGGGCACAGGAGCCTTATACCAGCACTTGCCTACTCCTGGGATATGTCAGTCACTGTTCTAGAAGCTTTATGTGATTTAGTCATTTAATCCTCAAGGCAACTTTAAAAAAATTATTTTTAATGTTGAAGGAGCATTGCACTATATAATATCACATATGCTTCAGGTGTGCAGCATTAAAAATTAATATACAAAACGTATTATGTTCACCACTAAAAATCCAATTCTAGCCTCTACCCTACAGTTGACTTGTTTACCCATAGGTTTAAGTTTTAATAAGTTGCTTTAAGATACAAGTTTGCAACAATGTGTGACACAGTGTAGGATGCAGGTTGACAGTAGTCCTTGATATTGTGGTTACTATTTTTCAAATTGTTTTGCCTTTGAGGCTTATCTATGCTCTGTGTTTCTCTTGGTGCATCTGAAGTATTGAGGGCTTCGGATTCCTAGCTCCAAATTCTTCAAGCTGTCGTTTTAATTCATGGACATTTATAAAGCTCTCAGCATTCATGCTCTGGAGCTGGTGCTGCTGGGAATGTAACTGAGAATGGGACTGTATTGGTTAAGACTTAAAAAACAACAAACCCTGAAACCTCTATGTCCTTGACTTGAAGAGTGGATTTGGTTCAAGTCGTAGAGCCATTGTCTGGTGTCTCTCTTTTCCTACACTCCCCTCTCCCCCCACCCCCCCATCCCTATCTGCCTCTGTTTCCTTTGCTCTGTGTTTTTTTTTTTTTAAAGATTTATTTATTTATGCATACAAGCACTGGGGTACAGGCCAGAGGCGTGGGGGTGGGTGAGAGGATTCACCACAGAGCAGGGAGCAGAACAGGCAGATCAACGGAAGTACACTGCTGA
>JAGFMF010012132.1:11288-48135 GCA_019455555.1 Galemys pyrenaicus | reverse complement strand
TGGGTGAGAGGATTCACCACAGAGCAGGGAGCAGAACAGGCAGATCAACGGAAGTACACTGCTGAGGGGAACAGCAGGCACAGCAGGAGTGGTCTGCTGTGCCATGTGGGTCCCCTCCCTGGCCGGCAGCAGGGATCAAACTCGTGCTGCAGTGGCTATGGTTTGCTTCATAGTGCGTTGCTTAACCCACTGCGCCACCAGGGAGGCCCAACCCTTTGCTCTGTGTTAGCTCAATTTGAAGATGGGCTCTCTCTCAGGATGGCAAGATAGCAGCGGTTTCAATTCTACATGTCCTTAGGGTTGCATCCTGGGGAAAAGTGAGAGACCCAATTAAAAGCCCCTGGGCTTGCTTGGGACTGTCTAAGAGCCCCCAGCCCCAGTGCCAAGGGAGTCCAGGCCACGGGTCTGCTGACTGGCCTTCCAGAGCTGCCCCCCCAGGGAACAGATTGAGAGTGACAGGGGCACCCTCCCGAAGGAGTCCGGCTGGCCTTGAAAGGAAGGCAGTAGATGCTAGGCAGCAAAATCAACAAAATATTGACAACAGGAGCATGGTCGTTGTCCTTCAGCTCCTTACAGTCAAAAGCAGGGATCAGAAGCCTTTTCTAGAAACAGCCTGCTGACAAGTGTTGGAGGTTTTATGGGACCCGTGGCCCCTTTGGTGCTGCCGCTGTAGCATGAAGCAGCATGGATCCAACTTGTGGATCCAGCTCCAGAGCATGAATGCTGAGAGCTTTATAAATGTCCATGAATTAAAACGACAGCTTGAAGAATTTGGAGCTAGGAATCCGAAGCCCTCAATACTTCAGATGCACCAAGAGAAACACAGAGCATAGATAAGCCTCAAAGGCAAAACAATTTGAAAAATAGTAACCACAATATCAAGGACTACTGTCAACCTGCATCCTACACTGTGTCACACATTGTTGCAAACTTGTATCTTAAAGCAACTTATTAAAACTCCAAATGGGATATGTATATTCTTTTTTCTTTGTTTACTCGTTCGTAAAACAAACGAGTGTGGTTGTGCCCCAGTAAAACTTTATTTATAACCTCAGATTTGAATTTCATGTATTTTTCATGTGCTAGGGATTGTTCTTTGGGTCATCTTCACTAATGAAAAAGCTAAGAGTCATTCTGAACTTGCAGCCAGTACAGAAATGGGCAGCAGGCTGGATCAGTCAACCCTGACTTGCTGGTTACAAACAAGAATTTGGTTTGCAGCTCTTATTTCCTCCCATGGGCACATTTATCCATCTCCTAGTGCCATGGAAGCTCTTGGTGAGGGGCACCAGCCCCAGCATGGGGGGCCTGACACCCAGTCCAGATCCCCATCCCTCTGAGTAGCTCATATTTATTGGGGTTCTGTGGCTGTCCAGATCATTATGATGGACACACTTGTTAATTCCCTTTCTTTTGTTAAGTCCTGGAGGACTCTTGACTCAATCAGCAAGTACTTTTGTGCTCTTCTTGGGCAGGAAGCAGCAGAAACCGCTCGATCTACTCAGAGTCTAACTGGTGCTGAAGCGAGGATCTTACTATTTTGTGTAATAAGAAATGAAAAATTTCTTGAACTCTTTGTCTTCCACATAATGTGAGGTTGGTGGAGGCAGCATAAAATGGGGTTGAGATTTCAAGGAGACCAGCATCTGAGACTCTGCACTAAGCTGCTTTGCCGTGCGTTTCCCTTTTTCAGCAGTTTGAAAAGTCAAGATAAAAGCTTCAGTTACTCATTAAGTTGAATTGATTGTTTTAAGAAATTTTTAAAAAATCCTGAGATCATCTTCTTCTTACTTTGTTATCTTTCCTTCTTAAAGTTATGAGAAGTTAGGGGATTCTTTTTTTTTCTCTAAAGACAAATGGCAAAAAGACAAAAAGCCCCTCCCTGAAACATGCAGGTCCCCACTTTTGCGTGAGTTGGGTGAATTTATTGAAATTCAAAGGTCTAAAAGATTCAGAAGTCTAAAATAGGAGAATGAGCTCTACATTCCAAGGTCATAGATCTCTTCCTATATAAAATATCTGAGCAGGGAAGCCTAGCTCATATATATACTTATATTTTTATATGTATAATTATGCATGTACATAGAGATGTGATATTATGTATCTGTTACTGATTCCACATCAGTTAAATGAGTAAACATTTTTTTTAAAAAAAGCAATTTATGCATAAAAGAACCAGGCTACAGGCTAGAGGTATGGAGGGTGAGAGGATTCACCAGAGACAGGGTGGGGAACAGAACAGGCAGAATGACTGAAACACACTGCTGAGGGGAGCAGTGGGCAAGGCAGGAGAGGTCCGCTGCACCATGTGGGTTACAGATAGCATCATAGTACTGAGATTTTAACCCCTGCGCTTCCAGGGCAGTCCTAAATGCTGGTTTGTTTTTTTTGATTAAAATAATATTTCATATTTCACCAAACTATTTGCATTTTAGGCTGTTGGCTTGGTTTAGAAGATTTTATAACTTAACAAGGAATCTTGGAACTTCAAAGAGTTTGAGAAACTGTTTTTTCAGAGCTACCCACTTGGACTTTCAAATGACTTGTGCCATCCCAAGTAGTCACAAATCCTATGCAAAATGGGATATGTATATTCTTTTTTCTCTGAGTTTGAATCCATCATTTGAATCAGATTTTAATCTTTCATCTGCTAGCTAATTCACCAATCTAGGCTGAGCAGCTTCTTAAAAACAAAAAGAAAGTAAATTTCCTGAGTCAAAGTAGAACTGAGGTAGAATTTGCATACAATGAGTCCTTGTTTTATTGCTTTACTGCTTATTTCATTTTTAGATTGGTCTCTTGCAATCTCATTTTTGGGATATTAGATATTTATGATCAAGACTATACAAAACAGTCTTAATTGTAAATGGAATTTTTCATGTTGTTGACGTACTTTATTGAGGAATAACAGGATATAATGCACAAATCCTAAGTGAGCAATTGATGAACTTCACATATATACACACCCCTATGTAATCACACAAATTAAGATGCAGAATGTTCCCATCATTTCAGAATCTTCTCCTTCCCCTCTTTGCAAGTAACCCCTCCTTCTCCACAGAGGCAGCCACTATGGCGTTCATAGATATTACGATTTCTGTCTTTGGAGGTTATTTTGTCTAGCTACGAATTTCATAAATGGAGCTGTATACAGTTTTGGTGATTGACTTCCTTCATTCAATATAATGTTTTTGGTAATCATCCAAATTTCAATAGCCTTTTTTAATTGTTGCACAGTATTCTCTTGTCTGGATTATCCACAGTTCATCCATTCTCCTTGATCATTTGTGTCTTTGGCTGTTAAAAATAATGATGCTGTGAACAGTCATGCACATGTCTTTTTGTGGAGATAATGCACTCACTTCTCTTAAGAGTGAAATGTCTGGGTCATGGGGTAGGTGCTATTTAACTTTGTTAGATACAGTCAAACTCTTTTTGAAAGTGGTTATACATTTTACATCCCTGCTAGAACTATGTGAGGATTCCATTTGTTCTGTGTACTTGTCCACATTTGGTATTGTCTGTTAAAACTTAGCCATTTGGGTGGATGTTTTGTATTCTTTTCCTTCTTCCTCTAACATTTCTGAAGTTGAAATATCTTTTAGTTTTAATAGCAAAAGAAATTTGCCAGCCAGAGGAGTGAGTAGTGACAGTGTGAAGTTTCTTCAAATTCAGACTTCGAGTTTGTAGAAAGAATTTGTTGTCTTGCCTAAAAATTTGAGTAGTAGCTCTTTTTAAGGTAAATTTAAATTAAATGTGGCTATTTCATTGTTGGTAAAAATGTCTTCAAAAAGATCCTATTACCATACAACTCTGAGGCAAAATTATATATACAAATTGCCATACATTGCAACCAAAGGCATTAGAATTTTCTAAATGTGTTGGAATAATTTCTAAGAGATCAGTATGCCATTCCATAAGCAAGAACTTTTTCTGATTGACTTTAGAAAGAAACTACTTAACTTCAGAAATTTCTATAGCTATATAGCTACAGAAAATAAAAATTATGAGTTTACTTTGCCTTGAAAGGATTTTTAAAATTTTACAGTTATTTGGCTTCAAATTCAAGTGTTTTAAAAGTTAACAGTGAAGTGTCTCCTCCTTACCCTGACGTCCTCCCTGGAAATAATCAGTGTTGCACTTTCTTATGTGAACTTTAGGGGCTGTTCTATGCAAAAATAAGCTAATTTGCTATATATATATGTACACACATATAGATATCATATGATATCTACATATCATATGTGTATATGTAGATATATGTAGGTATAATATATATGAGTTATGTCAGTTCTGCCCTAATGACTAAGGTTCTTCATATTATGGCATTATATCAGGTGACTATTGTGCATTCATCATTATTTTAAAAGGTAATGATCTAATCACCTTGAAACTATGAAAAGTTTATGATCCTGAATTGCCCTGTGGTAAAACTGTGTCGTTAGAAATGTGTATTTGGAGTGCTGTTGGCCCTTTGGGAAAATGAATTTTTGGGGGGCTATTAGAAATGTTAAATAAAGTTAATAGAATGGGATACTTATTGTAGTAGTAATCATAACAGCTTGTATTCACATATCCTGCTCTTTTCATTGCCTACAAGCTTTGCCATCATCACTGTTAAATAATTAATTGGATTCCTTTCATAAAAGCAAGTTGGGAAACATCCTAAAATTATAATGTTGCTTGTCCCAGGGTTGGCCTTATGGTATGTGAGAATGTAAGGGTCTGTTAGGAGTGCCCATTAAGTCGTAGTTTTGAGGGATTTATTCATATTTACACACAAAAGTCATTAGTTCATACAAAAAGATGATTATTTTAATGATCATTCCTTAAAAAGATCATGTTTTCCAGTGGTATATTCCCAATATTTTGAGATTCTCCCTATCATTCTTACTCACAGACATAACCCACTGTGTTGTCATCTATTTATTTTTAAAAATTAGAGCATAACCCCTCAGTAGTGTACTTCAGTTGATCTGCCTGTTCTGCTCCCCACGCTGTCTCTGGTGAATCCTCTCACCTCCCATACCTCTGGCCTGTACCCCAGCTCTTGTATCATAAATAAATAAAATCTTAAAAATTAGGAGAGCAAGTAGCCTAACAAGACTTCTGAAAACCAAGCAGACTTTTGCCAAGTGCAGTCTGTGTGTGTGTGTGTGCACGCGCATCTGTATCTGTGTGTATAACTGTATCTGTGAGTGTCTGGCTCTCTGTGTGTGCTGTGTGTGCATCCATGTGTGCATGCATCTCCGTCCGTGTGTGCATATATGTACGTGTGTGTATCTCTCTGTGTATGTGTATGTGTGTGTTTCTGCATTTGCATTCTTTCCCAGTCATCTCTGAGTGAGAAGAGAAAAGACACTGAGAAATAAAGGCTGGAGAAGCCCATTCATCACTGGGGTCTGCCTCTTGGCCTGACTAGTGGCTCCCCAGGGAGTCTTAACAAGGTGCTGCTAAGTCCAAGTTCTTTTCCCTACCCCCAAACAATCCTAGGAACACTATAATTTGAGGCTGTTCTATCACCTTCACCCCCCAGGCTCCTCAGGACCTCCCCTCCCCCATCCATCTCAGGGCCCATCAGGGATGTGGGCAAAGGAAGCATTAAAATGGAGAGATTGATAGCCTTGCGATCACATCGATCTTTATACGTGTTGAATATTATGTCAATTATTCATCACTCAGAGATATCATTGCAGGGGGGAATCGCATTAAGAGAAGCCAGGAAAACTAAAGGTTATAAATCCCGACCCTGACATAGTCACTGAAGCTCTGGGATTAAGCGTGCGTCCTCTCTGTCGGGATGCACACAGGCAGACCTTTTAGAAAGGCTTCTTCTCCAGCCTTACCCTGCTGGGTGGAAAATCAAGCTTCCGGAGGTGGAGAAGGGCTAAATAATTAGCACAGGGCTTCTAGTCATCTCTAGACATAGTTCTCTGGATTCTGACACCACCAAGAGTTTGACAGGTTGGAAAAATGCATTTTCCTCTGTTGACTCCTGAATGAAGCATTTCTCCAGCCCTAGATGACACCAAAAGGGGGTGTCTAAAAAGGCAGCAGATGCCCCAAGGTAAACAGAGCTCAAACCTGAAGACAAAGCGGTTGACAGAGAATCCAGGAGTACAGGGACTCTGTCACCAGCCAGGGACTCATCCTTCCCAAAACTCTGCTTCCTTGTTTTGTGAGTTTGGGGTCCTTCCAATTTCAGTGGGCGCTTTTGAAGATGAAATGGGATAACCTGACTCTATGAGTGAGCCCTCACCTTCATGGAGCTGCTGTTTCTTTAGGTCACACTGTGGGAGGCCCAGCAAAGGATTCTCCAGAGTTTTTGAGGGCTCCTGGGTGAAGCTTCAGTGTTTTCTGGAGGGTTCTGTGTCACAGGTGGCTTGTCTTGGAGTCCTGGTCTGGGAGGGAGTGCTCCCCTTCCCTAGCCTCCCCTTACTCACTAAACACCACCCTCTTATCTCATTCAGGCTGCCTGTTCCTCTCTTCCTCAGGAGCTGCTGCTGAGCTTCTAGTGTAGCTCTCGAGGGGCAGCGGTGGGTGCGATGAAAGGCCCACACCCCTTCTGGAATGACAGATAGAAGATGAGGCGGCCATTGGCTTGAGGACATCCAGGTTGTGGTGGGTACTTGAAGGAGAGAAAGCAGGGGCATGGGCAGGGTGGAGGGGGCATGTGGTCAGGGAGGGCCATGGGTAGCATGAAGTTATGGTGTAAAGGAAGGACGGGCTGGTTCTGTGAGGTGTTCTGGGCAAAGGGATCGGCAAACATGGGAGGGAGGTATGGTTACTTTTACTTTTCATTTTAATTTTACATTATTTTTCATTTTTGTACAGTATATATTTCTTATCCCCATGAAATTCCTATCGCCAGTTTACCTGTGCACCATCACCTGTGCACCATAGTCCCTTGTGCTCTTCCCACCCATTTTGTTCCTCTTCCCTCCTCCTCCCCTCAGGAATATCTCAGATTTATAGTTCTCTGTTGATTTTAATTTTTTATTGTAATCAATTACTTTTTCCCCCAGTCCCTTGTTTGTATACTCTACACTTACTCCTCCTATAAGTGAAACCATCTGATATTTTTCCTTTTATTTGTAGCTTATTTCACTCAGCATAATCCCTTCTAGCTCCATCCATGTCGCTGCGAATTGCATGGCTTTATCTTTTTTGATTGCTGCATAATATTCCATGGTGGATATATAGAGATGTGGTCACTTTAGAAACAGAAAGGGAATAGCCAGACAGGAAAGTATGAGATGACCAGAGAGGTTAGCAGGTCTAGAACTTGGAGGTCATCATGAGGCACTCCAATGCCATCTCAGAATTTCAGGGAGATAAGCAGGTACTTTGATTTGTGCTGGTGGTGGGAGGTTGCTCCCACGCTGTGTGTGCTGTAGGTTGTGTGGAGAACGGAAATGGCAAGGGCAGTTAGAGGCTCTGTGGTGTTAAGGTGAGAGGTGAAGGAGGTTGGGTCAGGTGATAGCAGTGGGGAGATGTTGTTAAGATGGATGGGTCAGGGTCTCTTGTGGAAGCTCTGGGACTTGGTAGGTACTCTGTGTACTGAGAGAATCTGCTGGTGGGGAGAATGAGGGCAGAGGAACCAGAGGGTGGCTCCCCAGGTGCCCTGCAGGTTGTAGGTTTGAGGTATTCTCAAAACTCGGGGGGAAATGACAATTTTGGCTCATGAACTATATCAGCTTTTCTCTCTCTTGGGGGTTTTCTTACAGACTGTCTCCATGGGACCTAGCCTCTCTCCTGTCTGTCCCCTCTGTCCTTACCTGTTTGAGTCTCTCACCAGGTGAGTGTGGCAATGATACCATTTTGTGTTTCATTTTAACTTAGTAAAAACAATAAGAAGAAGACCAGCCGTATAAACTAGGTGACTTTTTGCTGAGCACGTAACTCCCGTGGTTGTCCTTGGCCTTCTTCCCTGCGGGTGCTCTGTTCTAAGGGCTGAATCCTTTTGAGCAGAGGTGACCTGACTTAAAGCTTTCTGTTGAGACCTTCTGACCTGCCCAGGGCCATACTGGCCTTATGGCCTGGGCCAGGTCCTACGCGGGAATTGAAAAAATTTCTTGAAGGCATGCTCCTGCTAACACCCATTGTGATGCTCCCAGGAGAGCAGCTCCCCCGCCCCAGCCTTCTCTGTGTTTCATGGCACACGGGTCAGTTCTGCATGAGGTGCCCCTTGGCGGTTCTAGGCTCAGGGTCTTGCTTTTGCTTCCATTGTTGTATGAGCTGGAGCAAGCTGCTTAGCATCTGGAAGGCCCACTTTCAAGATCTGTAAGATGGGAAACCGACTTCTTTGGGCGCTATTCTTCTTTTTACTGACTTGAATATTGCACCAGTTAAAAAGAAACACCAAATGGTGTTTTGCCATTGCAGCTGGTGAGAGAATCAGACCGGGGGTGGGGGGTGGAGGGAGGGCGGTGAGAGCACTTCGGAGAACATCTCCCCCAATCCTTGGATGCAGTAGCACAGAAACGTTGGAGAGATTTAGAGGGATTCCTTGGGGCTGCACACTTCTCAGAGTGTTTTGAGGTGCACTAGTCGTGAAAGGATCTACTTAAAGCAAGACTTTTGTTCAACAGCCAAGAAGTCCTGCGTATTAAACCCCTTCCGTGTAAACCCGCACGCTGTCTGCCCAGCATGGGCCCCATGGGTCCTGCGGTGCCGAATCGCACAGTCCCTGTAGCCGCCGGCCCTGTTCATCAGGCATCTCCTGCTGGCTTTGTCCTCAAACCTTGTTGACGTCTACGGAATGTGTGCTCTTTGGTGCCTCCTTGGGAGACACTCCTTTAGCTGAAGGAACCACCTTTGAAATGGAGCTTGGAGACAGTTCATAGAAGTGGATAAGACACCAACCCATGGCCCCTGCTGACCAAGTGCCAGAGCCAAGAAGCCATCAGCAAGGAGTTGAGGTTGTATTTTCTGCTCACCTCCCTTCCCCGAGAGGACCTGGGATCCCCCGATGTTCATACCTTCTTGCCTGGGACATGATGATTCTCATCAAGCTCTGAATAGCAGGGGTGGGTTTTTTTTATGTATTAACATTTTTAAAAAATTTATATATATTTGACATCCATTGTAATCCCCATGTATTCCCCATCACCATCTCACCAGTGCACCATCACCTCAGTCCCCCGTGCTCCCGTCTGCCCTCAACCCTCCCCCTCTTCCCTCCCCACCAAGTGTTCCCAGTTTGTCCTTCTCTTTTCATTTTTGGTTTTTGTGTCTTTATTGTTGTTTTTATTATTATTATTGTTCTTATTCCTTTCCTTGATCTTTATTTGGTTCTCTTATATTCCTCCTAGGGGAGGAACCATCTGGTATTTTTCTTTGCCTTCTGATTTACTTGAATAGCAGGGGTATTTTAGGAAGAAGGATCCATTGGGGTTCCAGGGATGTTACACATGAGGAGACCCCATTTGTCCCTGTAGGTTAATTGGTGGATGCCTGTCAAGAGGCCCTAGATGAGACTGAGGTGATGGTGCACTGGTGAAATGGTGGTGGGAAATCCATCAGTTTGACAATTGATGTCAAATATATAAGTAAAGGGAAAAAAGAGGCCCTAGATGAACAGGGCTTCATCCTGCACCCACCCTGACTACCTCACTTAGGCCTGGAGAGCCTGTCTGCTGACTCAGCAGGGAGTACATTGTTTCCCAGGGAGGCAGGGGAATGTTTGGATGGAGACAAATGATGACATTTCCTCCTTTAAAAATGAAGACAACTCCCAGAATAGTTTGAGAGCTAAAGGGACAAGCTGTTCAGGTGAAGATGATCTGGCGGGTTGGGTGTCACCGCCTCCCAGGCCAGGACAACCTCCACTGGAGGTCTGTCCATCACACGGTGGCAGCAAGAAGGAGACGGTGCCCCCTGACCCATTCACTCTCATTACTCTCCGTGGCCGCAGGGAAAGATGTTTCCTTTTCAGAACTGAAGCTGGGCTCTTCTGCATCTGCTCTTCCAAAGCTCAGCAACCCTGTTCGCCCCAGGGATGTGTTCTGAGTCAATAGGTAGAGCAGGGGAGAGGGGCACCCCAGTGCCCTGGCAGCTGGCAGCCCAAGAAGGAGGTGGAGGAACTGGAGATGCCCCATTTATTTTGTGCGTCAAAAAGTCTCGCAGCATCTGTCAAACATTTAAACTTGGGAGAAGAATGGGGCTTACCAGTTTAAATCAGGAGTGATTAATCCAAAGACTTTTCAGCTCCCCAGAAACCCTACTTCAAAATGTGTGAATCTCTGCAGTAGCGTTTCCCACGGTGTTGACATTTTGTGTTTTGCGTTTATGAACTATAATCTGGCGTGGCTGGCTGTGTAATCCACAGGCAGCTGGTCAGAGCACTGGGAGGCCCCGGGGAATGGGGTGCAAAAGAGGCGTGGAAACTTGGAGAAGGGGAGACCACCAGAGCCTGGTGTAGACTGCGCCTGCTTCCTCCAGGACGAGGGGCTGGAGTCAACAGCTAGTTAGCTTCCAAAAATTGGAAAAACTAATATATACACAAGGTACAACGTAAAATATAGATATTTAGTAAGTCTACAAATAATATTTAGTAAAAAATAAATTTTTTTTTGTTTGGACCCCCAAGATTTGAGTTTTCTTTCCTAGATGTAGTTTTTTTTCTTTTTAATGCTCTTCCAGGGATATTCTCTGTTCATACAATGTGTGAGATTATTCATTTAAAGCACAAACATCATTACAGCTATTTTTGCCCCCGTTGTTTAGCTGCTGGACACAGCTCCACACAGTAGGCTGCATCTGGGGCGTTGTTGTTTGCAAGTCTCATAAATGATCTCCGTGTTGTTCTTCTCGGAGGCTCAGATGGTTTCTAGTCCGCAGCTACTAAAACTAGAGTTGCTCTCGAGTTCCTCAGCACTTGTCTTTATACACCATGTCCTTGTGGTAGGACTCAGGCCTCTTCTGCCATGAACTTCCTGACTTCCCTGGAGATGTCGAAGGCCTGGGTGAGGGGAAAGACAAAGAATAGAGCGGTGTGGAGAGCCTCACGCCCTGCCATGGGACTGTGAGACTCGGAGCATCCGGGGCTGGTGAGGCTTCTATTTTTTTTTTTAAGATTTATTTATTTAAAATTTTTTTTAAATTTATGCATACAAGAGCTGGAGTACAGGCCAGAGGTGTGGGAGGTGAGACTCACTCAACAGAGATAGAGTGGGGAGCAGAACAGGCAGATGCACTGAAGTACACTGCTGAGGGGAGCAGTGGGCAAGGCAGGAGAGGTCTACTGTGCCATGTGGGTCCCCTCCCTGGCCAGGGGCAGGGATCGAACTGGTGCTGCAGTGGCTGTGGTTTGCTTCATAATGTGTTGCTTAACCCATTGCATCACCAGGGAGGCCCCTGGTGAGGCTTCTTAAACTCAGTGAAACCTTACTTCTGCTCCAGGCTGGGCGAGAACAAATCTGCTGAGGATTTCAGGGTGATTCTGAAAACTGTTTTGTTTCCTCCAAGTACCTGTCTCGAACAGTGCTGTGAAGGAGACGTCTGGGTAGTCCAGCGGAGTGGCTGAGAGGCTTGGGCTCAGGTCTGAACCACGATTCTGCTTGTTTTTTTTGTGCCTTGGGAAACCTACTTTATTTCCAAGACTCAATTTTCTTCCCTTTTTTTTTAAAGGGCTATCTACTCTATCGTGTTTGGGGACACTCAGTCTGTTGAGACCTGACACGGAGCTGATGTTTATTGAGTGCTCGGCGTTATTACTGTGAGATCCCACCAACTGTAACTCGTAGGGAAATAGCATGTGCTGTGCTTGCTGAGAGCTGATTTTACTCATTTCACTAATATATTTGGAAATACTCACTGCGTTAGTATTCTTTCATTTCAAAGATAATGTACAAGTAAAGATCTAAGTGTTAGATTGCTATGAATTCTAGAGAAGTGGGGTTGGAACAGACAACTTATTTTTTTATTGTGCTACAGCCAACAGTCGGAAACCCACTCCTTGCTGCAGGGCACTGGGCCCACCGGTGCAAATCCTTATTCATTGCTAGGCTTTCAGGTGGTCTGCCTGGAGCTGCTGGTAGTGCAGGCCTCAGTTCAGCATCTGCCTACCTATAAGGTCCAGAAAGATGGATGACTTCAGCCACCTGAAATTGTTGTTAGAAAACACATGTCCAACCTAGCCAGCGAAGGAGAGGGGCGAGAGGGAGGCGGATGCCCTGGAAAGAGAGAGAGTGGAGGGCGTGATGGATAGGTTAGCACCTGTGGACCAGGAGTTGTGCCTCCAGGCTCTTTGGCTTTGGAAACCCCGTCCACATGTACAGTGACTCACTTGATTGCTGCTCAGCTTGTTGCAGGCCACACCGTTGTACATCTGCCCGGAGTCAGACATTTACAGCTCTCCCTGCCACTGCTTGGGGACATAGCATCACAGGCTCTAACCTCCTTTCTTGTTCCATTTTGTGATAGGCTTCTTGCAAAAATAGCTTTTATGGGCCCAAAGCTCTTGGCTACTGTTGATTTCCACTAACAAATCCAGGTCAACCTCACTGAGTGGGAGGCCTCGGCAGTTCAATTTTGGAAGGGAACATTTTTGGGAAGGATTTTGTGGTCTTTTTTGCTGAAAGGCAGTCATGGCTGAACCTGTCTTGGGTGATCAAAAAAAATTACTCAGTGTAGGAGAGTTCCTTTTTCTCCACCTCCTCGCCAACATTTGTTCCTAGTTTTTTAAATACGCATCATTTATTTGTTTTCTTACATTATTGCTCATTTTGGTACAATATTTGATTTCTCCACTCAGGTATAGCCCCCCCCCCTTACTTTCTACCACGGTTTCACTCGTGAACTATAACCATAGTCCTTTGTGCTTTCCCCCACCCCTGTTTTGACTCCTCTTCTTCCCCCTCCCCTGCTATATGCCTCAGTTCTATAGTTTACCTGCAAGTTTTCTTTTTCCTGACGCTTTGTTCAGTTTTCCTGTGGAATAAGATATGTTTAGGTTCATGACCTGACTCTGTGTTTTCAGAATGGTCATCTTGTGTAACTTAGGGAATCTCCCTGTTTTTTTTCCCCCATCTGTAAAATGAGGATAATAATAGCACACCCTATCATTGTTGTAAAGATGCTTATAATACACAGCCTCTAATAAAATGTTTGTAAACTATCAATCATCCTCTTCAATCTCACCTTTCACTTTGCTTTACCTGTTAGTTTTGAGTGTCTGGTCTATATTCCTCGTCATATACAATTACTTTCTTTGCATGTTTAACTCTTGAAAATGGTGTTGCTTATCGATGAATTTGTTGATGGTCTCTCTGTTATGGCAGTTGCCCAGGGAAACCAGATGGCGCTCAGAGAGGTGGAGAGAGAGAAAGAGATTTATTCTTCACACCAGCGGGCTCAGTGGGCTGTTTCCCAAAGGACCGAGCACTGAGTAACATGGGTGGTGGGCCTCACACAGCCTGCGTAGAAAAAGCACATGGAAACGGTATAGTTTGCATACCCTAGATAAGCATCTGCTTTGCTGAGCGCCACTGAACAGACATGGGGTGGGGGCTTAAAGAAAGTGTATGGTTATCTCATGGAACAGCCTGGCCTTCAAGCCCTGTGGTAATTTTCCACTTCATCTCCTCCTGCTCTGGGCTGAGCTCTCCTTTTGCCTTTGCTCACACTTGTTCTCCCCGTGAGGACTCAGTGAGGGTCTCCATAAATAGTTCCTGACTAAATATTATCCATTTCAGTAATTTTATTCTCTTTTTTCTCCATGACTCTTACCTCAAGAACCATTTTAGAATAAAGTTCTCATTAAGGATAAAACTGAAAAGGGTGACTGTTGCTGTGGGTTGGTTTGATGGAATCTGGGGTTTAGGAGAACCTCTTCAGAAGCTAGGATGAAGACCAATAGGGCCTTCTATTTCTCTTCCCTCAGAGACCACTATGAATACCAGGACTCTAGTTTCAAATCCCATAAAGTGTCCTGAGCAAGCTTCTGCAAGAAAGGAGCATTCATGTAATGACACAGAAACATCCATTTTTTGGAATTTAAGGGCATGGATGTCATTAGTCTCCAGGAGGGGGCTGGCCCCAGGGGCCCCTTCACTGATATCTGCCTTCATCTTTTTATCTCTGCAGATCTGCTTTGCCTCGCTGAAGCCCAGGGCTTCTCAAACTATTTGTGCTAAAACACAGTAAACGTGAATTATACCAAACCAAATAGAAATAAAATCATAATTTTTTACTATTAGATTCTGTAGACATAAAATTACTCTGTTTTTGTTCTTAATTCCTCATGGCTTGGTATGAAATAGCTTGTGGGCAGGCAGGATTGTTTACAGAGCCCCTCCCCTCTCAAGTTTGCTGCCCTGGCAAGAAACCAGACCAAACAGAGCTTGATCTCTTAGCCTCCAACTATTGACTTAAGGGTCTTTGCTTAAGGGGCTAGTGTAGCTGTGACCACTAGGTGGAGACAAAGAGTGAACACCTGGCAGCCCAGCATGTTCCCTGTGGGTGGGAGCGCAGTGAAGGGCTGAGTGAAGCAAAGACCCCAAAACGTGTTTAGGAAGAAAGTTTCCAGCCTTACTGCTTTCCTGGTGTCCGTGTCCTCTGAAAGTGTGTCAAAAAGCACTCTGAGAAGTGACTCTAAATGTGTGACTAACCTGGAAGGAAGACTCATAAGCTGTGTGTTCGTGTGCGGGCGATACACCGTGCATATGCAGTTCCATCACATTTGACAGATTGCACTTAGCACAGTGTCTTCAACTTCAGAGTCCATCCACACTGGAACAAATAGTAGGTTTTCTTCACTTTTAATGGATGAATTAAACCAACCCAAAGCAACAGCCACTTTTTCAGTTTTATCCTTAATGAGAACTTTATTATAAATAAAATGATTCTTGATCTAAGAGTCATGGAGAGAAAAGAGAGTAATTCACTGTATGTAGAAAAATGTGTATGCTTATACTTTATCCATGTCTTGGCTCTGTAATTAAAGCTGCTGTGAACGTGAGGGTGCAGATATCTTTTAGAACAAGTGTGTTTATTTCCTTTGACTATCTTCCAAGAAGTGGAATTGCTGGATCATATGTTAGTTCTATTTTTAATGTTTTGAGGATCCTCCATATTGGATCACCGATTTTTTCCACAGTGGCTGCGCTAATTTACAACCATACCGACGGCACACGAGGGTTCCTTTCAGCCACATCTCCATCGCATGTGTTCTCTCTTGTATTTTTCATGGTTAGTATTCTAAAAAGCACGAGAAATAGCTAATCATAGTTTTAATTTGCATCTCCTTAATAGCTAGTGATTTTGAACATTTTTTTTTCATGTACCTGTTGACCTTTCATTTCTCCTCTTTGCCTACTATTAATTGGATTATTTTTCATTATTGAGTGGTATAAGCTGTTAATGTATTGTAGATATTAACTTCTTATCAGATACAAAATTCCCCCCTGTGTTTCACTGTCGATGGTTTCTTTCACTGTGGAGAAACTTTCCATTTTGCTTTTTAATTTTTTACTCTGTTGCTTGTGTTGGATGTCATACCCAAAAAATCATTATCAAGACCCTGGTCAAGGGGCTTTCTTTTCTGTTTTTTTCTTCTGGAAGTTCCATGGTTTCAGATCTTACCTTAAATTTTTAATCCATTTTGAGTTAATTTTTGTGGGTTGTGCAAGATATGAGTCCACTTTCATTCTTTTACACATGCATATCCAATTATCCCAGCACTCTGTTCAGGAGACTGTCTTTTCTCTATTGAGTTTTCTTGGCTCTCTTGTTGAACATTATTAGTTCCTGTACTTAAGTGTTTCTGGAAGCTTTCAACTGAGACTGTGGACATGAGTAGGGAGGAATAGGTCTGCACCAGGAAATAATAGGACAGAATGAATTCATTAATTTGTATGTTTGGTATTCATGAAGTATCTTTTGCATTCAGTGTTTGATACTGAGGACATAGAAGTAAAATGGGCACTTTTCGGTAGAGAGACATATGCAAATTTATAATTCAATATGATGGGGTCAGGTGCTATAATAGAAGTTGTGGTGGGCAGAATTTTGGGGCAGCCCTCAAGTTTCTTACCTCCTTGGTGTATATCTTTCCCTTCTTCCTTATAATGTAGGTGGATCAAATGTAGGTGTATCAAATGTAGGTGGATCTGTGACTAGGTGACCATTTGACTTTGACCAAATAAGCCCTTGTAAGAGACTAGGCCTTCCTGAAGTCAGAAGAGATTCAAAGTATGAGTTAAAACCTTGAGGACACAGCTCCCATGAGTTCTTCAGTTATAAGGAAATGAGTTCTGACAACAGTCATACTAGTTTGGAAGAGGATCTCTGCTCTGACTGCCTGTAAGGGCTGAAGCAGAAGGTCTAGCTAACCCATGCCAGAGAAACTGTGCTATCACAACATCTGTGTTGTTTAAAGGTACTACTTAATTTGTTAGGTGCCAGAGATACATCTGTGTCAGAGATGTACTTGACTGCCATGACATAATGCACTTTCTTAATTCTCCAAGTCAGATTATGGCTCAAATAAAAATGTATGGATGGAGGTGGATCATGAAATTTGTAAAGTATTGCCTGTTGGTGGATAAATGTCAGTGGAGAGGAACACAGTAGCTGAAGACGCATAAGTTGTACACATATGCACTGAAAAAGCTTAGTGTGTCAGGTATTATGTTAGGAGGGGGAAACCCAGAGACACATAACACAGAACCTGCCCTCAGGGAGCTTGTTCTTTATTATTCAAGGAGACAGCTATGGATACACCTAGTTACGTTATGTTCCAACTGGAGACCTAAGCAATTTACTGGGAGAGCCTCAGAGGAGAGAAATGATTAATTCGGTTTGAGATGCATTAGGGTGGTTTCATTTGTAGCATTCTTTTTTAAAATTAAATTTGTCAATCATTTACTTGTGCATATAACTTTGGGGTTACATTTTTATTCTTCCATATGCTTCACTCACCCTCCACCACCTCCCATGCCAGTACCTCATCTCTCTCTTTCTCTTGTTCCCTTCTCCCTGCTCAGAACCAGTATATTTTTTCACTAAAACATATTTGTTTTTGCTATATTTTGCATACATATATTTTTTAAAGGCTTCTTATTTATGCATACAAGAGCTGAGGTACAGGCCAGAGTTGCAGGAGGTGAGAGAATTCACCAGAGACAGGGTGGGGAGCAGAACAAGCAGATAGACTGAAATACACTGCTGAAGAGAGCAGCGAGCGAAGCAGGAGAGGTCTGCTGTGCCCTGTGGGTCCCCTCCCTGGCAGGGGATCCAATTTGTGCTGCTGCGCCATGGATGTGTCACAGTGCAGTGCCCAACCTGCTGCGCCACTAGGGAGGACCATGCATACATATTTGTATGTGTATATTTGTTATTTATATTGCACAGGTAAGTGAAACCATCCAAATATATGTCTTTCACTGCCTGACTTATTCCATTTAGATTAATCACCTCAAGGTCCATCCATTTTTACCCAAAAGTCACTATTTCATCTTTTTAATAGCTGGAAATTAGGCCCTTGACATACCTGTGATGTGCAAATATCTTCTAGTCTGTGGATTATCTCTGTTTTAGTGATGGTTTCTTTTGAGACACAGAAGTTTTTAGTTTTGATGGAATCCAACTTGTTTGCTTTTGCTTCTGTTTCCCTTGGCATTGGAGTTGTGTCTCCAAATAACGTCATTGTGATAGATGTTCTGTAGTGTATCCCCCATGCTTTCTTTTAAGTATTTTATGGTTTCATTTCTTATACCCATAACTTTAATTTATTTTAAATTGATTTTCTGTATAGAGTTAAGTATGTACCCCTTCCTTCCTCCCTCCCTCCCTCCCTCCCTTCCTCCCTTCCTCCCTTCCTCCCTTCCTCCCTTCCTCCCTTCCTCCCTTCCTCCCTTCCTCCCTTCCTCCCTTCCTCTCTCCCCTCCTTCCCTCTTAATACCATTTGTTAAAGAGCCCTTCCTTTATTTTATGGGCATGACTTCTATTTCAAAGATTAATTGTCCATATTATGAGGGTTTACCTCTGGGATTTTTATTCTTTTATATTGGGCAGTGTTTCTGTCTTTGTCTTAAAACCATACTGTTTTGATTGTTATTACTCCATAGTACAGTTTGTAATTAGGGAAAAGAGGACATAAAGAAATGGAAGATATCCTGTGCTCAAGGATTAGAAGAATAAGCCTAAAAATGGCCATGTTACCTAAGCAGTTTACAGGTTTCATGCAATGCTTATCAAAATCTCAAGGACTTTTTAAAAGGAAATAGAACAAACTATTATAAAATTTTTATGGAAACACAAAATGCCCCAAATAGATAAAGCAATCCTCAGAGAAAAGAAAAAAAAAAAAAAGAAGAGAGTTATTATTTGTAACATTTGAAATAGGACTTGGAGGATGTTCCCATTCATGCTGCTGGTTGCTTTTTCCACCTTCTTCCTTCATGGAAGAGCCTGGTGTGTTTGGGGAAACTATCCTTCCCCAATGTGACTTACAAATTGATCTTGATGGGGCCTCCCTGGTGGTGCAGCAGGTTGAACGCCGCACTGTGAAGCATCTGCGACACAGCAGCACGAGTTCGATCCCCGGCCATGGAGGGGACCCACATGGCACAGCAGACATCTCCTGCTTCGCCCGCTGCTCCCCTCGGCAGTGTATTTCAGTGGGTCTGCCTGTTCTGCTCCCCACTCTGTCTCTGGTGAATCCCCTCACCTCCTGCGACTCTGGCCTGTACCCCAGCTGTTGTATGCATAAATAAATAAATCTTCAAACAAACAAAAAAAGCCAACCAAACAACAACGAAAAATTGATGAACCTAAACCACTGGATGACCGACCAGTTGGGTCTAATCCAGCATAATAATAGCTTTTGTAACTGAAGGTTGGTTGAACAAACTGCCCATGAGTTTCTATATTATCTATGGCTACTTTTTTTTTTTTTTTAAAGATTTATTTATTTATGCATACAAGCACTGGGGTACAGGCCAGAGGTGTGGGGGGGTGAGAGGATTCACCACAGAGAGCAGGGAGCAGAACAGGCAGATCAACAGAAGTACACTGCTGAGGGGAGCAGCGGGCACAGCAGGAGAGGTCTGTCTATGGCTACTTTTGCACTGCAAAGGGAGTTGCGTAGTTGTTATAGCCCACATAGCCCATGGAGTCTAAACTACCTTTTATCTGACCCTTTACAGAAAAAAAACTGTTGAATGTTTGCCAGGCTAAGTCATAATGGTCATTGCAATCCTTTTTCCATTTAGGAATAGGAATTTGACAGTTTTGACCAAAGAGGTGGACCAAGGAAACTGCTGGGGGTTTCTGTATTGACCTAAAGAGCCTTGCAAGTAGGCTACTGTTTCTCCATCTACATCTGCTTTAGCCTGGGTGTGATGTCTCTAACTGCTAAGCCATTCTGTGACCGTAAAGGAATTAGAAGAGGATCTACTGAGAATGTCGAACTGAAACTCTGAAAAGCGTTTTTGTCATTGGTGGTCTTTGAGCAGCAAATCAGCCATTCCTGGAGCCATCTTATCTCCAGATATTTAAATATGTGGTCTAATATGTTTGTAGCATTGCTTAAGTCAGTTGAGTCAGAGTTTTCTTACTTGCAGTGGGAGCCATAGGAAAATAACTGCAGACTAGGTATAAAGGATGGATTAAATTGGAAGAGGGGGGCAAAAGAGAGGTTCTTTGAAGATAAGTGTCTATCTGTGTGACAGACAGCCCCTTGTCTAGAGCAAGATGTCTTCCACTAACTAGAGTGTGGCTTATTTAGATCAGCCTGGGCTGCCATAACAAAGACCACAGACTTGGAAACTAGACAACAGGAACTTATTTCTCATAATTCTGGAGTCCAGAAGTCCAAGATCTAGGTGCCGGCACGGTCAGTCAGAACTACTAGCGTCCCTGGAGAACCAGATTTGCAAGTACACCCCCTCCCCCCATAACTATGGAACCAGAACTCTTGGAGTATGTATTAACAAGTCCTCTAGGAAATTCAGATGCCACTCTGTTTTGGAAACCATTGCCCTGGAAAGTTCACAGGAACTATGGAATTACTATGAATCCTTTCTTTCTTTTTCATTGTTATACCAAAAGAAATTTATATCCAGAACAGTACTGAATTTTTTTACTAAATACTTTATAAAACAATGAATACTTGACTATCTATATGTGAATGCTTCAGTAGCATTAAATTCCAAAATAAACAGGAATCCTTTCTTAACAAAGGAATGGTATCTGTTCACTAGAGAGAAAGTAATGGATCAAAGTCATTTTTCTGGGAGGTAGTAATGTTATGAACACTATGTGGGTCATGAATTTGGGAAGTATGGAATATTGCTAGCAATAAGCTAATTAAATTTTAAAGAAGGAAGTAGCAAAGTTCTTGGCTCATTTGCATTCTGAATTCAAAAGCCCCTCTTTCTATGAATGTAAAACAAATCAAGTTAATTATGTCATTGTTTTTTCCACTCTAGATTAAAGACATTACATACATCAGTGACACTGTACATTTTAAAGTCTATTAATTTTATTGCTTCCTGGGCTAGAGGAGAGACTTGTTCTTCAGAGGCCTCTGCTGACCTCATGCATGCACAGCATTTGCTGAACCTTCCCGGAGAAAAGGCACTTGGTGAGGATGAAAGGAATGCAGGATGATTTCAAGCATTTCTGCAGGCAATTTCAAATATATGGGTTTGAAATGGAATAAAGACTCGTAAATGAAAAGTTAGAAATGAGAACACACACCTAAAAATTTATAGCTCTTTTGGTAAATTTTTTCTGCCACAAGCACACACTCAGAAAACATTGACAAAGCTCATTAACATTGCTGGGGCTCAGCCCCTAGAATTCATGACCTAGAGCAGGGATGAAAAGGCTTCATTTCACATGCTGACTTTGATTGATCAGTAGAGACAGCGTAGGGCCTGTTTTGGGGATAAAACATGTCTGTTTTAATTAGCCTGGGCTGCCATAAGAAAATACTACCGCCTGGGTGGCTTAAACAACAGGGATTTTTCACAGTTCTGGAGACTGGAAGTCCAAGATCAGGGGCCTGTGGGTCGGTGAGTAGTTTGGTTGGAGCTCTCTCCTCTGCTGGCAGATGGCTTGCTGTGTTTGGGTCCATCTTGTGGGGGTGGGGGTTGGTTGGAGGGTGGGGAAGTGAGAGGTACCAGCCCTCACTTGCTTCTCCTTGGAGCAGCACTAATCCCTGCACTCACAACCTCAGCACCCCTAACAGTGAAGTCCCTCTCTCTACCACCACATTGGAGGTTCGGGCTTCCCGTGGCCCCAGGCCCTGTTTGAGCTTAGTGAGGTGCTGTGGCAAACTAGCGCTGTTTGTGATGGGCGCAGAAATAAGGGGGTGACCTTGTGGGTATTAGGTAGGGGGCCTCTTACCCTGATTTCCTGCAGTTAGTCAGATAGGGTGATTATGCATATAAGAATTGGGGTGCCGGCCAGAGGTGTGGGGAACAGAGAGGATTCACCGAGACAGAGCGGGGAGCAGAACAAGCAGATCGATGGAAATACACTGCTGAGGGGAGCAGCAGGGGAGACAGGAGAGGTCTGCTGTACCATGTGGGTCATCTCCCTGGCTGGGGATCAAACTTGTGCTGCAGTGGCTGTGGATGCTTCATACTGTGGTGTTTAACTTCGAACCACCAGGGAGGCCCAGAAGGGATGATTTTAATTGTAAGACAGAAATTGGTTTCAGCAAGAAAGGAGAATGTATTATATCATGTAAGTGAGTAGCTTCGGGCTAAGGACTTTTGACCTAGGGTTCAAAACAATGCAAGGCTGGGTGTGTCTGTTCTGGAAACCTTGATTGTGACCATCAAAATAGTATAGCAGCCAACACACACAGCACTCGGGTGCTTACGCTTTAAGCTTTTTATACTTACAAATTCATTTCATCCTCAGGAGTTCTTGGGGCAGAGGGTGGTATTACCATTTCCACTTACAGATGAGGAGAGTGAGGCACAGAGAGATTAAGTAACTTCTTCAGGACTAAATAACGGGCCCAGGGTTCACATCGGTGCGATATTGCTGGAGCCCACGTTTTAAGTAGGGGTTGGCCAACTATGGCCTAAGGACCACATGCTGCCCCCACCCATTTTTTTTTAAAGGTTTATTTATTTATGCACACAAGAGCTGGGGTACAGGCCAGAAGCACAGGGGAGGTGAGAGGATTCACCAGAGACAGAGTGGGGAGCAGAACAGGCAGATCCACTGAAATACACTGCTGAGGGGAGCAGCAGGTGGGGCAGGAGAGGTCTGCTGTGCCATATGGGTCCCCTCCCTGGCCGGGGATTGAACTCACGCACTGCTGTGTCGCACTGCTTCACAGTGCGGTGCTCAACCCACTGTGCCACCAGGGAGGCCTCCCCACCCATTTTTGTAAATAGTTTCACTGGGACACGACCCTGCTCATGTAGCCTAGGTTCTCGGCAGGGTTTCCACACTGCAGGGGCAGAGCAGAGTAGCTGCGGCAGAGCCTGTATGTTGGCCTGCAAAGCCGACATGTGCACACTTTCACACAGTTCCAGAGGGGTCTTTGCGAACGTAATTGGGCTATGAAACCTTCCCGCGGGGCTCTGGGTGGCCCACTGCCCTGCCCTTCCCGCCAGCTTCAGGCTGTCCCAGCCAAGAGTCTTCCTTTCAGCAAAACCAGACTGCGCTGCTGCTCAGAGACCGGTGGGGCTCCTCACTGTGTGCCTCTGCTCCGATTCCCGCTCACGGGTGGGCACCCACCTCCTCCAGGGCTGAGCGCCATCTGATCTCCTCCAGGAGAGGCAGTGCTCTAACTCTGCACACCAGCGATCGCCTGTGCACCTCTTGCCACTGCATTCCTGTTGAAGTTACCTGCTGGGACTGAACTGCATTTCCTGCTAGACAGGATTCCTTGAGGACAGGCATTGTATTGTATTTATTTATTAGCTTACTCTGTGCTCATGATCACGTTGGAAAAATTGTTTGGTGACGTGATCTGTAGGAAGGTAACTGATGAATAGCACTTAATCTTGTGGGTAAACGGTATCTAATGTGGTCGATAAGTGCAGCCCCCCCTGTGCAAGTCTGTGTCAACGTCCCCAGTGAGTGTTGGGGTGTGGCTGTTCCCCCTGCACTTGCAAATCTGGCTTTGGCTCTCCAGCAATTTTCTTCATGTTCCTTGAGTAGGAATGAAAACTTCTTATCAAGATCTTTGATCTGGATTTAATTGCACCCCTTGACTTTAGGCACAATCAAAGCAAACAGAAAACCAATACATTTGGCCGATCTTAGACAAAAGACTGGGACTCAGTCTTGGACTTGGGGCAGAGGGCAGCATTGTCTAGTCACAGATGTGCCTGGTGGGTGACGTGTACCCACCCATGGGAACGTTCAACCTCTGCTCGTCCCCAGTGCAGTTTTCTTTCTTTCTTTTTTTTTTTAAAGATTTTATTTATGCACACAAGAGCTGGGGTACAGGACAGAGGTGCAGGGGGTGAGAGGATCCATCAGAGACAGAGTGGGGAACAGAACAGGCAGGTCGACTGAAACACACTGCTGAGGGGAGCAGTGGGCGAGGCAGGAGAGGTCTGCTGCACCATGTGGGTCCGCTCCCTGGCCAGGGATCGAACTCATGCTGCAGCAGCTGTGGAAGTTTAATTTACAAATGAGGCACAGTAGGAGATTAACAAGAATAAAGCATAATAAAATAGGACAGTTATAACAATCTACTATAATACGAGCTATGTAACGTGCTCTCACTTTCAGAATAGCTTACTGTGTAGTGTTTTATACTCAGTGGGTGTGGATAACCCATGGAAAGTAGGGTGAGGAGGGATTGAGGAGGAGGTAAAGAGGGGAGTCGTTTTGCTTTTAGGAGTCACAGAACTTTACTATCCACTCAACCAGTGGGGTTCTAATTTGTAAATGGAGTCTCAGTCCTGATATAAAAGACAATAAAAACATGCACAACCTTTGTTTCCACGTTGTGTTCTGAAGGAGCTGGGACGTAGCCACCATTCCTGTATGAAGAGTCAAGGATTGAGATGGCTGTGTGAGAGAGGAGGGTCTGTTAATGGGTATTGAGGCTGTGTGGTGTGTGTGTGTGGTCTGGGTGTGTGTGATGTCATTTCAGGAAGAAGCCATCATTTGCTTAATGCTGGAGAAGAGAGAACTGTGGTCCCTTCTTGCTAGAACCTTGCTAAGATCCTTCTTGAGACATCATCTGAGGCTGGTGGAGTTAGTTGACCATCCCTGTGCTGGCCTCTCCTTTTCCTGAGATTCTTTCTTTCCTGAGACAAACCCTGGCATTCTTTAAGTACTTTGGAAAAGGTTAGATTTATTTAGAATTTTTTTTAAAACACAGTTTTATTTTTTCACAGCATAGATTTTCCCCTTCAGGTGCAGTCACCATAGTTTTCCACTACCAAAGTGCTCAGAATCCTCCACCACCCTACATCACACTCTCCTCCCCTCCCACCACCCATTCTTTACTACCACCCTCTCCCTCCACCTTCCATTCCCCTCCTGAGTATCTATATTCTGCTTTCAAGGGCCAATCTTACAATTTCTCTGTCTGACCCTTTGTTTGGTTTCTCTAGGTTCCACATATAAGTGAGGCCATCTGGTATTTATCTTTCTCCTTCTGACTTACTTCGCTTAGCATAATTCCTTCCAGCTCCATTCATGTTGCTGTGAATGGCATGGGTTTATCTTTTTTGATCACTGTATAGTATTTCATTTTGTGTGTGTACCACATCTTCTTGATCCAATATGGTAGGTGTCTTACCTATTGTAGATGGTGCTGCAATAAGCACATAGGATACAGGTTTCCTTTTGAATTAGTGTTTTGGTGTCCTTTGGGTAGATACCTAGGAGTGTAATTGCTGTGTCGTAGGATATATCCACTTTTATTCGGAAGAGATTAACTTTGAACTGAAACTTCTTTCAACATTTCTATTGTTTCTCATTTTCAATCAGTATTCTCATCTGACTTTCAGCTAATGCTTTCCTCAAAAATCATCAGAAGTATGATTAACCTTTATGTCTTTTCATAAGGAATATGAAAAATAATAGCAATGCCCCTTACTTTGTCGGGAAGAGACTGAGGGATTAGAAAACAGAGTCTGCCATTAAATAAAAGCACCATGAAATTAAAAACAATTATGGGCTCCTAGCCCCGCCTGCTGTGTCTTTGAGCCCCATCCCAGGCGCAAGAACCTTGCACTGTGCTGTAGCTAGTGTGTAATGGGTCTGCTCACTTTCCTTACTGAGGAATAGGTGGTGTTTAACATGTAATTGTGTGCCGTCCTCTGTGATAAATTCAGGCTGACTGTTCATAAGCCACGTAACACTTAGAGTTGGAAATCACTGGCCTAGATGAAATATGACTTTCAATTATGCCACAGTCAGAGAAGCTGAAATAAGAAAGCCAAAGTGGGTGGGAGTCAAGTGTTTATTTTCTTTTTTTTTTTTTTTTTATCAGAATGACTTGGGCATGGTGAAAAAACCCAGCATTCACACCACATGCGTTCCTGCCAGCCCGACCATCCGTCCCCTCTAATTTTCTCTTGTACCTCTCAGCCGCCCACAGAGCCACCCAGCAAATGAAAACGCCAATCTTCTCCCATCTCTGTCTGGCGGTATTAGGCGTGTGCTTAGCTTTGAGCAATTTCTTGGGGGAACTGGCTTGCCTTCCCGTAAGGAGATCCAGGGGAAGGTTTGCCTCACTTTTTGCTTCCAAGTGGGAGGGTTGAAAATAATAGCTCTTGTCACTTCCCTTTGCCTTGTTATAGGGAATATTTAGTGCTGGCGTCAGGACGTGGGGGTAATATCTTGAATGTGATAATGTTGCTCCCTGCATCAGTGAACATGGTATTGATTGTAAGCTGTCAACCTTTCTGCATGCTTTGCAGGGCCCCAGAAGGCTAACTACTGCTGGGAGGGTAATGCATCAGGCAGGGGACACATGGGCCCTATTAACTAACACTCCAATCTGAGCTCGGTCGCTTGCTCTTAACGCATCTTGGCTCACTGGCTCCATTTTTTCTTTTTAATTCTTTGCCTCCTCTGAGCAGTCCTGTGAGGCTGTTCACCGAGTGTCTCTGTACTTCAACTCCCAAGAGCACACTGTTTCTCACGCACGCCTCCTGCAGGCGCAGGTGCTGCTGTCATCCTCTCTCTTGGTCAGTCTGTTCATCCCACACGTCTTTTTTTTTTTTTTTTTAAAGATTTACTTATTTATGCATACAAGCACTGGGGTACAGGCCAAAGGTGTGGGGGGCGAGAGGATTCACCACAGAGAGCGGAGAGCAGAACAGGCAGATCAACGAAAGTACACTGCTGAGGGGAGCAGTGGGCACAGCTGGCGAGGTCTGCCTCGCCATGTGGGTCCCCTCCCTGGCCAGCAGCAGGGATCGAACTCGTGCTGCAGTGGCTGTGGTTTGCTTCACAGTGCGTTGCTTAACCCACTGCGCCACCAGGGAGGCCCGCCACATGTCTTTCTTGAGCAGCTACCATGAAGCAGAGGCTGCTCTGTGCTCTGAGCACACAGGAGTGCACGAAACAACTCCTCAGTCCTTAGAGAGTTTAGGGGGTCAGGAAAGGCCTCCCTGAGGAGATAACCCTTGAGATCAGGTTATCCACATGCCCCCTGTGCAGATTTGCTAGTTTAGCTGAGCTAGGAGAACCATCATTCCTCAGTTGAGCTGACTGATTGAAGAACCCCTGATAAGCGAACCTCATGGAGACCGCTGGAGTATTCTTACTTTTCTTACAACGCATTTGTCCCCCCACCCTCCACCAGGGGAGTTCCGAGAGTGAGGGAGAGGGCGTTTGGTGGGAGTAGTCCCAACATCCAGAACACCGAGGCTGACTCTTAGGGAACTGGGCTTCAGGAGTGGGTAGGGAATCTGGCAGTCGCTACCCCCTCTTTTGGGCCCAGCAGTAGCCCCTGTTTCGATGGCGTCTGAGGTGGAGTCGGCAGATGGGGCAGATCACCTTGGTTCTGCTGCCGACAGTTTAATCAATGGAGTGTGGACGATCTAAATTGGGGGACACTTAATAAGGTCTGGGTCAGGGGTTGGAGACTTCCATGAGCCACTTGACTTCACTCTGCTTCGACGGCAGACTGAATTTGCTTTCCTGGTCAGCTGTTAGACAGTGCTTGGTCACAGTATTTGGCTTGTTCGTAAGTGTCCTCACTTGTTGGGAACAGAACAGAGAAGGAGGCTGTGTATGCTGACTGCTGCAGGGAGAAGCAGGAGCAGGGCGGAGGGGAGGAAACTTGGGCGGTGTGATTGTGGCCATGTCTTTTAACCCTGTGGAGTCTGCTTCTCAACTATAAAAAATAAAATGTATTTTTTCTGTCAGGTTCTAAAGAGTTTCAGAAGTGCCCACCTAGTGCCCATCACATAATAAGTGCCTGTAAAGATTAGTTTCTTTTTGTGCTATCCATCTTATGTTGAAATAAAGATGGTTCTTGGATATGGGGGCTTAAAAATTTGTCAGTGCATGAATGAATGAGAGAGGGGATGGGCCAGGTAACTGGCGAGTTGAAAAGCGTTTCCAGTAGAATTAGAACACTGAATCCATGCAGCTACGCAGAGCCAGCCTTGCTCAGGATGCCATGCGTGCTTGTCTGTTGTGTGGACTACACCAAACCCTGCTTAGAGATCACGTCATCTGAGAAACCTTTTCCTCATCATTCCTCATTAATTGACCATTTCATTCTCTGGACTATGTCTACACTTGGTACATTTCTCCTGGACTTGTAAATGTCTGACACACTTGTCACTCCTGTGTGACGGGCCTGGTGTGTGCACACACACTCAGGATGTGTTTAATGTGGAAGAATATGTGGGTCATTCCTGAGGCTTGGCTTCCAGTTAGTAACTTCCATCTGGAGATGCAACATGAGCTGGGATGGAGAAAAAGAACTTCCAAAATGTCTGGTCTGTCACTTGTGAGCTGTGTAAACTTAGCCAAGTTAAATAATCTCACTCAGTTTCCTTATCTGTAAAATGGAACATAATTGTGTGTACATCTCAAATTTTGGGGGCAAATGGATTTAATACATGTGAAATTTGTAGAACAAAGCCTGGTCTGTAGCAAGCACGCTGGCTTTAGAGTAGAACACTTGAGTTGGAGTCACAGTTTCAGCTCTTAGTGGCACGTGACCTGGTTGATCTCGTGGGGCAATGAGATGGATGTGGAAATTGCTATCATATTACCAGGGAGTGTTGTGGCTATTATTTAGAGTGTGTTAGGCTTAACAAAGCCATTAAAGGAAGAAATTCCTTGGGCCCCTCATAATAATTCTGGGAGTTGGGACAGATCATTTCTTAGCAGCTTATAGGTATTGAGACTGAGGTGGGGATGGCACAGTTTGCCTACGTTCCTGTGTGACTTGGCAGCAGAGCCATGGGCAGCAAACACGTTTCCTAGCTCCTGCTTCTGTGTACTTGCCAGGCAAGTTACCCCCCATGCCAAGTGGTTCCTGAGACTTGATGGGGAAGAGGCCACTTAATAAGGTTAAGAGATGGGGATGCACTGAGTATCGGCTGCAGTGTGAGCGTTTCCCAGTGGTGAATCCTGGAGTTGCTGGGCTGCTGGGGTGTCATTTAAGCACAGGCCTCATCTACTCATGTCTGTAACAGAAGACGGTAAGTTAGGAAGTGTTTTCTCATTTGGCTGTGGGCTGCAGTGTCATCCCTAAAGCCTTATGACTAGGCATTATTTTATGCTGTTTTGAATCTTGCTGGTATCGCCGGAGGGGTTGAGAAAAGGACAGGAATTGGGTTTTAGAAGGAAGCTGGGGAGGCAATGGCTCTGCGGGTTTGAAGGAAAGGAAATGATGGTCTCCGGCTTATCAGTGAGTTTGATGGTCTATTACATGGGCCCTGGAATGTTCAAAGAGATGCACTGGAGAAGGTGGACCTATTCCATCTGGTCTCTGAGCTAACAGAATTTTGGCTTCATCTTTGCTCTATGACTGACAGTTGCTCTCCTTTATGCAGGCTGGAGGCCTGCTACGTGCAGATATAATTGAGTTCAATACACGATCGAGGAGAGTTTTGAAGATGGTTCTGTTGGGGAGAAAAGTCAGATCTTAAGGAGTGGAGAAGCAGGTTAGTTCCCAGTGCCCATTCACCTAGAACGTCCCACTGCTTCACGTGGTTTGTGTCTGTTTTTGTTTCTTCCAAATCCTCTTTCTCCTCCAGACAAGGAAGCGTGATGTCTGCCAGTGCTCAGTTTTTGAATTGCCTATATTTAAGCGAAGGCACTCTGTATTCTCCTCCTCCCCAAATATGGATTTGCATCATTAAGTTGAAGCAGTTAATCTTGTGTGATTGATCTTAGGTGTGCTCAAGAGGCACCCGAAGCCTGCATCCTCTTGGCGAGAGCAGAGCACCCCTCAAAGCCATGCCCGTCTTCGCAAGCCTGAGCACTATTTAGCCTGGGTTCTTATAAAAATGCATAAATAGGTATCTCTATCATGCTTCACGAAGGGCTGCCACCAGACTCTGCCTGTGGGCCAAATCCTGTCTGACCCTGTTGCTTTTATAAATTAAGTTTGATTGGCACAAAAAAAGTGTCAACGGACTGTCCCATTAGGATGATTTTATGAATCTTAGGAAGCTGTGGCTCTCATTTCCCCAAAAGTCAACCTGCATCCTCCAGGGTCACCTGACTACTCGACCAAGCAGCAGGCCTTGTAGGGTTAGGAAGGGCAAGGTTTGGCGTGTGGAACCCAACAACCTTGTGGAAAATCTGACAAGTCAGCTGTCAAGTAGCTTTTAGCATCAGCCCGAAAAGAGACGGACTTGTAGCTGCCACCGCTAAGAATATCAGCTGTGCCAGGACTGTGGGGGTGGGGACGGTGGGGGATCACGGACGTAAACTAGCTAGTAGCCGGCGCAGGACAGGCCGCGCAGTGGTTATTGCTGCCTGGGGCCTGGTCTCTAGGGCTTTCTCCTGCTTCTGTCTAGGTGCCCTGGACGATCACCCCGCTGTCTTTGTTCAGCGTGGAGAGAATGTCTGCCCTCAGCTCTCAGCATTGAGTCTTTGGCAGACTCCCCCCATTCTCTGGCTCTCAGATTTCGCACCTTTGTCCTGGGGGTGCTGGACCAGTGTAGACTGTGACTTTAGAACTGTGGCTAAGATTCATCCTCCCTGTGTGCTGGGGAGCACGCCTGGCCCCAAATGTGACATTGTCCACTGAGGCTCTCTGATACTGCTAAAGACTTAGTGTTCTTTACCCGGTGTCCAAAAAGGAATAAGCATGTTCTTGGTGGTTCACAGAATGATTGCAGTTGCTGCAGAGACACACATTTGCTAGGGTAATGGCTGTATGTGTAGGTCGGGGAAAAAAAGCACATTTTAAAGCTGACATTTTGTAACTATTTCTTTGGAGGCTGCGTTGCTTATGAAAAAAGGTTAAGTGTGAGTGATAGCACAGAGATGGTTGATGCTCAAATGTGAGAAACTGATCTGTCTCAACCCCCCCTGGGACAGACAGAGGAGCCGAGTCCCAGGGCAGAGAGGAGGCTTTCAAGGAAGCAGATAGGACATGTGGGCCGGTGCCCCAGGGCTCTGCTATCCACCCCATCACACACTGCTCTTTGAGTTGGAGAAGTGTAGGGTCAGAGAAAAGTATCAGGCTTTTCCACCCTCACGCCACTGGTGTAATGATGGACACCTGCAGTTCTGCATGCGTGCCGGAGTGGGCATGCGCAGGTGGGCGCACCTGGGCTGAGGCACGAGGTATAAGGCTAGTGTCACGGGGACGCCGGTTCGGCAGCGGCGTGGGAGGAGAAGCCTAAATGTTGCGGTGGAGTACGATGGATAGTATGAAGGCGGCTAAGACAAGGAGACTGCTTGAACCAATAATGAACCTACCGGGTCTGGGATGGTTGCAAGACAAGAAGTTTCTGACATGCTCACAGGTCTCCTCCAGGAGTCTCATCCCAGCCAGGAGCCTCCCCAGAGAGCTCGAGCCCGGGCCACCTTGTGCATGATGCCCAGGAGGGGCTCTCGAGGTGAGCAAGACAGGAAGCAGCACTAAGTCGTGTCTTCACAGCACGCTGCTTCCATTTTGAGATGTGCTTTTTCATATCTCAGTGTTTCTGCATCTCACAAAATCGTGTTGCCTTAACCAGTTAGTTCCATTCCAAAAAATTATTGTTAAATGGGCAGTAACTTAGAACTAAAGGAAGTTTTTTTCATTACTTTCCTCCAAAACAAATTAAGTTGGGGCCTGTAATACCTTTACAAGTGGAAAGAAAGCGTTATTTAAGTAATTTAAAATCCTTTAAAAGAAAAACTCCCCTTTCAGCCATTTGTCATTCACTAGATGGAAATTGGGGGAAATGAGTCATCAACACAGGTATAGAGTCACCCAGCCCAGACAATGCTCCAGCTGCCTCCCACCCCTTCCCTAAGCCTCCCCATCAAGTTGATAAGTCTTTTGAAGTCATTTAGTCACCTTCCCAGAGACTTATCAATAAAACCTTCTGGAAGTTTTAAATCTGAATCCTCAACTTGGGGAAGTCAGGGGGGTGGGGGGATGAACCAGCTGCCACAGTTTCAAGGAGAATTGGTCCAATTTTTGTAGGAAGAGAGCCCTCTGGTTGGTTTTTCTGGTGAGCCTGAGGTGGCTTAGAAGGGCTTGATCAGATTTTATAAATCAGTTTTTATTGGCTAGTTTCTCTTTAGCTACAATGGAGCCTGATGAATTGTTACTTTTGGTTCCCAAACCCAGGGGGAGTGGAGGGGCTGGCCAGGAGACACACCCAAAAAAGCACAGAGCAGGCTTTCTTAGGGAGTCAGGGGCTGTTCCTTTAGAATGGCAGCTAATAAACAACCAGGGCCCACGCCTTTAGAAGTCACTGGAACAAGGGAGCTGGGAAGGGCTTTAGTCGAGGGTTATATGGAGTCATTTGCAACGACAGCAAAGCAAGAGCACCAAGCAGTGGATGGAAGCTGGCCCACACACTCTTGCCAAGC
Organism: Galemys pyrenaicus; assembly: GCA_019455555.1. NCBI lineage: Eukaryota > Metazoa > Chordata > Mammalia > Eulipotyphla > Talpidae > Galemys > Galemys pyrenaicus. The sequence goes on along the minus strand of JAGFMF010012132.1, from coordinate 16,182 downwards.
TAACCCTGAAAACCACTTTGTGGAAAGTCTTCTCTTTATGTCCCTGGAACATTTGTGTTGTTTCATCTCCAAATTCTCTGGCTGTTTCTATGGCACTTCTATAATAGAACATACCAGTGTCGGCGTGTTCCTGCCCCTCTTATCCTGTGTCCCCTCGGCAGCCTCGTGAAATAAATCTCTGGCTCCAATGAAATGGTTAAGGAGGAAAGTGGAGGAAAAATGCCCTGGAGGGGCAGGTGGTGCTGACTCATTTTGACTTTTCACAAACGAAGAATTTCTGTAAGAGTAGAGTAAACAGTGTTTATTTTTTGTTGATTTTTCCAATCAAATGGGATTGCTCAATTAAAAAAAAACTTAATCTCTTTTCTCTTTAAATACTACAGACAATCTCATTTTATCTCAGAAGACACCTAGAAACAAAACACTGGACCCACCAGAGAAAACGGGGCAATAAAAGCATCAGAAATTCAAGTCAACGATGGAAGAAGAACTGTCAGCTGGCAGCTCTCAATTCTAAACAGACGCGTCCCAGAACTTACTGGGTTGGACAAAAGTTTCTTAGAGAACTGGGGATTTGGGAAAGTGAGACTCCTTTTAATTTGATTCCAATTGTTTTCTGCATAGGGAAAGTAAAGTCAATGCATCAAATGAAGACCCAAAGAAACATTTAAAACCAGGTGTGACTAGTATTCAGTATGTGAGATTATTAAGTGATAACTTGCCCTCCTAGTTAACCTTGTCCTGGAATATATATAGGTTATTTGTAGCCGCCACTGCTATAATATTTTCTGAAGGATGCCAAGCTGTATGCAAGATCTTTTTGCTAAAGTCCAGACTGTCAACGCTGATCTCATCTTTTCTCCGCTTGCCCCCGACGCACACCTTCCGTGGTTTTAGGATAGCCCGGGGTTTGCTGTTCTCCCTTGAGGCTTCCAGGGTAACATCACGCTTGGTGTTTCGGTCAAACATCCTGAAGAAGTTGTTGTAGGAGCCCGTCATGATGACACTGCATGAGAGAGGAGAGAGGAAGCGACTGAGTGTTACGGAGTGAGGCGGAGGCAAATTGCGTCTCTCTGGAGTGGGTGCCAGCAGGCGATGGCCAGCTTGTGGCGCCATATGTTGGATTAAGAACAAGCAAAGCCAAGCCGAAGAGGTGCTAGAGTGGGACTGATTTCCGTTTGAATCAGAGCGATGTGCTCTCTGGGCTTGGAAAGGAAGGACTGTGATAACCCTATTTATTTGCTTCTGGTAGGAAGATTCCTTGTGGCTTTTTGGCTCAGTAAGTGAGATGCTTTAATACCCCAGGCCTGCCTTGGGAGGGAGAGCTGTCCTTTGTACCTCTGAGGCACAGCTGTCGTGGGTGGGGTGTTTCTCGTTGTCCCACCTCCTCTTATAGCTCTAAGCTCAGCCCTTTCAGAAAGCTCGTCTAAAAAATGAATTTCATCACGGTCACACAGGAAGAGGGCGTGAGCAATTTAGGATGGGAAGTAAGACTCCATAGTGAACTAATGACTGGTTTCGTGTTTTTACCAGGTCTGTCTGTTCCCAGGTACAACTGAGCAGAGCAGTGAACACTGACCTCCCAGAGCAAGGGACGGAATCTAGGACGGTGACCTGGACGTGATGTTCCTGGGGGGCTGCCCCCCTGAGAGGCGGGCTTTCCTGGGTTCTGGGCGAAGCTCTGACTGGCTGGTTAGGACGGAAGAGTACAGCACTGCTCTGTTTTCACAGGGCTCAGGTAACTGACAAGCTGGGGTCACAGCAGGGGGGCTGAGTTTGGGGTACACTATCAGCTGTGCAGGCACATTCATCAGGGGTTAGATATTGTTACTCTCTGCTAAGAAACTGGTCTATGAAATGTGCTTGTCTCTGCAGCAGAGTGAGCTGTTGTTATTACCCTGTTGGGCCAGGCACTGTGTACTTAGCCCGTGACCCCATCTTGATCCCTTCCCCCACCCAGGGAGGGTACAGGGGAGAGGGAGGAGACTGCACTGTCACTCTGTTAGGAAGGGGGGGGGGTTCGGCCTCCAACTCACACCTGCCCAACTCCAGGGCATGAGTGTTCAGCCACTTGGTCGCTGCTCCCCACACACTGACATTGCTGCTCCCACCACGACCCAATTGGTTTCTAAACAAGAACAAATCTTTTTTTTTTTTTGCAAAATGTCTCAACCTTACCTGACCCCAAGATACAAGTTGCCAATGGTTCGGTGATGGGAGGCATGCTTCTCTTAGTGCACAAACTCAAAACCTCCTTCTGCCCTTTGCCCTACCTCATTGGCTGGTTAGGAACTTGGGCAGGCTCCTGCGTCTTGAGGGCCCCAGTGTTGTCAAGTACGAGATGGGGATGATGAGAATGACCTTCCAGACTGGTCAGGGTTACACAAAGTGATGTGTGTGAAGGTCCCAAGTAAGAGCGCTTTTGATTTTAGGTTAAGATGGGGGGAAGCTGGGAGAAATGTGGACTGGGCTGAGGCTCGCCTCTTTGCCTTTGGAACTTTTGTTGATGTGTGCTTTCCTTTGCACTCTCTTCTCTGTCTTGTGCCAGCTGGATCCATGGTCCCAGTGGCTTGGATCCCCTGCCCTGTGGCGACGCCTCCTAGGCCTGCTAAGTTGAAGCCAAGAAAGCCAAGCACGGGCCAGCAAGGGCTCCTGTGAGCCGCTCGTGTCCCGGGGCCCTGGAGCGCCTGGTGGCCCGACCATCTGTGCTGCCCAGCACTGCTCATGGTGCCACCTTCGTCAAAGAATGAAATCACCCCTGTGTGCCTGCATTTCATTTTCCTGGAAGGAGAGAATCATCTGTCTTTGTCAAACTGTAAAGGAACTATTGGGAGGTAATATGAAGTATTGTTGAAATCAAAGGCCTTAAAACAGTAATAAATCACTGCGAAGGACTGTGACAAATGAGGCTGACTGGAATTCAGCTAATGAACCACCAGGGCCTTTGGCCAGGTCTTCACTAGCAGCTTCACGGGATGATTTTTGATCTAGAACTTGCACGTTGTAGTAATTCAAATGCTTTATGCTGGAAATGGCGGGCGGGCTGCTAATGTTCTTCTTTCCAGCACGTGGACCTGCCGTGGTGTCGGGGTGTCTTGTGTGTCAGGTGAGATTTTCTTGTTGGTAGTAAATGGTCACTTGCGCCAGCCCTGGAGAGAACTCAAATACGTCCCTTCCTTCCAGGCCTGACCTCAGGACTCGTCTGGTGATGACCACGTGGTGCACCCCACAGGCCTCAGGGCCCTGCTTTGGCTTCAGTTTGGCTGCCCCCACCCCACCCCCTGCTCAAGGCCAGGGACCTGACGAGGGGAGCACCTGCCTTGGGAAGGCTCCTCGGCCACACAGCCTTTCTTACCTGTCTGAGCCGTTCCACACACACTCAAATTTATCAAAAATGCAGTCATTTTCGTAGAGGGAGCACAACTTGCTGCGGAGGTAGTCGTGGACCTGGGGAGAGAACACATGGAGCGGTGAGTTATTCAGTGTGGGACTGCTTCCTCTTTAGATGTAAGCTGTTAATTCCTTCCATGCCATGTGCCTGGAATCAGAGGGCCTGGGTCTGACTCCAGGCCCTGAGTTCTGAGACAGGCTGGCTGATGAGATGCTCGTGTCACTAGCTTGCTTTGCCAGACGGTAGCACCGCGCAGGGACCGTGAATCCCATTTTCTAAGCTGACTTGAGATGGTGTCAGAAGACACCACTCACCTGGTCATTTTTTCAACACATATTAGCTGGATGCTGGCCTGGGTTAGAGCAGTGAAGACTATACCCGTGGTGCGCTTTCAGCTCAGGGAGGCCAGTTTATACGGGCCCCTTATGCTAACCATAAAGGGACATCGCGGCAAGGATCACTGGCTTGCAGGGCTGTGCGGAGCCTACGTTCAAGGACAAAGGCCGGGAGACTGGTTGTCCCAGGGTGACAGATGATGGCTCAGACCCTGGGGAGAGAGTCTCTGCACGTCTGCAGGGGAACGGACGGGATTTATTTGTGGCGTGACCGTGAGGTGTGGCGAGAACAGGAGTCAGAGACGGCTCTCAGGTCATTTCTCAAGGGGAGGATGGGGCCGCACTCTCGTTCTTGGAGCTGTCTGTGCAAGCAGAGGCTGCAGTAGACTTTGGGGTGGGGGGTCCCTGGAGTGAGTGGTGATCCTGCTGTTCAGTGGTTCAGGGAAATACAAGCCAGGTTATCATCTGGAAGACTACCAGCTGACAAGCGGTGGGGATGGTCGGGCGGCAGCACAGGGGCCCTTCGCAGTGGGTGGGTGTGAATTATAAATGAGGCTGGTTAGCATGGCTGGGTGTTTGTCTCTAGCTACCTGCAGCAACTCAGGTGTAGATGACAATAGGTAGATTAGTAAGGAAAGACTGGTTCAGTCTTTCAGCATCATCTTTCTACACCCCCTAGTAGGGAGTGACAACAGCCAGCCTGCTAGCTTGTCATCGTCAGTCAGGTGCTCCATCCATGAAGTCCCACTTCATCTCCAGAGTCATCTTAGGACGGCAGCGCTAGCATTCTCTTCCCTTCAAAGGAGCATGGAGTACAGGGGTATCACGCCGCTTGTCTAAGTTCACACAGGAAAGTGGGCACTGAGCCCAGACCTAGGCTCAGAGATGTACTCTACCACCTTGGTGATCTGCCTCGTTAGCCTTGCCTTCCTGGGGGTCTCAGTCCTTTGCGGGGCTGTGATCATGAACTGATACTAGCTGGATATCAGCTCATGGGATAGAGTTCAAGAGGGAGAGAGTGGGTGACGGCAGAGGGAAATTCACAGCACTGCCTATCTCCATTTATTTATTTTTTCATAATTATTTTTTTTATTAAAATATTTTAAAATTTACATATACTTGCCATTAATTGTAATCCCCATGTATTCCCCATCACCATCTCACCAGT
>JAGFMF010012131.1:956889-1024740 GCA_019455555.1 Galemys pyrenaicus | reverse complement strand
GTTCTGCTCCCCACTCTCTGTGGTGAATCCTCTCACCCCCCACACCTCTGGCCTGTACCCCAGTGCTTGTATGCATAAATAAATAAATCTTAAAAAGAATGAGGGAGGTTTGGCACAAAAGAATTCCTGTGAGTGGCAATCATTCAACCAATGGGTTCTTACATCTGGCATCACATTGGAATCTCTGAGAAGCTCCTAAGTGTTTCACTTTCTTGTTGCTATGCCAAAATATAGCAAAATAATTGGTCTAGAGTGGGCTCCTCCAAAAGCATGTTTAAGCAGTTCCCCAGGTGATTTTAATGTGTAGCAACAGTTAAGAATTACTATGCTATATTATTTAATAAAATAATTATTGCTAATAACAATTACTGAAAGATATATAATAAAAATAGTAATTTAATGACAATCTGGCTCTAAAACTTCATATTATATTTACTCCTTTCTTCAGTGAGAAACAATTAAATTAGCATGCTTGCTATAGTCGAAGCAGCTCTGCCACAGGGAATTTCTCGGTGCCCCAGAAGCAGCAAGTATGGTGGGGTACACACACATGCCCCTCAGATGTTAGGGAATGTCTGTGCTCAGTCCCGAGGAAGACTTGCAGTCCAGGTTGGATGAGGAAGTAGGGAGATAGGAGAGTGCTAGAAATCAGGAGAAAGGCCAGCCATCTCCTAGTGCCATCTTTGATTTCATTTGAGTTGTAAAGGAAATAGTGTCCCTTATATGTGCTGCTCTTGAGCAATGCCTGAACTCCAGGACAGCACAATGAGAAAGGAACAAAAGCAAATAAACTGTACATGAGTCATTTCATCAAATGAATACACTTATATTTAAATAGAACAAATGGAGAAAAATAAGAAAATACGCAATTCCTTTTATTTTTGTTTTCATTTTTTGAAGTTAGAAAAGAAAAATATTTACAGTGCTAAAATTCACTTAACATGTATAACCAAGCAAAAAATGTAAACCAGGGTTTCTCAACCTTAGCGCTATTGGACATTTTGGGCCATATAATTTTGTTGGAGTGAAGAAGCCTGTCATGTACATTGTAGGAAGTTTAGCAATTGATCTGTCTTCTGTATATTAGATGCCAGAAGCACATTCTTCCCCATCAGTTGTGGCAACCAAAAATGTCTCTAAATACTGCCAGATGTCCTCTGGGGGACAAATCATTTCTGGGTGAAAACTGTTCTTGAAACTAAGTTTCAGTGTTTTTATAGAAAAACAAGAGATTCTTTTTCATCCTCCCAAATTTGTATTAAAAAAATTCTGTATTTTTACATTTCATTGTTAACATTGTTAGAGATAAAATAACTGGCTCAAATATATTCTGAAATAGTGTAAAGGTTACCAGTAATAGAAAGAAAATAGCTTTTTGTTATCTAAATCACTTAAAATAGGGCCTCCCTGGTGGCGCAGTGGGTTAAGCAACACACTATAAAGCAAACCACAGCCACTGCAGCACGAGTTCGATCCCTGCTGCCAGCCAGGGAGGGGACCCACATGGCGCGGCAGACCTCTCCTGCTGTGCCCGCTGCTCCCCTCAGCAGTGTACTTCAGTTGATCTGCCTGTTTTGCTCCCCACTCTGTCCCTGGTGAATCCTCTCACCCCCACACACCTCTGGCCTGTACCCCAGTTCCTGTATGCATAAATAAATATTTAAAAATAAATAAATCAATCACTTAAAATAGAGGAGGAAAGAAACCAAAGTCTATTTGTCACGTGACATTAATTTCTAAAAAGCAGAAAGCTAAGGCAGGATGATAGAAGATCAAACATAACTAGTGAAAATAATCTGAATGGGATAAACTTCCCCATTACCTTATGAAGAACTTCCGAGGAGAGTCAAAATCACAAATTCAACCATTCAGAAAAATAAAGTCAGAAATAAAAGGCTATGCAAAATATATTTGGCAAAAGTGAACTAGAAGAAACCAGGAACAATAATACTCTCAGACAGTCAAGGTTGAAATTAAAGCTTTATGGACCCAAAGGTTTACTCTGTAGCTAATGAAGTTAAAATAGTTTTCAACTCAGAAGACAGAAAAATAATGAGTTACTCATTTTCTTCTTATGCATTGTTGTAATTTCTAACTTAAGCTCCTTGAAGGCAGCAGCTGCATTTTATTTATTGCGTATTCACAATGCAGTGTGTCTGCCAAGGAAATCACCATCATTTATAAATGTTTGTTGGCTAAGTGAATGCATTTACGTGATCCATGCATCCTGATGGATTTAAATGATTCATTACCATAGTCCTCTATTTCCTTGTCTATAAAATGAGAACTCTCAGTTCTTCCTCCTCTATACTGTGATATTTTTATCCCCCCCACCTTTTGTGCCAGTTGCCTAAATTATGCCTGAAAATTAGTGTTAAGCTTATGGGACATGAAGACATTAAGGATCTCCCACATTAAGCAGTTTATATCAAGAAACCAGTTATTAATCTGAAATGCTATAAGACCCATATTCAGCAAAACTATAAGGTAGTGTTGCTATGAGAACAGTCATGTCAGATGGGATTACATTTTGACAGCTCTTTCCAGCCCCATATCTTTCAGAGAGAATATTGCCTTAAAATGGTAGGCAAGGCTGCAAGCTCTTTGAGATAAGTGACACTATGTTTTCCATTTTGCTGTTCCCATACCTAGTTCATGGTTGGTGCTTTATAAATTGGTGTTGATGGAAAATTAAACAAAGGTCCCAGGATTTTATTTTTCAGATGGGACTTATAAAATGTCATCCTTTCCCTCTATATTTCTCATTAGATTTGAAGAGGATCTTTAAAAAACATAAGCCACACTTGGACAAGGAGATTTTAAGTATAAAGAACAGTCATAACGGTGCCACTCAATTTGTCACCACTTAGCTAGGACCACTATATCTGGGATTACTTTTTCATGGGAAAGAAAATCAAAGTGTTCTTTACCAGGAACTGTTTGAAGTAGATACCCATCTCTCATCCATCCTTCCTGTTCTCTGCCCCTCCAAATTAAGTAACACAGACGAAAAAATAAGATTCTAACAAGGTCTTATTTAATGTTCCAAACTGTTCAAATCAATATTGATCAAGTTTCAATTTGAAGCTGGAGCCTGCAGCAATAAGTGAGATCAATATGAGGTCTTCATTCAAATACCTCATCTGCTAAAACAAAACAGATTCTAACACTGTACAAAAACACTAGGTTGATAAGAAAGCCAGATGTTTTAAAATATAAGCTACTTTGAGAAGATATAACCATGTATTTATGTTTGTGATAGATTTAAACATTTTTTAAAAGAGAAAAGATATCTTTAGGCATAAAAAAAGGAAATCACTAAGACTTGCCTAAAGCCCTTACTGATTTAGTTGCAAGTTTAACTTGTTTGTTTTTTTTTTCCTTAATGTAGCTGTAAAAATAACTTTGTGGATGCTACAATAGGCTCTTTTACATTTACTCAATAGGTGACTGTCTTCTATGAAAGAGCCTAGCATTGTGCAGAGTGCTAAGAAGGATCCCAAGGAAATGTATGATGTAGCTCCTATTGTCCAGGAATGCACAATCCTGTATTTTAAAAAATGGTAATGCACACACAAAATGATCAATGTGTCAATATAAAATAATGCTGCATCAAAAGTCGAAACAAGTGATTCAAATACAGAACTCAGGAAAGGCAATTAAGGAATAGCTTATATGTAAAGATTTGTCTTTGGGGAAGACAAATCCCTGTCACTTAATATTTCCTTAAGTAATTTCCAACCTCTTTGTATACCTGTTTCCTTAATTGTAAAGTAAGGTATGTATGTCACCAGGTCGTAGAGAACAGCTGTCAGGAACACAGCAAGCTACTGGAGTTTAAAGAAGGAAGAGCTATATGTATCCACAGAAGTCCAAAGAACTACTAGAGTAAATAAGGCTCATAAGGTGGCAGGATTAGCTAGGCGAATAGAGAGTAAGCTTGGGCAACTTGTTCACATTTTCTGAGTCCCAGTTTCTTCAGCAAGGTAATGCAGACAATGGGTTCAGATTATCTATTGTTGAGAAATAAATGACCCGAAACTCAGTGGCTCAAAACAACATTTCATTTGCTTACTTGTTATAATTTTTGCACCACTTGGTTCACTGTCTTGGTGCCACTTAGCATTTAGCTGGGAAAGCTTGAAGCCTGGGACTAGAATTATTTAAAGGTTTGTCTGGTGGCTGGTGTGATTGGGGTCTTAGCTGGAGCTACAGGCATGGGCACGTTGCCTATCCGAGTGGCTTCCTCACAGCTGGTGGCTGGGTTCCAAAGGTAAACTTTCAATCAGTGGGAAATTGTATCCTTTTTTTTTTTTTTAATCTAAGCCTCAGAATTCACATACTATCACTTCCTCTCATCCTATTGGTTGTAACCCACTGAACTTCACGGGAAGGGGAAATTTACTTCGGCTCTAGGTCACAGTTGCAAGGGCCTAAAAGAACCCATAACAGCACAAATTTATTATGGCTATTTTGGGGTAACACAATCTGCCATACCTAGGGTACTTTCAAAAATGTTTGTGTAATACTGAAAAGTAGAAGTTTAATGCAAGATGTGAAGAATTAGCAAGGTACTCAGCAAACATGCATTTATCGTGGACATAACTATAAATGAAACACCATCTCTGCCCTGAACGAACTTATGATCACACAAACAAACAATTACAACTCAGTACATTAAATTCTAGAACAGAGACCATTAAAAAGCTTTGGAGGAAAGTAAATAAAATAAAGTTTCTTGGCAATGGGGAAGCTTCAGTGACAAGTCATCTGAATTTTGTGGCTAAAACTTGGACAATTTTTGGCCCCTTTAAGAAAAATAATACAGAGTTATAAACACAAAATCAGGCATAGCACCATGGAAGGGGCCTGTGGGTGGGAGCCCTGACACTTCAGCTTAACATCACATAAAATCAGCTCTGGTGAGATCTAAATCAGGGAGAAAAGGGAGTGAGGAAACTGACAGATTTGGAGAAAGGGAAAACTGAGGATGGAAGGTCTTAAGGTCAGAGAGCTCAAAACAGAGGGAGGGGATAAGACCGTGAAAGGATAAGAGCCATCTTCAGAGGGACGACAACAGCAGGACTTAGTATTTACAGTTGGATCTGGTTTGGAAAGCCTAGAATGGCAGAAAACACAGTTGGAATTTTATAGTGTTAGCAACTGAAATTCACAAGAAGATCCTGAAAATGAAAGTTAAGTGACTTATTAAGTTTAGTAGGCAAAAAGGATGTAAGTAGGGAAAATGCTTATCATAGACAATCTTTTGATTCCTACAAGCTATTTGTCAGTGTCCCAGACCAGATAATTGGCATTTAGTTTTATTGCCTCTGCCAAACACCTCATTGGATCATTTATAACAGCTAAAAATGGCAAATCAGAATATTTTAAAACATGGAAATTTCTCAGCATAACCTTGGCATAATACGTTCTTTGGGATATCATGCAGTAATTAAATAATATTCATAAAAAAGCTTTATAAACAGGAAACATTTTTGGCATTTTAAGTAAAAAGAGCAAGATTTAGGATTATATAACTGTAATCTATAATATATCCACATTTACATGCACTCTTTAGGTATTTTATGTATATATGTACTTACATACTGAAGTACATATATAAAAATTACTCTAAGAAAATACCTGGAAATAATGATATCCTTGACTGGTTGCCATATGAATTATTTTACCATACTGTTACCAATTGTAATAATGTCCATGTATTGATTTAATGATTGGCTATAAAAAATTAAAATACGCTCATTGTTCAAGTTCTATCCCCAAATACCTTCTCTTCAGGAAGACCTCTCTTGCCTCACTCCCCCACATTCAGATCCATAGAACTACATGTATCTTCCTTGCCACAAGTCATACTCAGCATTTTGTAGTAGCTTCTATGTTAGCCTCCACAAAAACATAACTATATACAAGGCGATTAAGGCTGAACCCCATTTCAGTGCCTCGAACATACTTGATATTAAACTGAACATAGTTGATATTAAACCATGACTGAACTGAATCACATTCAGGGTATCTTGGCAATTGAGTAGGACAGAGTGCAGTTATTCCAGAAGGAGTAAGTGCCAATTCCATAAAAGGACAAGTACAGAGACCAGTGATGTTCACTTTAAATGATGACAAATGTAAAGGTATGGCATCTGCCATCTCATGTCACCTTTCCAGGGGTTCTGTGTAGGGAGACACTTATCCACAAGAGTAAATGGGATGTAGAATGTAAACTGCTGATGTGCCTGGCACTGAGTAGGTGAATAAAAGTCACTGTTGTATTGTTTTCTGTGATCTGCTCGAAGTCACAGAACTCAGCAAAGTGCTAGGAATGGCCCTTTTTAGTCCTACTCCTACTTCTCCACTCTGCTACAATCATAAGCCTAGAAAGCAATGGTCTTTCTTCTCTCCTAAGGATTCTTTGTGGTGATCTGCCCTTGCAGCTGACCAGGGTGAACAGCCTCTTGACATTTTGTACTTCGTAACGCATTGCTTCAGCCACTTCTCCAGTGACCCTGATCACAATTATGGTTCCAGAAAAGACACTTAGGCATTTTGAAAATTGAAGATTACCACATAGTTAATGTCATCAGTCCACAAGCTTTCCAATAACAATGTAATTCTTCCTAAAATAAACACATCTCTATAGCCATTATCCTGATGAAAATAACATTTCCTGAATGCCAGCTATGTATTCTACAGATAACTTGCATGGGTTAGTTCCACTTCATTTTAGAATCACCTCTGGAATATGCCTTAGCATCTCCATTTTTCAGATGTCCACTGAGGCTCAGGGAGGTCAGCTAAATTATCCAAAGACTGACTTAGCAGCTGGCACGCATAGGTCTACTAACTGCAAAGATCATGTTTGTTCACTTTGCCATATAGCAGGTAGTAAATAAACTATAGTAATTTATTAATCACATTAGATGATTAATAAATACAGATTGAGGTGAAATAACTGTGACCTTTTTGCCATCACTGATTTTGCCATCTTTAGGAAAGAGAGAAGGGTGAATGGCATTCTCGTTCCATCAAAACTGTTTTGTTTATTTACCACCTACCAAAGAGTCAAAATAAGCATCAAAACCCAAAATCCCCATAATCAATCCCAAGTCCAGTGTAACCTCAATTCTTCCCAGGCTTTCAAAGTGCAGGGTGCACATCACCAATCTTCTTTTTACAGACTTTGACCTTCCCTCCTCCTCCCTTTCCTAGCCATTCTGCCTGAGCCCTCTTGGCATGTAGTCAGTCACTGCAGACACATCCACAAAAAGTGAGTAAACACACTGAGAATGAACAAGGAGCCAAGGGGACAAGGTCAGGAGCTGTGTATCTGTCAGCCTTGAGGCAATGGGAGCAAAAATGGGAATTGATGAAGGAGGAGAAGAGACCCGTGGTGTTCAGAAGTTCAGCTTGGTTAGTTGATGTGGCGGTCCCTTCTCTTCAGGGACGTAGCTGGCAGAATAGTCACGCCACTCCCCAAAGCTGAAAGTTTGGGTTTTCTCCTTTTGTGCAAGCTGCAATGCTGTTTCTACCACCTGCCAAGGGCCAGCTGCCAGCTCCTTTGGGAGGCATTGTTTCGTTTTTAAGTGGGGTGGAGGGAAGAAGGAGCAACTCTGGCTCTTTTCTTTCCAGAGAGCATTTTGTTCCTTCAGCTGTCAAGAAGCCTTTGTACAGACAGGTCTTTATTCCCAGGGCAGAAGAACTGGAGACAAGCATTAGACATTTGCCAATTCTTGATCACTTTCCTCACCCTTTATACTTTGTTCTCTTGAAATTTGTTTAGACCATGTCTTTTTCCTAAAAGGCTTTGAGACCTTTTTCAAAATAAGGTTTATCTACAGTAAGCATATAAAATATAAACAGAGAAGAGGAAATTCAAGTCAAGGGGAAAGAAATAGCACATATTTAAAATGTAAAGATAAGCAAAGCAGCAGTGAATAAGCTTTAAAGATTAAGTTTTGTAACTAAAGTTAAAAATTAAGCTTTAAAATTTGTGTCTGAGACTCCTGCCAGCTAGGACAATAAAGGAAGCATGGCATGTTATGTAACTGTCATACAAGTATCAAAGAGGAGTTTGATGTTAAATGGCCACTTTCGGCATTTATTTGTGCCTGCCTTAAAATTGCCCAGGCTACAGTCATTACCGCCATTTTATATGGACAGCTTCAAGCAGTCATTCATACCGGACTTTCAGAGAGTAGTTTCAAAAGTATTTTCTTTATTGAATCTTAGCCCACCCAAAGAAGTCAGCTATATTCTGTTTAGGACTCTCACATCTTTTAAAAGGGCATTAACTTAGTCCCATTTTCAGTTGGCTGTTACAGTGAGTAGCATCACACTTACCTGGCAACATAAGAGAAATACACTCTTCAGAAATTGCTGAGGGGAGGTGAAGCAGCCTGTGGTATTTAAGCATTCCACTTGTTTGGCTATACTGGGCAAAATAGTCACACTGCTCCCCAAAGGTGAATTTTCTCTTTTTCCTAAGGAACAATGTCACATTTTGTTTTTCACTCTTGTTTTGACCAACTAATCTATCTATTAGAGAAAAGCAATATTTATTGGATGGGGTAATTCAAATGATTTCTCATCGACCTTTTTTCAAATACACATTGTCTACCATAAGATTAAGTCAGGTCAGTTGGAAAGTATAAGCCTATATGGTTTTTTGTTTGTTTGTTTTTTAAAGATTTATTTATTTATGCACACAAGAGCTGGGGTACAGGCCGGAGTCACGGCAGGTGAGAGGATTCACCAGACAGAGCGGGGAGCAGAACAGGCAGACTGATTGAAACACACTGCTGAGGGCAGCAGCGGGCGAGGCAGGAGAGGTCTGCTATGCCACGTGGGTCCCCTCCCTGGCCGGCAGCAGGGATCGAACTCATGCTGCAGTGGTTGCGATTTGCTTCATACTGCATTGCTTAACATGCTGCACCACCAAGGAGGCCCAAGTCTATATGGTTTTGAATAGGTTCTCCCCAACACCCTCCTTGGGCTTCACTGAATTGCTTAACTGCTTTTACTTTAAAAGCCTTCTGACACAGTGCCACCGTCTTGGGTATTTACCTACAGATATTGAATACCTACAGATACCTACAATCTTCTGCTGGAGAAACGCTGAAAGAAAAATATCTGACACCAAGATATAGATATCGTTCTTCTGAGGAGCCAGCATGCTCTCATATGATGAATACCAATTGGTAATACTGATTTTTAGAATCAGTTCCTCTGAATCTCATAACTGAATCTGAGTCCCAATAAGAAAGTGTATAGGACTTCATCATACCAATGATGAAATGGATAATATCCTTAAGGATAATTTTCTAACAAGTATAGAAGTTGTTTCTTTTTAAATGGCCTCAATGTTGAATGAAACCCACAGATGAGGCTGATCGGTTTCTCATTTAGCCTTACCTTTTTTACCCACTGTTAATTTTATGAGAGTTTTTGGGGTTTTGTTTGTTTTTATTTTCATTAAGCTGTCTTTAGATCTTTCTGGAACAAGGTGGGATATAATAAGCACATTAATTAAAAGAAAGGAGAAAGCATACTATCCTTCAAGGGAGACAAACGTGTTCTCTGGCATTAAACTTAGAAAAAAATAGCTAAAATGGGTATATTAGAAGCACTGAATGATGAAATGGGTAAGAAATCTCAATAATAATTTTCTAATAAGTATAGATGTAGTTTCTTTTTAAGCAACTTTCTTTTTAAAATAAGTATTTGACAAAAATTAAGACTCTAGAAAGTTACTCAATTCCTATCAACAGCAATTACAAAGAACAATATACAACTACATGCTACAATCAAGATAAATCTCGTAAGGATTTCTCACAGCTAAAGAAGGCAGACACAAAAGAGCACACATGAGTGATTCCATTTACATAAAGTTCAGAATCAGGCAGAGCATCTATGTGTTAAAGGTGAGGATAATTGCTTTCTCTGGTGGGAGTAGTTCCTAGAAGGAAGCATATGGATTCTGAGTAGCTTCAGAGATGTTACTACTGAGTAAGTACAATACTTACTTTCTTAATCTGTTTGCTGGTTATTTGTGTATATTCACCTTGTGAAAATTAATCAAACTGAATAATTATGACTTTAGTATTTCCATTATATGTTATACTTCAATAAAATGTTCAAAACAAAACAAAAAGACAGTGATCGACACTAAACAAGTATGATGAATACCAGCAGCCTCATCCTTGGAGTTGGTCATAAAGTTGATTTCAGTTTCAGCTTCAGTCTTTGAAAGGCTAAATAACCAAATGCCTAATTCAAAGCTATTACTGGCTTCCCTGAACTCAGTGATCGTATGACCATAATCATTATTTAAAATTAGTATACTGTAATAATGTCAGGGATATGAATGAGATGTGTCATTTGATTTTATTATAATTTTCAAATATAGCTATAATAAGAAAAATCTCCTTATGTGGTTTAGAAAGTGAATGTTACTAGACAGTATATGATGTATATTTACTTTTGCAAAAGTAAAATGCTATAATGGTGTACAAAGTTTTTTGTATCGAAAACAACTTCAAGTTTCACATGGTTAAATAAATAGAAAAGGAAGTTGACAATATAAATGCTAAGAGAATGTTAGCTAGTTAACTTACATCTTTTTTGAGTCAAGGAATTATTTAAATATAGAAATTTAAATAACAATGCAAGGTGGAATAATAGAGATTCAATTGTATCACAATTCTAATCCTTGTAGAATTGTTTGGTGTATTAGCATCCATTACATTAAAAACCTTTAAGGAGTATATTTAAATTGTCATTATATAATTCCATTTAGGCCAAGAGTCTTTCAAAAAAAGTCTTATTTGGGAATTCTTCACATTTTGTAAGGACAAATTAAAAGCAGAATGTCAAATTCACCATATCAAAATTTCATGAGGAAAAAAACCTTCAGAATCTTGTATAACAACGTTCACAGTAAATTACGTCTGGTTCATATAACACAAAAAAGAAAAGGAAGAATTATTAGACACAAATGAAGAACCCAAACACATTTTATTCTCACCAAACTTCAACAAAACAACTGACATGACAAGACTCTTTTATAAGCTAAACTTTGAAGCAAAAAGCTTGATAAAATGCTCTACCACACACTACTAAGTACACAGCATTTTCATGATTAAAAATAAAAAGATTTTTAGAATAACCAAGGTATATGTCCTGGAGACCGAGTTCCTTTCCAGAAAACTTATTACTGAAATACTTTATTTTCCTGAATTATATTCAGCTGTATACATAAGTCTAATGATGTCATTAAATATGTCATTTTAAAGTGAGATTCCGTAAAGTGTTGGAAGTTTCTGTATTATAATGACAAACTTTAAAATCTAACAACTAAAATTTTAATTTAAAAACTCCTTAAACAGGAAAGAAAACAATCAACAAAATGAAAAGTCAATCTATAGAATGAGAGAAAATATTTGCAAATTATATTATCTTACAAGGGACCAGTATCTAAAATATATAAAGAACTCAAACAACTTAAAACCAAAAGAAAAGAACAATATGATTTTAAAATGGGAAGAGGAACTAAATAGATATTTTCCAAAGATTACACAGAAATGGCCAATAGTTAACATACAAAGGTGGTCACCATCCCAAGTCATCAGAGAAACCAAATTTGCCATGAGATATCACTTCATGCTACTAAAAAGCTTTAAAGAGATAAAAGACAGGAAAATGAAGGATGAGGGAAAAAACACTTAAGTGTACCATTTGTGAGAATAAAATGGATACAGTCATTACAGAAAACTATTGGAGAATCCTCAGAAAATTAAAAATAGATCTACCATATGATCCAGCAACCCCACCTCTGGGTATATATCCAAATGAAACAAAATCACTGTCTCAAAAGAGATAGCTGTTATCTAAGTGTCCATCAGTGGATTAGTTAATAAAACATTATAATATATGCATGTACACACACACAAACATAATGGAATGTTATTCAATAATGAAGAAGGAAATATTGTCATTTGCAACAATATGCATAGACTTTGAAGGCATTATAGTAAGTGAAATCAAACAGACAAAGACAATAACCATCTGATCTCTCTTATATGTGGAATATAAAAAGACCAAACTCATAGAAACAGAAAAGACTGGAGGTTGCCAGCAGCAAGGGGTTTTGCAGGAGATGAGGGCTAGAGAAAATACGTCAAAAGGTAAAAAGTATATAACACATAAGATAAATAAGTTTTGGGGATGTACTGTACAACATACAAAATAACACCTTATATTTCAAAGTTGTAGATCTTAAAATTTTTAATTTTAATTTTTAATTTTAATTTTTAATTTTAATTTTTAATTTTAATTTTTCATCATAAAAAATTATAACTGAGGTTATAATAACAAAACTTAGAGTGATAATCACTTCAAATATATACATGTATCAAGTCATTATGCTGTACACTCGGACTAATACCATGTTATATGTCGAGTATATTTCAAAATTGGAAAAACTGCCAATTTTTTAAATTGTATATACAATTCATTCTTATCCCTGAGAACTTGATTCAATGACAGTAATACTTGATGTTAACTAAGTACTTATTTTCACACTTGGCCAGTTTTTCACTTGGGCAATATTTCTATTTTTACTGCACATGCAATTTAAGCACAATGTAAAAAGGTGAAGGTCTCTAGGGGCTAAGGTCTTGTATTCAAAGTATTTGGGCTTCTCAAAGTCTCAGCTGAACTCACCTCAGGGTCTTTGCACTTGCTACTTGCACTGCCTGATACATCTTTCCCCTAGGTCTTCACATCACTAGTGCCTTGTAACTATTCAGGAATTAGGTCAAAATTTCTTTTTCCAAGGCCAAAGCTGACATCCTAGTGAAAGCAGAACCACCCAACCTCATCATATTGTATCCCAGAAAGCAATATGGATATCTCTGCTCCTCTGAGGATTAATCACTAGTTGAAACTATTGTTCTTTCCCATTGTTGTGTTTCTGTCCAAGCAGGGCCCTGCTTAGAAGATGGCAATGAGAATAGATGGTTTTAACATTCCTCCTTCCTCACTGGTACAATGAAAGCTTCCATGCAGCCCTCTACCATGGTTTAAATGCTCCACACCTGCAGGAGGAGGTGTGCTCTCACACACATTAAGACTATTCTGGGTAGGCAGCAAGCCTTGACTCTACAATCTACTAACTGTGACTAGGCAACCTAGCTTACTTGAGAGACTAATTTTTAAAGCTTCACCTTTTTAAAAATAAAGTGCTTTATTTCTTAAACTGTTAAGTTAGGGATGTGGTTGTTTCTAATCGATATATATCAATATATCATTAGCATTAATTATATGTAATTAATACCTTTTCTATGTGTCTTGCAACCATCCCAGACTGTGTAAGAAGTTCATCATCGGTTCAAGCAGTTTCTTCGCCGCCGTCACGGTATCCCTCACACTCTACCACTCCACACCACCACACCGCCGTCTCCGAGACGCTAGCTTTATACAGCTGGTGCATCAGCCCAGGTGCATCTACTTGCGCATGCCCACCCAGGCATGTGCACAGGTTTCCATCATCAGTGGTAGGAGGGCGGAAAGTCCTGATTAACCTTTTACCATACACTATGTATTTAATATTTGATTTGTAAAATAAGTAAGGGACTAGTACAAATCATATGAAGGTTAGCTTCCTTCCCTATCCCTTCTCGACACTTTTGAAAATACTATTTACCCCTGTCCAAACCCACTTTCCTACCCAGTAAACTTCCTATCAATTCTTTAATCTCTTTGAAAGGAAGGCTTCCCTACTTCACAGGTGTAGGGTAAAGGTTGATCAGGTATTTCCACCCTCCCACCACTGATGATGGACACCCGCGGTGCTGCGAGCATTCCAGGGTGGGCATGCGCAAGTGGGCGCACCTGTGTTGGACACGGGCATAAATGGGCGGCGTCATGAGGACGCCAGAACTGCGAGCACCAACAGACAGAACTACAAGGACCGACCAAGAGAAGCAGCAGCAGCAGCAGCAGCAGCAGCAGCAGCAGCAGCAGCAGCAGCAGCGAGAAGAAGCAGCCGAGAGGGTGAGATGTGCTGGGGGCTGGGAGGCCTGCCAGCCTCCTGGCCCCCCAGCACCCCTGCCTGCCATGTACCTGGCCACCTCTACTAAATAAAGTATGAAAAGCCACTGAGGGCTCCAAGACTCTCCTTCCCTGACCCGTCTGCCCAGAACCATCCCGAACCTTGCTCCAGTGCCACCTCCATCCTGCCGCTACAACAGGCAAAGTTCATTGCTCCTTATTGTTAATTGCTACACTGACTTATAATTAATGCCTGCATGTTCATCTTCCTCACTCACATGTAAGCTCATTCACAGTATACAATATAGTTTCTACATCTCCAATCTTCAGCACCTAACCCAGTGTAGGGTAAAGGTTGATCAGGTATTTCCACCCTCCCACCACTGATGATGGACACCCGCGGTGCTGCGAGCATTCCAGGGTGGGCATGCACAAGTGGGCGCACCTGTGTTGGACACGGGCTTAAATGGGTGGCGTCATGAGGACGCCAGAACTGCGAGGACCAACAGACAGAGCTGCAAGGACTGACCGACAGTACAGACCGACAAGCAGCAGCAGTAGAAAGCAGCCGAGAGGGTGAGATGCGCCGGGGGCTGGGAGGCCTGCCAGTCCCCCGGCCCCCCGGCACCCCTGCCTGCCATGTACCTGGCCACCTCTACTAAATAAAGCATAAAAAGTGACCAAGAGCTCCAAGACTCTCTTTCCCTGACCCGTCTGTCCAGAACCATCCCGAACCCTGCTCCAGTGCCACCCCGTTTCCTGCTGTTATACCCAGTCTTCTTTCTGTAAGAGAAACTTGGCATTTACTACATTAATACACTGTAGGGTAAACAGAAGTTATCTGCCCTTCTGCTATCAGCATCTATGATCAACACCTGTGGTCTTACACGCAGGCCTGATGGTGGCACCTGGAGTATGGTGTGGGTGTGCATGAGTGGACACGCCTGAGCTGAGAGACAGAACACGAGGGTGGTGTCACAGAGGACCCAGCAGCAGAGGATAGTGGAAAGCCTCAGAGAATGGCTACCAGAGGCAAGAGCATATTGAGATTCGCAGGGTGGTTCATTTTGCTGTCACCCCCTGGTGCTGGTATGTTTCCCCTAACCTGTGACGATGATGCCAAGGGCTCTAAGGTTCTCTTTCAAGCAGGCTGAACAGAAGATGAACCTACCTGGCCTGGAATGGCTGCAGAACATATGCTATTTAATGAATTGATAACTGCCCATGTAATGCTGGACAAATTACTTAATCTCTCTGTGCTGTATTTCATAAAAGAAAGATCATAGCATTACCCATGTCATAGATTGTTAGGAAGAAAAACTATAAAAGCTCCACGTGGACAGGAACTTAGGGTTTTTGTTCACTACTGAATCAATCGCAGCACCTAAAACAATGTCTGACCACACAGTAGGCACTCAATAAATATTTTTAGCATGACCCATAGGATAATCCATGCAAGTGTTTGGCATAGTGCCTGACCTATATGTGCTCAATAAATGTTAGTTATTTTTAGTAACTCTATTCTGGGCAGTGTCTGCCTCACTGAACACACATGGAGGCTTGAACATTATCAAACGCTCTTTTAAAATGACATTTTTCTGATGATGTAGCAATTACGTTTGTCACCTACACCAAGCTCTCTCCTCCACAAACCCCCTATACCTCCCTCAGTTCCCAGGGAGCACTGTCTTTTTGAGCCACACCATTTTGTATTTTCAGCGTTAAGGCACCCCAAGTCCCCAACTAGTTTGTGACCCTCTCTCCTGCCCCACCCCTAGGCTATTTCTGTTAGTCTGAACATGTAGTAACCTGTGATTGGAAGGCGCTCCCAGGCCTGCTCTCCACAAGCTCCAGCCTTTCATAACCCACCCCCACCCTTCAATCTAGCTCCATCCTTACCCCAAGCCCCTCACTTTCTTGCAGAATTTTGCCCACAATTTATTAGAACCTATCTCTGGGGCTTGGTTCAAGTTGCACGTGAATTTAAAATTTTAAATCCATACAGCTGTCCTCATCCCTGGCCTCACTTGCACCCCTGCAGCACTCTAAGTAATCTGTCTTCCTCCTGGAAGATGGACGCTGCTGAGAGCGCTGCAGGCCCTATTCCACCATTCTTTCAGCCAGCATAACCCAGCACCTCTTTTCCCTACCCTCCATCAGGATCCTCCCAAACCCACCCGGCAGCACCCCAAGGGCTTCATTTGCCTTCCAAGAAGTCTTTTGGCCGGAACCAGGCAAGCAACCCTAGGTGTCCCCACTAGTGTTAAAAACAGAATACTTCTTGATAGGGAGTATCCCTGAAGGATTTATCCCATCTCCATCTCCCCTGATGGACTGGCTGGGTCAGAAAGATAATTACCTGAGCCTGTGCTCCAGGGGGAAAGGCTCCAGGACCAAGGCGGAGATCTCCTGAGACAAAGCTCAGACAAAGCTCACCACGCAGCTGCTGGGAGGAACTGCACATTCAGGTTGCTGTGGCCTGGAGCCTTGGCAGATGTCAGATTGGGCCCCAACAGGAGGGCCCCACCAGCCATGTGTCTGCCCCAACCTTAGGCTTTGGGAAAACAGGAGACTCAGGGCTGCGCATGCGCAGTTCACTCCCCTGGCTGGCCTCTGCAGTCCCTCCTCACGGAGCCCTTCCCACCAGATACAGTGCCCTGCACCAGGCCTTGCTACAGGGGCTGGGAGCAACCACACTGCGTCTCAGTGATTGCTGGGGTGAGGCGCCATGAGCATTAGGGTTTGCAGGATAGTTGGTGTATATTCATTTGGTGTACACTCAGTTCTCTCAGAGAAGTAAAAGATGCCTTCACTGTCATTCACATTTACCTCATCCTTTAGAGTCCCCTAAAAAAATGCCACCCTCCAGAAAGTTCTCCCCAAGAAAATACCACTGCCCTGAGTATTCTGTGCTCCCTTGAGGAGCTGTGTATTTAGGAGGGGAGGAGATGTTGAGAGAAGGAGTACTGTTAGAATCTACATTTGTACCTGGGGTGCCAATGATAAACAGGCCTTCCCTAAGGGCTTTGGTCCAGGAGAATTATCAGCATCTGCATCTCCCTAGAGCTCCTGGCATTCAGTTAGCACTTGATAATTGTTTGCAACTATGGTCTTTATGCAGATTTTATTCTTTCATTAGCATCAAGCTGATGTTCCTCCAAGGACTTGCCCTCCAAGTCCTGGACTGTTTCACAGGGATATTAAAGGTCTACTCAGCTGAAAAAGCAATGACTACCTTTTCAGAAAAGGTAGTCAGCCCTGCCCAGTAAAGCCCTATGACCCATTGCTGTTCCACTCTATTCCAGTTACTGATAATGCTAATACTTAAAGCTGGGTTTTTAACTGACACTGATTTATGACCTATTTGGTCATAAATTAACTTCTTAGGGAAGTCAAGTCAACTCTCTCAAGTCTTGGCTTTCTTTTTTTTTTTTTTTTTTTTTAAAGATTTATTTATTTATTCATACAAGCACTGGGGTACAGGCCAGAGGTGTGGCGGGGTGAGAGGATTCACCACAGAGAGCAGGGAGCAGAACAGGCAGATCAACGGAAGTACACTGCTGAGGGGAGCAGCGGGCACAGCAGGAGAGGTCTGCTGCACCATGTGGGTTCCCCTCCTGGCCAGCAACAGGGATCAAACTCGTGCTGCAGTGGCTGCGGTTTGCTTCATAGTGCGTTGCCTAACCCACTGCGCCACCAGGGAGGCCCAAGTCTTGGCTTTCTTATCTGTAAAATGGGGGTTAATCTACCTTTCGTGACTGTGTAAGAATTAGAATTGATGCTTTTAAAGTGCTAGATACTTTAGTGCTCGCTTCGGCAGCACATATACTAAAGTGCTAGATACTTTAAACTATTAATTAGTAAGACACATAAAGCATATAGCCATTACTCTCTGTTTGACACTGTTCTAATGCTTTTCATGTGATGTGGATTAGGATATGCCACCCCAAAACATGCCACTTTGGTGTAGGATTTTGTGTGTTGCAGGCAATGGCGAAACAGCAGGTGCAGAAAGAGTTTTCTACACTCCTCTTAGCCACCTATAAGCAGGACATAAATTTCAGATTCCTCTCTCCACCCCACCCCCACTTCCTGTACCAGGAAAAGGAAAGTGGCTCTTAGCACTGGAGATGGAGAGTCAACACAGAGAAAAATTTGCATAAACAAACCTCTTTAAAATAATCCTTATCTTCTGTTAGTTCTTCCATGTGTTCCCCACATGTTTCTTAGTCCTTTCCCCACAATGTATTATGACCCAAAGTCCAAAGCCCCTTTGTGAAAATGGCATATAAATTCCCAAGTCTAAACATGTAAGTTTCACTTCTTTGCTGTGAACTCCCATATATGTAGAAACTACTGTTTGGTTTTTTATCAATCTGTCTTTTGTTAGTTTAATTCACAGGACTCCAT
This sequence comes from Galemys pyrenaicus, assembly GCA_019455555.1. Classification (NCBI taxonomy): domain Eukaryota; kingdom Metazoa; phylum Chordata; class Mammalia; order Eulipotyphla; family Talpidae; genus Galemys; species Galemys pyrenaicus. The sequence goes on along the minus strand of JAGFMF010012131.1, from coordinate 1,006,266 downwards.
AACTGAATCTAAGAGGGTTCTCTTCCCCAGCACAGGAATTCATTCATTTAAATCCACCTCACAAACCCACGAATTAGGTACTATTTTCCTAATTTTACAGAGGAGGAAATAGACAAAGAGGTTGAGTTACCAGTCTAGGCTTGCATTACTTGCATGTCAGGGAGCCGGTAAGATCCAAATTGCTCAGGCATTTTGGTTATGTTACAGGGCAGGGAGAGGAGTACTTAGAACTTTTAAGCTTGCTTTTTTTGAATGGGTTTTGCTATTTGCTGCATTAAGATAAACATACAAATTTTTAATGGAAAGGAATTTTAATACAACTAGGGTACAATAAAGAAAGAACAAAGAATATAGTTACTAAGTTAAGCATTTAAAGTTACCCATCTCCTTGAGGGTAAAAGTTTAGCTAAATAGGATTGGCCTAAAGCAAGGTCTAAAAACCTGGCACATATTTAAAGGACTTTTTAGTAGAGACTTACAGAAAAGGGTTAGAAAGAGTTAGACAAATTTGGGAGGAAAAGAGTAAAATTAAAATTAAGATGAAAGTTGCCATTGCTAACCTCCCCACGGGTTTTTTACACACATTTGTTTTAACTAGTTTAAGACCAAAAAGCAAGCATAGTTTTTTTACATGTCCTTTTGCTTTACGTGCCTTCTCCAGGTCTCCTTGCTGTTTTTTATTTTCCTTTCTTCTTTTTCTCTTCTCTGCAGAAATTTTCTTATTTTAGCTCCACCCACTTAGGGCGGAACCAGGATTTTGGGAACTTCCCCTTTTCCTGGGACCACCCTGTTACAGTTACAGGGTCCATACTCTTATCCTATGCTTAATAAGTAGTAGTTTTTATATTAGCTAACAATAAGCTGTAGTTATTATTTCCAAGGTTAAAAATCTATATGTCTGCTACCTTAAAGGAACACTTTGAAGATGGCTCTATTTTTCAATTTAAAAATATTTGAAGTTGGATAAAAGGCATAGTTTATTTAAAGGTGGTGCTGCAGGGAAAACATGGACATTACTGTGTGGAATGTTCAGGACCTTCAAATATTATGCACAAACCTCAGATTTCCCATTAAACTATTTGCTAGAAGATAAAGTTCCAGCATTAAATACTAACTAGAATATATATTTCTACCCAATGTTATTCATTTTAAAAATTCTAATTTAAATGAAACAGTTTTAATTCCAAGTTTTTTATTCCAAGGTCGGTCTTTTTTTTTTTTTTTTTTTTTTGACCTGCCCAAAACCTTCATGCAAATCCATTTTACTTTTCCATCACAAAATGTGAATCTATTGTTTTCCAGCAATTGAGAATTTATTCAAATTTGACCTAAAGCTATTGCTAATAAGCCACTGAAAACAGTTCCCCCCAGATACACAACTATGTCTACCCAATATAGTAGCCCCAAAGGAATTCTTATGGCCTAGTTATATCCTCCAGGGATGGGAGGTGGGGTGGGAGGGAATTTCGAACTGAATATGCTGACGCTGCACTAACTATATAGCAGGCACCCTGTAATGACACCTTTGGATAACACAGAAAATGATTGTGTTCCAAGGATGGGCTGTAATGAGAGGGGAGGGTACAGAGAGCCACAGGCGGCATTGTTTCCAATCTCACAAAACAACTGGGGGCAGGGGCAGATGCGCTTGTTTTCAAAATAATAAATACCACTACAGTGTTTCTGCACAAGGCTTTGAGATAAGTGTGAAGTCTGAAGAACCAAACAGGGTTAGTAGTTCTCTTGTTCCCCTGCAAAGATGGAAATATAAAGAACAGCCTAACTAGCCTTTTGGTCACTGATAAGTTTCTATTTATTAACTTCCTATTCACTGGAGTCCTGTTACTCGGGTGAATGACTGTTTTTTCAGCCTCATTTTCCTTATCTGTTAAATGGAAATAAATTATAATGAACTCATTGGTTATTGTGATATACACATGCATACATATACATATAGCATTTGTATGTTTGGAGAAACACAGAAAGATAGGTGGAGAGATAGGTAGGTAGGTAGGTAGGTACATAGATACATGGAATATACACAGAACCTGACATGTAGTAAATAAATAATGTTAACTCCCCCTATGTCTCCAAATTTCCCCCAAAGACAAAGTTAAATCAGTCCATCTGGAATCTCAGTGGAACTCAACTGCTCATGAGTTTTATGAAGACAAGATCCACTCAGTCTAGAGAAAATGCTCAAAGTAAAAAAAAAAAATAAATAAATAAATCACTCTATAATCCTTTAAAGAATGGTGACACTTGGCTGATTTGTCAAAAATCCTTGTACATATCTACACTGGGTACTTTTAATGAATGTCAGATTTTAAGAATCAATGACATTGACATTACGCCATGGAGCAAAGACTGACGGCCCAACTTATAAATTCCCTGATGCATGTATTAGCAAGGAAGCAAGATGAGTTTTCTGTTCACTGGTCTTGTTCTGCTGTCAAATTCTGGGGGACTTGCATTTCAAGCAATATATCTAATCTCTTTAAATTAAATTATCTCCCTCTCACCAGCCAGAATTTTTTTCAGAAGAATATTATCAACTAAGTGGATCAGAAAATGTGGATTTAAGTCTTGCTTCCTTGGTGAAATGATATTAACATGAATGTTAGTCCTCAGATAAATGATATATTTCAAGGGTCTCACACTACAGCTTTCAGACACATTTTAAAAAGAATCTTCAAATCAAAGGAAGAGGGAAATATAAAATTAGAGGGAATTTTCTTTTTCAAATGGATAGTGGGTATAATTTAGCTTTTATCATAACAATGATAATTTCCCTACTCAATTTGGCATCTCTATGGATGTTGTTTAATCATCAACACTAACAAATTGTTGGAATGTGTGTAAAAAAATTTTTTCTGTCTGAAACTTGCTCTTAGCCTACCAGTTAATTCAGAAAGTTTTTAAATTAAAGCCCCATGTGCTTACTATAGGCTTTAAAAAATCCTAACTTCTATCAATGCCTCATCCTCTACTCTTATGGCCTATCTGCAACATAAAGCTTCTTGATAGTGATGGTCACAAATACTGACTCCTCTTTTGTTATAGTAAATGCTCACTTTGTGTTCCCTTGGAACATGTACATAGATGTTAAAATTTTTCTTGTGATTTCAAAGCTGAAACAACCTAAGCCAAAGCCAACCTAAGCCTAAAGTCTCACATCTACTTATTGGTAGAGGTCAGAACCCCATCCTCTTGACACCCTTGGGTCAAGAACTAAAATCACCAGCAACTGTGCTACTTACTACCTTCACTTCTAGAATCCTTTGTTATAAAGCCTTCCTCAGTGAAGTCTAGAACAGAGGTCAGCATGTTCCTTCTATAAAGGGCAAGAGGCAAGAGAACAAATATTTTGGGCTTTGTGGGCCATATGGTTTCTGTTACTACTACTTGATATATGGCGCACTGCAAAAGCAACTCTAGACAACAAATAAATTAATGTGTGGCTATGCCCAATAAAAATGTATTTCTAAAATATGCAGTAGATACTTAAACAGATTATAGTCTACTGACCCTTGATCTATATCATATTTCCTATGAACTTATTTATGTATTTTTAACTGAAGTAATATTGGGGTACCCCATCAGTTATAACCCCCATACTGCATCCACCACCAACTCACCGATAGTCTACTATCCTTCTTTGTATATCATTTTTTTTATTCATACCTTGGTTAGATTTATAACACAGATATTATTTGCAATATTTATCTCTTATCTCCAAGAGTAAGTTATAAATTTATTGGAGGACAGAATCCTCTTACTCAAATTTGCCAATCAATCTAAATCATCTAATGCAATCTTGACATCAGGTAGTTTCTTATAAGATACCTGACAATTGATCTAGTGAAGGAGGGAAAATAAGAGTGAGGTTCCTCTTGGAAACCACTGGTGACTAGTGTCAGCACGGTGGCAACTTAGTTGTGGTTCTACAAATGATGATACATTCACCTCCATGTTTTGAGCAAACTCCAAGGATCTTAGAATCTTTTACTCATTTTTTCCCCTAATTTGCCCACTGTTATCTTCATAAGGGTGGTTATAGCAAATAATTCTAGGAAATTAAATTTCTAGACTAAAATTGCCAAATTATTTTCTTGGTTAGGAAATATTAAGGGAATTGCTTAAAGAGAAACTTTTCAATAAGTGAAAGGTGTGAAGATATGATGAACATTGAAAAGTCTTCCACATGTTTGAATATGTTGGGATTATAAGAAAGCCCTTATGGAATAACTCTTTAAAGCATAATTATAAAGACATGTATCATTTTCATGATATTTGACAGCTTTCTGAGAGTTCCCCTTCCTGTCCCCATTAGTTTGGAGAAAGCAGCGGGTTTAACACCTCTCCATGGAGATGTTATCTCAGAAAAAGACACCCCTTATATTGTGCAATTTATGGTAACACATTCAGATTGCAATGGGAGATTACTAAGTAAATACTAATTGGCAGGTAAATTTAATTCAGCTAGTATCCTTGTTTATTCAAAAGTCGTCTATCAGTTTATCAGCTAGTTAAGTCTAAATTAATATTACCAAATGGGTGGTGTTTTTTGCCCTGAAACACAGAATATTTTTCTCCTATCATTAAATTTATATTTTAGAATTATAGTGCTCTATATGTTAATTATTTCTGAAAGCATTAAATCTAACATGTGTGCATTTATCCTTTCCAAGGAAGGGTACAAATCTTCCCCTATATCAGGTCAATATGTATGACTTCACTGTGACCAAGGAGAATTTGGATGAATTCTGAAGGTGAGATCAACGACTTTTCATTAAGAAAGTAAAATTTTATATGACTTTAATTGCAGCCTTCTTTCTTAAGATATTAATATATACAAAGGTTTGGATAGCAACAATGTTAGGGGCTAGAGGTGACATGATCATTAACTCACAAATCAAAAAAAAAAAAAAAAGTCAGGGACAAGAGTTTAAAAACAAGTTTGAGATTCCAGTGATTGAGACTAAATGTGGAACTTATGAATGATTTTAAATTTGAAAAATACAGAAAATAAGTGTAACATGAAACAGTGTAATATGTTTGTGAGAGATCAAACATTAGTCCTGAAGTGAATCCCAGCTTAGCATGTTTTTAGCTCAAATTATTTGAGCACTCGAAGGTTCATTTTATTTTTTTTAATTTTTTTAAAAATTCATTTATTTATGCATACAAGCACTGGGGTACTGGCTAGAGGTGTGTGGGGGTGAAAGGATTCACCACAGAGAGCAGGGAGCAGAACAGGCAGACTGACTGAAACACACTGCTGAGGGGAGCAGCAGGCACAGCAGGAGAGGTCTGCCACACCATGTGGGTCCCCTCCCTGGCCGGCAGCAGGGATCGAACTCATGCTGCAGTGGCTGCGGTTTGCTTCATAGTGCATTGCTTAACCCACTGCACCACCAGGGAGGCCCCTCGAAGGCTCATTTTATAGATGAATTTTTACTGTAAGTAAGAGGAATAATATAGTACTTACCTCAAAGGGTTATTGTGAGAGCAAGGGGAATAATACATCAAAAGTGTTTGTCCAATGTCTGTACCAATACTCAAGAAATGGTAGGTTTTTATGGGCTATTTGTCACCAAAGTGGAATAGATTCACATAATTTCTCTAACACCAAAAGACTACATAATTCTACAGGACACCTCTTCCATAAAACCTGACTTGGCTATGTACTGCCAGTGCTTATTCCTTCTCTTCTGTTCATGGATAATATATGACCATTTACTCACCAAGATTTTATTGAGCACCTGCAATATTCCAAGTGCTTTACTAATCAATGATAACAAATTAAACAATTTTCTGTCAGCCTGGATACTACTGTTTAGAAGGCAAAAAAAGATCTTAAAAATGGAATGTGCAAAGTCCCACAACATAAATATGAACATTGACCAAGAGTGAAGAAAGATAAAGAGATCTTGTTTGGGGGAAATCTTAGACAATTATCTAGAATAGGTGACTTTGGACTTCGGCACTTGAAGAGGAAGATTTTGACAGATAGAGATGGTGTAGGAAGATGTTGATTTCAATTTTAAGGTTTACTTGAGCAAAGGGGCAGAGATGATCAAGTATTAGACCCACCTGGAGGCCAGTAAGGGCTCTATTTGCATTGAAGGGTAGAATGGGTAGAAAAGAGTGTTTGTAGAAGTCATTGGAAAGTTATGCTGGGGCCAGTGTGGGGGCCCCGAGTGCCAGGCTGACTTAGAAGAACCTGTCCTCCAAGAGGCATGCTTTCTGAAGAAATCCCTTCAGGGTAAGAAGGGTGAAGACTGAAATATAGCTAAAATCAGCAAGTGCAGTTTCAGAGGAATAATAGAGTCAGAAGTCAAAAGCCATACATTGAAGAGTTAGAAGTTAGTAAGAAAATGTGTTTTGACTTTGTTTTTAAAGAAGTCTGGCTCCAGATTGATATAAAAGGTATAGGGTTTTGTATTTATTTTTGTTTCAAGAAAAGGACGACCTAAGCATATTCTTTAGCCTGAGGAAAGAGAGACAGAAAGGGCAGAGGAAAAGGCAAGAATGGATAGTAGAACTATCTCCACTAAAGATACATACTTCATGCTGGCCACTGAATCCTCTTTATTTTGAAGATTTGTATTCTAGAAAAATGAAACTATTTCTGCTGCAAGCATAGGAAAATGACAAAGACGGTAAGTGAAAACACTGAAATATTATGTAGGTAAAGGGGAGAGACTGAAAACTCTTGAGCTGTAAAACCTTGAACAATAAAGATGATGTTTTTTATCTGCTTAGTGTGCAAGGAATGGAAAGAGGCATAGGAATCTCAGAAGGGAGGGTTGGTTCAGTCACTGTGGAGAAGGCAATAAAAAGGTGACAGTACATTTATAAAGCCAGAGATCAGTCTGTTGTGGTAAGACGAGCTACTGAGTAGGCCACATTGCCACTGTCTCATGACTTTGTGTATAATCCTGGCTCCAGGCAAGGGAGTTCTGTAGAGGCAGTAGAGGTTACTGAGGCTGAAAGCTGTCAAGGAGGAAATGTGGTTGTTGCTAGTGGTGGCAGGAGGTGGGGAAGAGATTCTACTATGAGAGGAAAGAGTGACTAACCACTGAATTTTGACCACAGGAGAGAGTAGTGGATCCAGAAGGAGGAAGATGGAGAGAGAGAACAGGAGTGCTAGAGGGGCTGGGAATCCTCATGCAGAAGACCAGCAAATGCCACATGACAAAACCAGACAGAGGTGGAAGGTGAGGGAGTCTGCCCGGAAAAAGGATCTTGAGACTTCTGGATCTTTCCTGGCACACACACGTTTGATACTGAGAATGCTAAGTTTTAGATGCTTAAAATTTGCTTGCCTTAAGTTCTTTGCTTAATATATGCTATAGAAACACTTTTATATGTTATATAAACAATCAATCTAACAAGATTTTGAGTTTCCTGAAGGCAATTTTTCTTTCAGAAATTGGAACTATATAATAGAATGAAAGTTTATAATCAGTAATCAACAATTACTGATGAATTGAATTCATTGACATCACAGTGCCTGTCTCAACAAAACACCTCTGCTAACTGCCGAGGATTCCACTATAAAAGATGCAACCAGTACATTGCTCAGGCATCTTTGAATTTATGAAACTTAGGAGCTAGAATATACTTAAACTCAGTAGAACAACTGTTCATAGCTATAATCTATCCAAGGATTGAGAAACAGTCTATTGCTACATTTAATAGCTTTAAAAATTGAATGGCTTGTAGAAACCATTGGCCATGGGTTCTAACCTGAGAATTAACATATATTGAGAATATAACGCTCAAGAGGGTATTTTGCTAATCCTCTGATTCCAATCTGTTAAAAATGAAAATTGGGAAGGGAAGGGAAGAGAACAGTATAAAAACCCCATGGGATCTCCCTAAAACGTATTTAGCATACATAGAACCTGCTACACAGCAAGCTGCCATTGGTAACAGTGGTTGTTCAGGAACATACACTGTACGACTTGTGTGATCTCAAAGTTTTAAGCAATATTCGGGAGAATTTTGACAAGAGGGGGAAATCTTATGACCTCTATAAATCTTAACATCTCTTTGTCTCAGTCTTGTTATATGAAAACAAGAACAACAGTGCCTACCTCACAGAGTCATTATGACTATTCAATGAGTTAATATCTTCTCCAAATAGTGTCTTAGCACAGTTAGTACCATACAGGTACTCTGGGACTCTGGGTTTGTGATGAAAGGTTCTGGGAGGCAGCTGTCTATTGCAGTTACTCTTCTTCATGAAGATTATCTGAATCTAATAATGTTAGGAATAAATCGGTGACTCTCATTCTGTAAGGCCTGGACTACAAGCCAACGTCTCAAAATGACTTGCCCCCATTATCATTATATAGTAGTCTAAAAAGAAATTTACAAAGCCTTATCACTAACTGCTTCTTTCCCAGTTCCCATCAGAATCATTCTTCCAAGTCCCTGACCTATATCACCCACAGATCTCTGTGCTGAGTTTAAATAACTTAGCCTACTTTGGAAGCAGATAATTCATGCTTCTGCTGATGGTTCTCACAAATATGACCATGCCCACCTCTGAAGCGCCTGTGTTTCTCCAACTTAGGACAGATAAATGGGGCCCATACATGGAACACCGTGGAAAAGTATCTGAAGACACCAGTAGGTGATGCTACTGGTAAATAGACTTTTTTCAGAGAACTGTTGTGAGTTGCCACTGAGATAATATGTGCAATGATATTACACAGGTGTAACTTATTACTCTGAGCATTTTCATTATCCCATATTAATTCTAGAAGATGGATCATTTATTGTTTTTGTTAAATAAGTCAAGCTCAGCCCTGGTAGATAAGAGGACCAGCCTTCCATTTCTGCAGGACAGTAAAATGGAGAGTATTCATTCTGAGTCACATCTTCTCAGTCCTTCTGTTTTCTCTACCACAGTGAGGGTGAAGGAGATGCTACTTCCTGCCAAATCAATCCAAAGGGACCTTGCAATTTATCAACTGAGTGACAAGTGGCCTGCTGGGTTAGCCTCAGAGCTGGGTCTGGATGTTATGTAGCAGGGGCAAGAAGTGATTTGGAGGATTAAAGAGGGAAAGGGATAGCTACTTCTTATGCAAGAAAAACTACATAGGCTAGTCTCAGCAAAATTGCCAAGTAGGCACATATCATGGGGAAACACTTTACTCCCTTTGCTCTTCCCTCCTTCCACCCCCATGCCTCTGCCACACTTCCATCATATGACTTGACACTTTCTGGATTTTTCTTGATCTCAGAAATTGCCACATTGGCTGGGCAGGGCAAACACAAGCTTAGAACACTCTTGAAACAGAAACAGTGTCATTAAGTAGTATGGAAATATTTTGTTGCTATAGGAAAAATCAAAACTGAGTTTGACATTCTTACACTAATTTTATAGCAAAACAAAACACAGTCTTTACTTTACCTTGTATACTGGAGGCAATGGGCATTGATATTTTCAGTGCTTGGGGCTCCTACTTCTAACTTGTTGCATCAGCCTGCTCGTCCTGGTTCTTAGTCCCACTGGTCACTCAGGGCCCTGACTCTATTGCTGAACCTGATACGCAAGTAAATCACAGCATTTATGATTACCAATTCCTCAGGATGGGAGCTCCATCCATAAAACCTGTATCTTAATAGGGGGCTTCGAAAGGATGGATACACAAACAGACAGACAAACAGAAAAAAGCAAATGAGAATTTCAGACATTCTGATAGATACGAAAAGTAGATATCTGTTCAAAGAGGTCTTCTGCTTCCCTCAAATCTTATTGTGTTAGTGGCTGTGATTGACCCTGGAGTCTGCCTTTGCAGACTGTTTTCATCTAACTTTCCAATAACAAGTCTGGCAATAGGGCTGGTGGGTAAGAGTGAGGAAAACACATCATTTGAGTCCTTTACTTCCACTTGATCTTCAGTTATCCACAGAAAGTAACCCTAGGCACCTTTCCTACTGTGCTGTTAGTTTATTTTTCTTTTACAGTCTGTACCCAAATATATAATTTTTCCTCTTCTTGGTTTGTAAACGGCTCAGTCACTAGGGGAAAAAAGCACAGTGATTACTAATGGGAGATGCCACAAAAGTTCCAGCTGTGAACAGGAGAAATCCAAGATGACCCATCATCTAAATGTCAACGCAAACACCATGCCATTCAGAATGAAACAAGGAAGGCTGCGTGCAGACAGCCAGAATATATTACCAATTGCATATTTAGCTCCAGAACTTGTGAATCTTTGCAGAGAAATTTAGGGGCTTCTCGCTTGATTAAATAGCCTGTGATGGAGGATTCAGTTGTTCCCCACAATAGTTGCATGCAAATGATAGATTCACATGGACTACAGCATGGAGAGCCCTTAGGGGGCTGTACATTTTTAAGTAATTCTGCCATTGTTTTTGCATAATAATTGGAAATGTACATTCTATTGGGATGTGATTCTTATTAGAAGAGAAGGTTGCTGCGCTCTGCTACAGGATTCTATTCATTTAGGGTCACAGGGACTCAAAAACAGAGGAAGAATCTGCAGTTGGACTCTAAATGGGGATCTGCATTAAACACTCACAAGTCTCTAGCCTGTATTAAAAGCTATCTTCCACTCTCTACTTTAATCTGCCTCTTTTCCCAGCTTCCTATTATTTATTTAGCCTGATTCTGTTTTGTGAATAAGTGACTCCCTAATGACTGAGTTGTAACTAGAGTTAAATTAGTCATGTAAGAGTGGCAAATTAGTAAATGGCACCCCAGTTACCACAGAGAGGCCATATCATGCACAGTGCTTAACATACTACTGTATGTTCTGTGCAGACAATGACTCCCAGTGGTCTCACTCACAATATGACATGGGCTGTGGCTGCGATAGAAAGCACGGGGTCATAGCATACCCTCCCACTTACTTAACTTTGTCTTTCTTGGGTATCTGTATAAATGCTGGCCTACGTCAAGGTGACAAAACACAACTGACGACTTCACAGGAAAGGTGACCTGTGACACTCTAGTAACACAGATGAGGATAATCAGCCAGGCACTTAGGAGAGGAGGGGGAACACAGTTACTTTGTTTTCTTGCTACAACGTATGGGCCTTGGAGCAGCAGCACTGGCATCACCCAGTAGCTTATTAGAAAGACCAAATCTCGAGCACCACCCCAAATTCCCAAATCAGAATCTGCACTGTCACAAGCCCCTCACATGATGTTCATGCACATTAATGTTCAAGAAGCACAGGCTTATAGCTCAAAAGTCAGCATCCTAAGCATAGACTCTCCAAGACTCAATCCTACAGCCACAGAGGACGGATGGGTGTCTGGCACATGGTAGGCCCTCAAATATCTAAGAGAATTGAATGGTAATAAAAAAGGGAAGAAAAATATCTCATGGTAACATAAGATAATGTTGGGAGCAAGAAAGAGAGAGGGGGAGAAGAAAAATCAAACCCCATAGTAAAAGTGAGTATGAAAGGCAGCAGGAGCCTTGGGAGGGGTAAGGGGAAGAATGGGTGGCCTCCACCTGGCTAGTGGAGACGGGCTGTGGCCCCACCTACTGGCCAGAGGCGCTGGTGAGCTATCCTCGTTCCGGCCTTCATTCACAAATTGCTACTGCTCACACCAGCCCTAGAATGCTGGCCCTATTTTGCTCCACCAGGTCTATTAACCAGTTATCTCTTCCATACAGCACTATCAGGTTACTTTAAAGCTGAAGCCTAAATGCACAATGTAAACTATTTACAAAGTCTTTCAAGTTGTGATCTCTGGGTTGAAGTGAACAAAAGGTCAAAGATGATTTATAATAAATAATCAGTCTCCTGGGGGGTTATGAGCCCAGAGTTTGAGCTTTCCAGAAAGAGATGAGTCATCAGGACCCTAAATACTGAAATGAGTCAATGCGTCTGAGTAAACAAACAAACAAAAGAATCAACCACATAACTGCTTTGTTGCTCAATTCCCTTATCATCTGCTCTTACAGGGAAAGTGTGGCTGTCAGACAAAGGCAGCAAACTCAGGATGCAAGAGACTGTGCTATATGGAGCGGAGAAGGTGTCTATTTAGGAAATTCTGGAGACTTTCTTGATGTGCCAAAATGAAAGAATAATTCAGCTCCCAGAACAGGTTAACCTAAATATCTGATTTTCAATCTCTTAATTAGATCAGTATGGGAACTCACACACTGAGTGGATTTACTGTAGTAAGATGCTTTTGATATGATAATCACTAATATTTCTCTATTGAACACTTTATAATACTATCTCAATCAATCCTAAAAACAGCCCAACGAGATAGTAACTACATGATCTCCTTCTTATGAGAATACTCTCCTTATATGAGAAGACGTCTTATGAGAATACTCTCCTGAGGCACAGAGAAGCAACTTACCAAGGGTCACACATCTAGTAAGTAAGCATGAAGGAGAAAATTCAGAGGTGAAACCTAGTTCTATATTGTTACAAGCCAAGGGCTTAGCCTCTCCACTACCTTATATCTTTCTTATGTTTTCTTGAGAGAGAGAGAGAGAGAGAAAGAGAGAATCATGTAGCGATCAGAGACAGGGAAGAGAGAGCAGAAGATGGCAAATTACCAGGCGTGGGTGGGACTTATAAATACTAGAGAGAGAAAAGGCTTTTGAGGAGGGTGATGGTTTTAAAGAACTATTTGCAAGGTTGAATTCACCTCTTCTGGCTACTCAGAGACAATTTTTTAGACTTCAGGAGTTATTTAGCAAATGGATCTTAGTGACCCGAGGAAAGAAAATGCTATTCTTAAGGAGGAAAAATGTATTATTTTCCTCTGGTAGGATCAGGAGCTACTACCGATTTGAGAAGAGAAATGATCTCTAAAATCCAGCAAGACAAGACAATAGGACAGTCACAACTCTGTCTTTCTAAGCCTGCTCTTTCTACACTTGATTGAGTCAGACCAGCAATTAGTATAACTCCATGTAAAACCTAATCCCCATTTCTCTGACAGGGTCAAGCTCACAATTGAGGGGATCCTGGTGTCTAGTTTGACTTCTTTTTTGTGGCTGGGTTGAGGTATCTCTTTTCCTGCAATGCAGCTTACTAATTAAAAAAAAAAAGCAAAAAACAGAAACTAAGAGTGGCATATGAAAATTTGCAATGCATATTATTGTATTATGATTGGGGCCTCCAAAATAAGTCACAGAATTCATTTATTCATGCACTGCATACTCTGGCCCCCTGGGAAAAGAAATGTTTAAATTAAGACGTATTATAAGACAGAATCCAGTGTCTTATGCAGTTAATTACCGCTTCCTATCACAAAGCTGTTACAAAATACTTGTTCTCTCTGGCCTTGACTCTGGACATAGCCACACAAAAAAAGTTGTCTCCCTAGTCTCACTCCAATTTTGAAAGCCATTCTTCCCTTATTTCTTCTTGTTGTCATAGTTATTATTATTACTATTATTATACCATCTACTTCAATTTTATTTTTGGTTCATTTCCATCGAAGGAAGATCTAGTAACTTGATGCGGAGAGACAAAATCAAGAAGAAATTTAGGGTTTATGCAAATATAAATTAAAATCCTCTTACTTTGTTACAATTTCCATTTTAAAAACATGTACATAATTCATGATGGGGATAGGGAAGAGTATTACAGGTCGGGCTGGGGACCAACTTTTTAATAGTGACTAGCGCTGCTTATAATGAGTCTAGAGCACGAGAGAGAAACTCAAAGAGGCAATGTCAGCTGGATCTTTCACCTTTATATCTTTGGAAATATCTTTCTGAAATGACCGTGCATTTAATGAACGAAAATGTCAAATATTTGAAACTTTTAAGAAATCTCACTCTTTTGCTTAACTCACAAGATAGTGTTAAAAAAAATATACTCAGTAGATATTCACATCCATAACCTTATCTTTCTACAAGGGAAAAAAAGGCACAGAACTCTATGGGGGTGCCCCGGCTGCTGTTTTTCTGCACTTCCACCTTGCCCAAGGACAAGACTAGCCTTCAGGAGGCGAGACCTTGACCCAGTCAAAGGGAAATGGCCATGGTGAGAGCAGGTCCTTCTTTTTCCTGGACACAAGTGCAAACTTTAATGAATCCTTTCCCTCCACCACGCGCCCCAGACGGCAATGGGAAATCTGAGTGCACCTGCTGCATCTCCCTTCACATCACGTTGCTGTTATGAAAAATAGTTTGCTATTTTGGAACCCCCTGGCAGCCAGAGTGAATCGCCCAGGGCCCCAAGCTCGTTTATCTTGTGTCAGAAGCAAAGCCAAATGAACGCCACCTCGCCCAGCACCTGAAGAATGGGAAGAAGCTCGGAGAGAGTAAAAATAACCAAGGGCTCAGGGAAATGGTGCCGAGACGAGCGGCCTGTGCAGGTTAAGTAGGGCTTCTCACAGCCACTCTGCTTTTTTAGAGCACAGCACACTGAGACAGGAGCGAGAACATTTCCCACAAAGAAGTTGACACAAAGGGTCTGGGAGCAAGGGGCTATTCCTGCCCAGTTTCATCCTGTCCTAGAAAGCAGAGCTCAGGTGCAACTGGAAGGCCCAGTAGCACCCAGGCCATTCTATCTGAGGGTCTGCTGGGCTTGTAAGGGAAGTATGGAAACAGACAAGTGGTCTCCCTGAGGCCAGGGTGTGCCGACACATCCAAGCTTCCTCTATCACATTCTCTCCCCCTCCCTCAAAGCAGAAAATGGCTGAGCCTGAGATCATGAGACTGACACAAGGGCCAAATGAAAGGTTTTTGGTTTGTTTGTTTTATTAAAAACAAATGAGAGAGAAGTAGAGAGAGACAGAGACCAAGAAACAGAGCAGTTGGGGAACACTTAGGGCAAATTCAGTATTGCACTTAGTTTTAAGGATTCAGATAGGTAAAGAGGAATGCTGAAGTTCTGTCAGTCGGGGGGAAAAGGACAAACAAATAGGTAGTTGTGAGAATGAGCTGGCTCTGTAGCCACCTGAGCAATTCTAGATGAGGTCCTAGGAGGCAAATTAGATGTGCAAATGCTTGGGCCTCAAGCTAAACCTACTGACTCAGGACTCGATGTTTTACAATTTATCTGGGTGATTTCTTGTGGACACTAAGTATGAGGTATTGTCGGAGGACAGAATGTCAAGACCTCTCAGAATGGAGACAGGGGTGACTGGCGCAAGGTCGAACTCTGCAGACTTGAAGAAGATTCTGTTCGGTTACACAAATGAGGGTAACTCCTCTTCCTGCTTTGTTGCTTTGTGTCCCCATTGTCATGACGAAGGAGAAGTTTAGCTAACAAAAGTCATTTCATAAATAAATAAATATGTATTTCATTTCATGAAAATAAAAGCACTGTGTAAAAACAGTCAGCAGAGCTGTTTTGTTTATTTGTTTTAAGTCCCCTGTCCGGTAATGTTGGTAAAACACCAGACCGTCTTGGGGTTTTGTACAAACACTACTGGCCTGAGTTATAATAGGTCAGCATCTCCACTGCGAAGTTAATATACATGTGAATTATTGTGGCTCTTTTTCAAAACAAAAACAGTTCCTTAAAAAAAAAAATTGTGGTACTTAGGATTTTGCCATCATTTATTTTCCAATAATTAAATCATTAAATTCTTTTAAAATGGTAAATCCTGGTACATGAAGAATATGCAGGTCCAGAGAACTGTAAAAAAAAAAAAGCTGAAAATGATGACCACCAAAGCTCTTATCAGCTTGGCTGGGTTCACAGGAACCCACACTACCTTTTGCTACCAAAGACACTGAAAACTCTCATGTTGAGAGGCTCAGAAAAAAACAAGCAATTTCAGAAAAATCCTATGATTTCAGAGGCAGGAATTTTTCATCAAAGGAAAGACTATGTTAATATGTCTAGAATAGTAATGATGAGTAAATCACTTAATTTCTATTTTACTTTATGTGTAAGGTTGAAAAAACCAATAATTACCTTTAGAGTTATCAGGTTATTTAAAAAACCTAAACACAAAATAGTTAAAAATAGTACCTGGCATATCTAAGTACTCTATTTTACTTGATTTTCACATGGACCCTAGAACACAGGCATAATTGTCATTCTCATTCCCATTTTATATATGGGATATATAGATGAGAAAAATAGGCTTAGCAGAAAGGACTTAGGAAGTCACTCACAATCAGACACTTTGCTTATGTCCAGGATCATGCTGTAACTACTTGCCTAGATAATTAATTCCAAGACCTCTCTTAAAGTAGAAACCCAGAGACTTGAAAATCAGAACAAAGCCCAAATAATTTTATAACAACATATACCATGTACGATGTAGAGAGTATCATTCCCAGAGAGAGGTAGACACTTCTCTGCAAATATCAGAGGAAATACTTGGTGATGATGATTGCTGTCATCTTCCATGACTACCTAGAAAAGCATCAAGCTCCCTTTAGTGTTCAACAACTTCACCAATTCCTGATATAACCTGATCAGATCATTTAAATCCTGGCACCCCAGCCAGGAAACATCCAATTGATATAATACTATGATGGCTTTTTATATCCCCTTCTCATGGGATTTGTCCAGGAATGTGAGTCTGGAGGAACATCTCGTCTCAGAGCACTAGAAAGAAATGTGCCCTGTACAAAGCACAGTATCCTGTGCTCCACTGAACATTTTTTTAATGCCTTTGCTCTAAGCATCCCAATTTGCATTGCTATTGCCACTCAAAGCTATTTCTATTAAAGTTCTACCATCTACCTATCTTTCAGGCTTGACACAAGATTCACTTCACATTTTCTTCCCAGAATATTCCAGCACCCTACACACTGCCATTTTTCTGAACTAAAATCACTATAGAGAAGATTCGTCAGAAGTACAGCATGCTCTAGGAAGCTGCTACCTCTGACAGGTTCTGACAGAAATGAGATGCATTTGGCATATTTAATTAAGAGCCCCAAAATTATTTGATAATTATTTGGTACCCCCAATTTCTTTGTACCCTCATAACAGCATGGAGCACAGAGTTGCTCATTTATTCAAAGGAATACAAGACATGAACCATATCCTCAGGGACCTTATGTTCTAATTGGAAGGCAAGGCATAGATTCTTTAAAAGTTAAAGATTGAAATTAAACATGAACACAAGAAATGACACAGGGCCCTAGAGAGTTGTCCCAAGACAACAGTTGGATAATGAATGCGGAGAAAGCAGAGTCCTTTTGAAAGTGGTTTGGAACACAGGAGAGGAGAGAATTTCAGCTTGCTCCCCAGTAGTAAATCTATTTGCACAGACAGGGGATGACAGCTAACCTGGAGTTCATGGTAAGAAGACCAGACAGGTAATTGCTGACATTCTTTCTGCCTAAGAGTCTATCATCTTCAGAATTGGACTGAAACTTATTGATTAAAATACCAAATTGTATTTGAGGGATGGGCTTTTACACAAATTTGAAAGCATAACATATTTGGAAAACATATAGACTTAAGTAAATGGATGTTCTGTTTTCCTAGGTTGTGCTACCAAATCCTACAAATTCATTATTACATGTTAAAACTTTGAATCAAATATATTATTTTGGTGAAATAATCTATTTAGACTTCAATGTGTAGCAAAAACACCAGAAACAGCAAGTCTTGGTGAGGATGCAGATAAAAAAGGAGACTTTATACACTATTGTGGGGGTACATAGACTGGTCCAACCACTATAAAAAATAGTGAGGAGTTGTCTTAAATTACTAAAAATAGATCTACCACATGACCCAGGAATTTCACTCCTAGGTATCTACCTGAAAAATGCAAAAACATGAATTTGAAAGGATATATGTGCACCTATGTTCATTCCAGCAATACTTAGAGTAGCCATGTTATAGAAACAACTTAAGTGTTTAAGGACAGATGAGTGGGTCAGAAACATGTAGTATATATACACCACATAAACACACACAACCAACATACACTGGAATACTACTCAGCTATTAAAAAAAAAGATGAACTCTTGCCATTTGTAACAACACGGATGGAACTGGAGATGATAATGCTAAGCAAAATAAATTAGATGGAGAAAGGCAAATATTTGTTTCATTTATATGTGCAATATAGAGAAACAAAACAAAGGATGAGATAATGTCAAGGCAGTAACAAATCTTTGGCATCTGACTGCAAATATGAGGCAATCAGAGGGGAATGTTGTAAGACAGGAGTGGAGGGGAGGGGGGCCCAATGGAGCATGGTGGATTATTGGGGATTAGGTAAAAGGTATAGTATGAAATCATGTATTTATAATGGTTTGAACCTATAGCTCGGGAAAAAAAAAACTACAATGTAAACCAATTTTACCTGAACAACAACAAGAACAAAATAATTAATTTTAAAAAATACTAATACTATAATAAATTTCACCATGGTGTGTGCTCTGGGAGGTTGTGTTAACTTGTGGTTGGCGTGTCAAACTTGACAGAGCCCAAAGAGTACAGACACATGTGCCACAGACCTTTCAAATAGTCCAATTTCCTTGGTTCTATCTCTTTTTCTTCTTTTGGCAGAGATAATTGTGTTTTAAGTGATAATAAAACAAGCAAAAAACAAAAACAGACCAGACCTATGATCACAACCAAATTATAAGCCGTAAACCTGGATTAGATTCTGTTTTGACAAAAGGATTTAGGGACAACTGTGGAAATTTTAATACAGGTTGTACATTAGATGCCATAAAAATTATTTTTTAAGGTATGATAATGACATGGTTATACAATAAATTATTCTTTGCTGCGGCTCCATGTTGAGGTATTTTGGGGTAAGAAGACACATGATGCTAATAACATGCTCTAGTCCAGCAATACAATTAGATACACACATACCTAGGCTGTATATGGCAAATAGTTAATAATTAATCAACCTACCTATGACCCTATGATTATAGTGGCATTCATCCTATCATTCTTTCTAAGTCTCTGAATGGTTAAATTTTTGCTAATAAAATTTAAAATAACCATGTGGATAAAAAAATAATGGAAAAAGAAAAAGACTTCCTGGTAACTTTCTTGCTAGGGTACAAGAACTAACCCTTTTCTGAGAACAGGTGGCAGGGAGGATAGCAATAGCTGGTATTTATTGTGGACTTACCAGGCACTGGCGCTTTTAACAATTTAAATGGATTATTTTATTTAATTGTCACAACCCTATTAATACTCCCATTTTGTAGATAATAAAGCTGAGGCTTAGAGAAATTAAATAATCTATTATTACAGGGTAGTCAAGATTCATGTTTAGATCTGTATCTCCAGGGTCTAAACCTTGACTTTTATGACTGAATAAAAAGCTAACAATAATATGAGAGTTCTTACCAATTAATTGAGAATTTATTAGGTGTCCAACACAGAGCCAGGCACATTATATACATTATCTTTGGTACCTCTAACCTACAATGTAGGATTATCATCATTTTCAATGAATAAGGTGCTCAGGAGAAACAGAACATTTTTAGGATGGTAAAAATATTCTGTATTATAGTATAATGATAGATACACATCATTAAACATTTATCCAAATCCAAAGAAAGTAGAACACCAAGAGTGAATACTAAGGTAAAAGGTAGTTCTTATGAGCAGTATTGATAATGGGGGAAGCTAGACATATGTGGGGCAGGAGATACATAAGAACTATTTATACTTTTCTCTCAATTTTGTTATAAATCTATAATTGCTCAAGGAACTTAGATTCAAGATGTCAATGATTTGTTAGTAAATGTTGCTTTCAGGATTCGCAACCAGCTGTTTTGTTTCTAAACCCTGAATACTCAATTTCTGACCCTGGATCTTACTTTCTGTGACTTTAAGATCATCCCCTTAATAAACTTTTGTTTTCCTCATCTTAGCAAAAGGAAGACTGGATATTCCTGTCATACATAATAAGGATTAACTTAGAAAAGTGAATGTGCTTAGCATAGAATGAATATTCAGCAAATGTTGTTGAATCATGGAGACAGAGTTTTGTGAGGGAACAAGACCCCTGAATGGAAAAGACAAACATTGAAGAAAAAGTAGAGATCTTAAAAGAAGTGGTGAAATACCTCTAGTTTGCCAACAACTGAACTCACAAGAATACTGACCTAACAGATATTTAGTATCCTCTATAAGCAGTACAGGAAGAAAAGGAGCTTAGGTACCCAGCACACAGAAACAGTAACAAAGTCTCACCAAAAAAAAAAAAAAAAAAAAAAAATCAGAAGTGATGCTGGCTTCATTAACACTAGAGTTTAAGAGTCTTCCATAATTTCAGAGTCATGTTTCAGCATTTCTGGTGTCAATCATTTATAGTAATTAAGCAGAGAGATAACACTAAGATTTTGTAGGCTGTAGGAAATGTGGGTTTTTGATGAATGACCTGAATCTGTTATTGTTGAAAGGTATTGGAAGGCACTGATATCTTAGGGCATGAAACCCCTCTTCAACTTAAAGAGACATATAGTCTGAGTCAGCAGAAATAGAAAATTTACCATCTGCTTGTTGGCCTCTGATATGGTTATTGCAGTTCAATTCCAAATGGAAAGTTGTATCCAAAGTAATTATTTTTAGAGCATCTCAAAATTATTTTTTGTTGGGGGTAAATAAAATAAGGAAAAATGTTATTCAGCAAAATTCAACCCACAAGTTTCAAAAACCGTCTCTTTCTACAAGCAGTGAATCTGACAACAGTAGCAATTCCTGGATGTGGGGACCAAAAACACACAACAAGGCATTTGAACTTTTTCAAATGACCCCAACTGCAATTCCTAAAGAAAAAGGTTGTGTTAGGCATACTGCTAGAACTAGAATACACCGCTTTAAGCAACCTTTCGATTCTGTTTAGTTCCAGGATGTGGCTCTCAGTCAGATGTGCCTAACAAATCATGGCACACAGAGCTTCACCTTGCACGGCCAATAGCTTCCTTAAGGGGGAGTCACATCTATGACAAATGTGTCTCTGATACTGAAATACCTGAACTGGTTGAATACTGTTTGTTTATCCTTATGTTTCAGATTTACTTAAAAGGTTCATTTGCATTCAAGCCTTTTGTTTTCAGAAAGAAATACAGGAGTGTGCAAATGTAACTTTATCTTCACACATTCTGATTGCTGCTATTAGATATTAGTTTTGAGGTCAAGTTGGTAAGTTCCTTAGCTGGTCCTTTAATTAGTGTATACATGTAACATATTGCTACAACCTTCATACTTAAGGATCAGTTTGGCTAGTTATAAAGACACTATTTATGTATTTGACTATCTTACATGTTTCTTCATTGTCTTCAGATAATAAAACACTGCTTATTATATGCTTATCTGAGTTTCCTCCATCTCTTGTAAAAGACTCAGTATCATAGTCTGGACACTTAAAGAAGCCTTTTATTTTCATATTAAATCCAGTTTGGCAACATTGGATTGATTTTCCCAAAACAATATTCCTATCCAGTGTGTGGGGAGGGAGGGTGAGGAGAGAGACACAGAGAGAAACAGAGATAGAAAGAGATAAAATTTACATCATTGTATTTCTTTTAGAGGTTATAGGATCAAACCTCTACAAATGTCAACTGCCTTTTATTTCAGGAAAGTGCTTAAATTATAGTTTTTAATATTTATTCTGTCTCATGCTGTGGTTTTCTGGTTGGAAATCTCTATTATACTTACACTGGATCTTCACTGTCTATCTTTTATATAGTTTTCTTTCTAATCCATTTTCTCTGTTAATTTCTTTTTGGTTTAAACATATTTTTCCTTTATTAATCTTCTGTTTATCTTAAGGAATTTTCAGTGGTATTTACTCACTCAGGTTCCTTCTCAATCTTCATTGCTAATATTTTATTTTTAATTATTTTCTGAGTTTAGATAGATCTTTCTCAAACCTTTTTGTCTCTTCTCTGTATTATTCTCTGAATTGTTTAAATTGTATTTGTGTTATTATTTCATAGATTCCATTATTTCTCTTTTCTCTACTTTGATAAATATTCATTTTATAATTTTCACCTATTTGGGCAATGCTCTCCTCACTCCTTTGATTATCTTTAGGGAATATTATTTTAATTCTTTTTCTTTTTTTTACTGTAATTTGTACAAGATTTGTCCACAATCCTTTTCTGTCACTGAAGTAAAATAAACTTTTCTGTTCTAGATGGGGAGATGGATCAGAATAGCATTCTTAGAGACACAGCTCTACGGTTTCCTTTCCTGCTATTTTTGCTAAGAACACAAAATCTTTGCCCTATGCTTTCTAAAATCTGCTGGAGTTTCTCATCTTCTGTACTTTTTATTTTCTTCGTTGTCCCTAACTTCTGTAACCTAACCAATTTGGATCTACTCACAGAAATTTTTCTCTCTGGGGCAATCACCTGTGAGGAAAATTTTGACAGTATCAAGAATACACAGGTCCCAGACTTCTCTGGCAACACTGACCTTACCCATTAATTCTAGTGTGCTAGAATTAGATTTGGCTATTCTTCTTGGATTAATCTGCTGCTTTTCTAGTGAGTGTCTTTTGCCTGTTTGGGGATTCATACTCTGCTCATCATAAGCTCCTCCTTCCCCTTTGTTTCTTCCTTACCATGCTAGTCTAGTGAGGCCTGCTCAAGTTTTAGCATTTGTGGAGATACTTTTCCCTTTAATTTTGTTGGGTGTTCTATATAAGTTTTTGGTTGTGCCATTCTAGTTATTATATTGTTGTTGTTTTCAAATATATGGCTTTGTTATATTATGTCATTGGCACTACCACCTTCTAGAATCTTCTCATACCATTTCAAGTAATATCAGAAAGTAATTCTGGTAATACAGGAATCAATTAGAAAAGAAAAACTACCAGCAGCTCTTCTCCCTGCCCGCCTGTGATTATGCAGGTGTCTCTTTTCTGCTTTTCCTAATAAACTTGTCCTTTAAAATATGAAAAGAAAAGAAGATAAGAGGGACCTCTTTGGTGGTGCAAGGGGTTAAGAACCACACTATGAAGCTTCCACAGCCACTGCAGTATGAGTTCGATCCCCAGCCAGGGAGCTGACCCATATGGTACAGCAGATTGCTCCTGTCTCGCCCACTGCTCCCCTCAGCAGTGTATTTCAGTCAATTTTCCTGTTCTGTTCCCCACTTTGTCTCTGGTGAGTCCTCTCGCCCCCCATACGTCTGGCCTGTACCTCAGTTCTTATATGCATAAATAAATAAATTTAAAAAAAAACAGAAAAACTACTGACATGTGCAACATTGACTACTTCCAGAAACTGGACATTAAACAAAATAAGGCAAACACACAAAAATTATTCACTGTGATTCCATTTATATGATGTTCATAAACAGAAAATAACCTTGATAGAAGTTAGAACATGATTATTTCTGTACCAAGAATAATTAATAGGAAAGGGGCATAAGGAAACTTTCTGGGCTTTATGTAAAATATTCTATAACTTGACCTGTGTAGGAGATATATGATAAGTATAGCATCTTCAGTTGTTCATTTAAGATTTATACATTTTATTGTATATAAATTATGCCACCATAAAGAATTAAAATTTAACTATCTTTTGAAAGAAATTCTGATTGCCCCAAAGAAACTTCTAGCTAAAATTTCACTGTAGTTTCCTTTAACTTAGCACGGCTGCAACATAATAGAAATGCAGTAACCATTAAGAGAATAAAATAATGACCCCTCCACTGAAACCATGAATGACCTCATCTCTCACTACTGTGTGTCAGCATCTTTCCTAAAACCCAATTTCCCTGTCTCTCCTTTGATAAGTTATTGATGACCACAGAAGGCCATAATCATTTCTTTTGTTCAATTTAATTCAAAAAATTTGGATTGTGTATCTACTATATTTTCAATACTATTTTATTCGCCATGAGGTATAAGATCATGAAGAGAACTATTCTTTACTCTCAAGCTTTTACAATGTAATACAGTCTTTTAAATAACAACCTATAAATCTTGTGTTGGAAGATCCTCTCCTAAATAGGAGAAAAAGCTTACAAGCTAAACAATGGATTTAAAAATCATTGTTTCAAAAGATATTGATCAACTACAGCTACTAAAAAAAAAAAAAAAAAAAAACAGCAAAATAGTAGGTATCATTAGAAAGAAAATGTTGAATAAGAGCCAGGATTTGGGTATTTGTAGGTTTGGTTGGATACCAATGAAAAGAAGTCATAACACCAGGGGGTAGATTTTGCTGCAATTCTCTGATAAACTCAGCATTCCAATGACTAGCAGGTTTGAAAACAACAGGAGACAATAGTATAGACATGGTGTTCTCACAGTGTTATCTTCAGCAGTGACTGCTACATCATCCAGGAGCTTCTTCTGGTATAACACCACCCAAGGCAGGAGTAAGCCAGGGACAACAAACGAGAGAATAGTACATGGGATTCTCACAAGAATAGATTCAGAAGAAATAGATTAAAGAAAATTCCTCTTCACTCAGGGAGTAGCCAACATAGGGAACTTATTGAAATAAGAGATATTAACATAAAAATAATTATGTTAATATTTGGACAACATAATAAAGAGGACATATGAAAGGTAGTTTGGTTTCTGCTCCTAGTCTTTGGTGTCAGCACTGATAATCTGGAAGATCCCATTAGAATATTTTGAGCTGGATGGAGCATATGTTTGACCCTATGTCCCACTTTCTGATGCCTAGTAACATTTCTTTTGTAAAGTGAGACAGAACATCCTGCAAGAACAGAAAAAGGTGGCTTAATATTATCCTCCAACTATCAGATCCTTGAGCCTCATCTGAAAGGCTAACAAGTATCTTTCACATTCCACCCTTCTCCCTGACTTTGCCCTCTTGAGAAACAAACCAACAGATATCCATAAGTCGGTGCTGCAATTAATTTGCTATCACAAATCCCAAAATATTTACAGCTATTTTTCCATAACTTAATGTATATAGAAAGTAGTTTTTACAAACAGCAATTAAATACATTACCAATGTTAATTATAATAATTTGCATTAATAGAGAGGAAGTAATTTTAGATTTGCTAGCCAAAGATTGCAGATTGCTGACTATGTTCTAAGCTCTAGGTTAGGAGGAAGGAGATTGGGTAAAAGAGGTCAATGGCATGCTGACAGATATAATTAGATTTTTAGTAGTAAACTTAATATATGTGTTGATTTATAATGTTGCATATATCATATAATTTATATAATGCTATAATGCAAGGTTATTTCAATTAAAGATTATTTTTAAAACAGAGAAAGTATTTTTTCAGCCATGAGAGTAATGTATCTGATAAGATTTTATGACTGATTAGATTTTATAACTGATAAGAATTTATGACTGATTAACTTAGCTAGTTACCAGACTTCTAAGCAGATCAATTTCAAGGATGTGGGTTCCACTTTAGCCAGCTAGAACTACTCTGCTTAAACAAAGAGAGAAGAGAGTTATATTCTAATCTTTATCTTCATGCTTTCTAACCATGATGAGCCAGGACAAACATACTTGACCTCAGTGGGCCTACATCATAAGATGGGCATAAATAAAAATTGTTTTAGCTACATCTGGACTCTATTCATGTCACCTCTAACTTTAAATAACCCTTTGATTCTAATATACCAGTCCTCAAAAAAGGATCAACCCTCTTAAAAATATGGCCATAGGAATGCTGGGAGAGCTTAGTACAATTCTTTGCCTTTATTGTGAAAGCATTTTAAAACCATCTTCCTGTGCAGAGACAGTGTTCAGCACTGGAAGGAATAGCTCCCCCCCCCCCCCGCCCTCAATTGAAACAATGGAGTTAATTAGTGAGAAAAAAATGCAATTCCCAAAATTAGGTCCTGGCAAGGACATTTTGATTCAGGGTTGCCAAGAAATCCTTAATGGTCACAGAAAGGCCATTTCGACACTAGCAAAGCAAAATGTACCTTGGCAAAAGTGCCCACATGGTGAAAATGGAGGTATTTTTCAAAACATCAAGCCACACACTAGATTGTTCAAAAAATAATTACCAAAAACTTCTGCATATATACTTCACTACACTGCAGAAGCAATGTTAGCTAAAATACAAAATCACCTCCAAATAATTATTTAGGCTACATAAGCCTTCATTATACCATATTAAGGTTATTGGCATACTCTAACCAATACCTTATTTTGAAAAACAAAAGTGCAACCTCCCTGGCCTTAGTTTACAAAGGTAACTCATCTTAAAGCATTGAGGACAGATGTTTATGATTCTCAGCAGCTGGTTGGTGGCAGCACCCAAGCAAGAGTTCCATCCAATTAATCCTATGGTATTTGTGGGCTCTGGGCTAAATTTGAGAGAATTATAAAAGAAAAGTACTCAACCTTTAAGGAACTGATCATCTATTTAGGGAGACAGTATCAATAAATAAGGATTATCATACAAGATAAGTATTATTTCCTGATATGCAAATTAAGAGTCAAAGATTCCCTGACCTATTCCTAAATAGGAGCCCCTTTTCATTTTCCTCCAGTCCTACACTTATCTTTTGGGAAAAGGAAAAGAAAGAACTACAACAATATTTCTTACAAAATATACAAGGCTCTGGGTATGACCAGACTTGAACTCTGTTGTAGGAGTTGGTGTAAAGTACAGTGGAGAATGGAATAGATTGTGGTAGGTGGGAGAGATGGGAGGAAGAATCCAATCAAATTTGTCTATGCCATGTCCTACCTACTTCCTACTCACAAGGCCAGAAAACTGGGAGACAATGACTGCTTGCAGGGGCCACGCCAGGCCAGAAGAGTTACTCAGCAGACTTACAGGATGTAAAACCAGAAAGAAAGATCATGGAAACAAGGACCAAAGTCAGAGAATGAGATCAAGTGAGACTTGGCTTTAAGGGGTAGGGTCATGAAGCAAGAAGCTGGGAAGATCAGAACAGGAGGTGCAAAAGGAAAGGTGAACGAGGCAATTAGTTCAAAACTGAGATCCCAGAAATGTTCAGGTGTAAGGTTACTATACATCAAGAGACATTCCGCAAGGGAGAGGGAAGTAAAGAGATCAAAACAGGGGAGGGAAGAGAACAAGGAACTATGGTGATGGTTTACAGGTGAAATAGTGGTGGGAATTTTACAGGGAATACGCCTGAAAGAACAAAGTATACAAGCATATATTGCACAAAAATGAAAAATTATGTTTATACATATATATGTTCAGGCCTATCTCACTCTACTGCCCACTTTGCAACCTCAGTACACATGTACCATTTCCAAGAATAGAGAAGCATTGAAAAGCCAACAGCAGAAAGTCTACAAAGAGCAGAGACAAAATAAAACATTTTAAAAATAAAATCAACAGCAAATGCAACCAGGTTTATCTAGGTTTAAGACATTTTAGAATAAAAATATTTTCACTATCCAGCCAACCATTTTCTAGTCCTTTTTCAGATGCATCCTTGTTATCTGGATTGACATCATTTTTATCATAACATACTTTCCTAACCTACCTTCCACGGGGACCTACATATATAGTAAATGATGTGAACTTGCATTCCTAAAGTATCACTGAGGTTAAAGAAGATCCAGATACAATGTGAGAATTAAACAGGGGTCACCCAGCACAGCTTTTGCTTTCTGAGATGCACTCATCATCTGACCTCTCCACTGTCTCACTGTTCATCATCTTCATGTAGTCACTTAATTTTCTTTGTATATTTTCTGTCTGTTCTCTTCAAATGATTTCAGCTAGGGACAAGTCTCTAGCTTCCCAGTTGTAGTCATCAGGGAATATCTGAGATAATCTAAGTTACCTACTCAACTGTATCTTACCTGAAAACCAGTCACTGGAGTAGGTTAAAGTTTAATGGTCAAAGACAGACACTAGAGAATAGATCAGGAAGGTTTTAGTTCATCATATCCAACTTGAAGTTTTATGTCTTTTTTGAAATGAATTTTACAGAATTTCTAGCACATGCATAAAAACTATAAAATATGTCAGAAATGATTGATTCTGACAAGCTTACTGTTCCTTATTAAGGTTAATGTTGAATATGACTTCATCATAAAATACAATCACTTTCATTTCATTTGCTTAACGTCTAGGCTCTTCAATACAACATATATCGAACATATATGTATCAAGAACTAGGAACACAGGCATGAATAAGTGTGAATAAGTCATCCCCATCCTTAAAGAACTCCCAGTTTAACAGAGGAAGATGGACCCACAAGCCAACGATTACTAATCTCCTACTGTGGAACAAGCAGACAAAGCAAGCAAGGTAGACAGATAGAGACGGACAGATAGAGAAAATGAGAACACAGGTCAGGAAGCAACTTTTAAATTCTACTGATGTTCACATGGAAGAAAGGAAAAAAAAAAACTACAGGTAAATATATAGGTCCCTGTTATTATTTTATTATCTAATCTCTCTCTGGGACTGAATCGTTTTAATTGATTTAATGGGCCTAAAATCTCTGAATAGCATATCACTCTATACAGGCACATTCTAATAAATTATCCTATTCTAAGGTCACAGCATCCTTTCTGAGTTAAGCAGTTGGGTGATATCCCCGCTTTACAGATGAGACCCAAACAGGAGAGAAGGGTACACTGGAGTATGGGAATGAAAGCAAAGCAAGTCTGAAATATGGCGAATTCTACTTAATTTTCCCCCTCTCTGAGTTTCCTTTGGAAAGAATGGTAAAGAGAAAAACAAACCCCCGCGATTCCAGACTCTAAGCTGTGAAAACAGATTACCTCCCTCTGCCATGAAAGACTATCAATCCAGTCCTCACCCAGACCGACTTCTGTTAAATGCTCCCTGCCGCCCTGGGTTTTTAATTATTTAAATAATTAACAGGCTCTATAGATGTAATGCTGTGAATGGCCTTGTGATCTGGGAAGACAGTTACACCTTTGGAGATCTTTAGCAAATAAACTGAAAACTCGGCTGTGTGAATTTTCTCTCTGCCATAATTAGCAGCAGATGGACGACTTTTATGGAGCCACCTGTCAGCAGGAAGACTCTCCTTACAGTTTCTAGTTTCTAGAAGGAGCGGGATTAAAATAGACCAGCCCCGCTTGCTTCAAGTACTCTTAAGGGTCCCAGATGTAATGGGATCTGCCAGAGACTGACAGGATTCAAGAGGGAGCCACTCCTGGCACTGGCTCACCTGTGAGGCAGGAGGCAAGAATAAGACAGAACAGTATTTCTCAGCAAGTTTGGACAGTCGATCATTTCCGAAAACTTGGAGAGCAAGCCGGGAGCCAGCCTGTGCTGAAACGTTCCATTTTACTAACCTTTTTATCCAATTTGAAAATACAAATAGAGCTCTCAGGGTGTAATTAGCGGCAATGACTCTTAATACCTGCTTTCCAAATTTGACCTTAATGGACATTCATTAAAATGGGCTCTGACTTCATAGCCGCGTTAGCAGAAAATGGAAAAGTCCATCTATCACTGTCAGCTCCCATTTTCTGCGTAATCATTCCTGGAAGAAAGAGGCCTGCAAGTGTGCACAGGGGTGGTGCTTGATGCTGAGGAGGACTTGCAAAGAACTGCACCAAGAGCTGGTGTTTGAGTTTCCCCAAAGAGGATCCACAAAGGCTCCTTGAGAGAGACACGGCCCAGAGTGCTGGCCCGGAGCTGGGGACCTGGGTGCTAGATCAGTTACATCTTGGCTTGCTGTCTGAGCTCAAGTGAGTCATTGCATAAGTCTGCTCTTCTCACATCTATAAAATAAGGAAAATAATGTCACGCCTGCTGCATAAGGCTTTGGGTGGAATAACATATGTAAAAATGCCTTGAAAAGCACCAATAGCTATGTGACTGCAAAGACTGTTTTGTTTTTTTGTTTTCAGAATGACCTTAACGGCATTGGGAGTAGGGGAAGTAAAATAATCATAGGTTTTGATAAGTCCACTCAGGGGGATACACTGATCCTATTTTGCAGAGTACATTTTGGACTATTTCCTGGGATCAGATTGCAGTAAATAAGGCATTTCTCCAAGACAAGTGAGGAATAAGCAAATTGGTTCCTAGGTGAACCAACTCAGGAGGCTGAGACAGAGGTGTACTCTTCTTGGGCTCCTGAACACAGAGCGGTCACTGAGGACAGAAGGAAGGAGAAGAACACTGCACCAGGAGTCACTGGGATTGTGTCTCACCACCATTTTCCCAGCTAACGACTTCATGATTTTTTTACATCAACTGAAGTTAATAGCAGATGCTCTGTGGAACAAGGAAGGGATAAGGCAGGAGGGAAACTGAGGAGTTGAAGACAATATAGTTTCTGTTTTAAACTGGCCCCACAAGAAGCTATTTGAGGCAGATAGACATGAAGCTTCCTTCCTAGCGTTCCCTTCTCTGGCCCATAGACTTCCTAACTCCTTGTGTCAATAAAGAATTAAGCCCACAAGAACAAAAAGGTTCCCCTTGGAGTTCGGAAGAGGTAAATGTTCACTACATTAAAAGAAAGACAACTCTGCACAGTGGGTGGTCAAGTGAAGGAGCTAAACTACCAAAGAGAGTAGGTCCAGGGATCTAAATTCACCTAAAAATCTCCAGGGTGGATTTTTCATCCAATTTAATTTGGATAATTGAAGAGCCATCTGTTCTAAGTCACGCTGCCTGAACCTTATCTGATGTGAGATTTGTTTGAAGCTTCTGACCCTCTCTGCAGCCTCTTCCAAACTCAGGTTCAGCCTCTATTCACTGAGCACTTGTTAGGTATTAGGTCCTGTACCTAGTGTTTTCATGAACCTGACTGACTTTAATCTTCTTAACAAAACCAGAAGGAAAGTGTTTATGGTTCCAATTTTACACAGGAGGAAACTGGAGCTCAAACAAGCTAAGTAACTTAATCAGAATCAAAAGTCAGGATTTAGACTTAGCTACCCTGAATTGCAATCCAATTCTTTTTCCATCACTGCACAGATGAGTCCAGTGAAACCTATTTCTCCCTTCAAAATGACCACTTTTTGACAGCAAAGTCATTTCTTAAATTTGCCATCATACAATAATTTTCATTATCTGCCCGATCATGACACATATTCCAGTGTAGCTTTCTATCATTTAAAAGCAATGTTGTTATATAAATGTTTTGGTCATCTGGTGTTTTGCCGATTTCTGTGTGTCCTCAGGACTTAGCATTAAGGGGAACATTTATAAATATTTATAAATAATGAACGGGAAAAAAAAAAAAACCACCAGATTTCCCAGGCATCTGGAGTGGCATCCTGGTATGCAACTAAGAAGAACCAGGACTCCGGTGCACACTGGCAGCAGGCCACCTGCAAGGCCCTCAATTGTATGCCACAACTGTGCCTTAGGCTTCCGGTCCCTCAGACCCGGAGAAGAAAAGCAATCACATTCCTAAAGCACAGCTGAACTCATGCTAAACCCCTGGTTTGCTTCATGTCAGTTCTCAGAAAGATTTCTTCCCAATTCCTTATGCTGTGGTCTGTTTCCTTAACTGACAAGTATTTTTCTCCCCGGTGTAAAAATAGCTAAACTTGACATACTGTGCTCATTCCAGTTTAATGACAATTTTAGTTTACAAAAGAGTAGTGCCAATTCTAGGCTCAGACATCTTTGTGTATATAAAGGAAGCATCTAAATGATGCCAAACAGTCGAGAATCCTGTCCCTTAATTGATTATATTTGTTGTGGTGAAGGAAAAGAAGGAAATATCATTTACTGAACACCTACCATGGGTAACACTCATTTTCTCATTTACTCCTGTGAGGAAGGTATTATTACCCTCAATTTAATGATGAGAAAAGTGAGACCAGGAAAGTCTATTTCACTCAATCAAGGTAGTTTGTCGGTGGTGGGTGTGGATACAAACACAGATTGGACAATGCAGTAAATCCCAAGATGCCTCCATCATTCAGAGGCCCAAAGATAACCAAGTTGTACTGAGAAGGGATGAGGGAAGCTGAACTGAGAGGGAATAAAAGGTGTATCAAGTTCCCAAAGGTCAAGGGTCCCTGAATAATGTCATTTCACTATAATGTTGATGAGGAAAAAAATCCCAGCTGACACTGAAGGAAACGTTATTTGAGGACCTGCCTTCATTATAGTCCACTGAAAACTTCTGTTTCCAAGAACCCACTGATGACATATTTATAAATGTTCCCCTTAATGCTAAGTCCTGGGTGCCAAGCCAAGCGCTGTGTAGTGCAGTCTGGGCTCTGCAGTTTGGGGATGCTGTTCCACAACTGGCCTTAGTTTAGTTACCTGTGAGGGATGGGGCAGGATGGTAGCATTTAGACTTTCTCAACTTCCTCCCTCTCTCCACTACTGGGGAGAATACCCCTTTCTCAAGAGGGGGAAGTAGATGAGAAGCTCCAGTGTCCACAGCACTTACTGCCATTTGGTATTTCCTAGAAGAGCATAACGGCTCCTCCATATCTGGCTGGGCCCTGTACCCCCTGCCACCTCAGAATATAAAACGGACAGCCCTGACCAAAGACCCAGCTTCTGCTCCACCCCCAAAGAGAAAGGAGAGAATGAAAGAAGGGAAGGACAAACAACAAAAGGAAGAAGGAAAGAGAGGCCTCAGACACAGGCTGCTCTGAAGAATGGGGGAAACAAATACGTGAAGATTTTGTCCGGGCAGAGGTCTTCCATCTTCCTGCCCAAGACGAGGGGCTCCTATGATGGCCTCAGGGTCTCAGGTGACACATCAGGGACCTTTGGCTAAGAAATTTGTCCTCTCTGCACCCCATGACATATTACTTGGTACCTCTTCCCTTTTCTGTTAGAAAATATACAACTAATTCTCCCAAATGAGGGAAGAGGGACTTAATCCCTACTTCGAAGATGTTGCCTCTCAACTCTCTTCTTCCCTGCTCCTTAGCAAATCATGGGCGAACCTTTCATAATCCTGACCAGACTCTGAAATGACATCGTACTATATCTTCCACTACAGTTTTAGCAACTCAGATCTCCAAAAAGCAGGAAAGATAAGGTCTTGAAAAGCTGGTCGGTGACTTTCCTCAAATCACATCCCAAGGAAACTGAGATGAGGTGTCACCCTGTCACTCGCCTTCTGCCAGGAGAAGGTGAGTGGGGAGCACATCAGCCATCTCTGGGAAGAAGCTGCTCTCTAGTGGGCACCGCCCCGCCTCCTAAAGCCCTGGACTTTCAGCTCAGGAACAGCATGTTGTGAAAAGATGCTTCCTTGGACATCCTGGAGCTTCTCGGAGCTATTAAGCCCCGTGACTGGATCTCCCTCCTAGTGCTCAAAGGGTGTCCTCTACTGAGCCACTAGCACTGATTATTTATCCATAAAACATGAGATTTGTGGAGAGGGTGGTGGAGCAGCAGAACAGAGGAGAAAGGGAACGATAGTGAAAGGGAGCATAAATAGTTAATTTGATGATGATTTAGAATGACTCTGGTTGCTGTTTGAGATAAAAAAGCTGCAGTGAATTCAGAAAATACTAAAATAGGGCCTCATACAGGCATTTCATTTAGATTTAATAAGACTGATTATTAAGAGCATATTTCATGACGATTAAGAATTCTGACAGTCTCCCATCCACCAACTTTAATGTGCGCCACAAAAATTAAAATACTTATTTATACAACTAAAGTGCTAATAAGTTCATTTTGAGAAATTCTCTGAACTTGCATAGGCTTAAACTTTTTATAGGGGCAGGAAAAACACTCCAAGATGATAGGATCTAGAAACCACAGGGAAACTTGGGAAATGCAATTAGAGTCCCCAGCCTCCACCTGAGTTATCAAATAAGCGAGTCAAGCTTCCCATCTACATGACCTGATGAACACACGCACAGGTACATACACGCGCATGTGCACACACACACACACACAGAGAGATGAACACACCTGTACCTGTCAGCAGCCATCTCACGCCTCAGCTTCTTTCAGTTTTTGAGGGGTGGGTACCCTGTTTCCCATCCCCTTACACCTCATTCCTTTGCCTCTAACTTGCTCTAGAGCTGATCTTGGTTTGCAACAAGAGCCCACATGGCCCATTCTCTGCTTTAGGAAACTCCTAGAGACAGCATCAACAGGCCTGTCAGCGGGCTACTTGCCTTATACG
Source organism: Galemys pyrenaicus (assembly GCA_019455555.1). Taxonomy (NCBI): domain Eukaryota; kingdom Metazoa; phylum Chordata; class Mammalia; order Eulipotyphla; family Talpidae; genus Galemys; species Galemys pyrenaicus. The sequence goes on along the minus strand of JAGFMF010012131.1, from coordinate 972,345 downwards.
AAGGCTGTCTCACGCCTCCACTATTTCACCTACAAGGTGCAAGCCATGAGTCCCTGAGGTCTGATACAGCCCTCGCCGGCCCGGCACTAGCCTGATCTACAGGGCTGCCCTCTTCCTCAAGCCTCAGCCAGTGGTCTTGCTGGCGCCCCTGACAAATTCCATGTGTGCCTCTATCCTGAACACCATTCTGCTGGCTGATACCCTAGCTCTGGCGTCCCCCTCGCCCATGCCCCTTGTACTCCTAAGCACTGGCTGGGCTCAGACAAATATGGGCAGTTTGTACCTATATTCCTTGGGCAAAGACCAAAGGCAAGGGCCCCGAATTCACAGAGCCCAAATGTGAATGCCAGCCCTGCCCCTCACAGGCTTTGAAATAAAGGGTATTTCCTGGACATCTCTGTGTCTCGAATTTCTCTGAAAAAAAAAAAAAAAAACTGCCTACCTCACAAGACTGCTTTAAGATTAAACAAGACAACTTCAGTTAAAGTGTTTATCAAAGAGCCTCCTGAAACACAGTCACCAGTCCACACATGGTCCATATTAACACTGCTCGTGATATCACTTATCAGTGCAATGACCAGTTCCAACACTAGCCTGCCTGGCACATTCACTGTGCTGCCCTGTGCTGAGCAAATGTGGGTTTGAAACCATTTCTATGGACAACACCCAACCTCATCCTAGTTTCTTACCTATTTTCATTATTGTGATGTTACCAACATCCCAGCATGCTTTCCATCCTGGGCACTTTCTTCTTGATAATTCCTGTCTCCAGTCTATAAACGCTGGACCCCAGCATTGGTTCAAACATACTGCCTCCCCCAAAGGACCCTGCAAAGTTGAAACTCAATACACATTGGCTGTGACTGTGAGTGTCTTATGTTGGCTCTGCTCTGCCAACTGTGGCAGCTGTCCCTGATAAATAAATATTCCCCTCCTCTGCTCCTTCTCTCTAAGTGTGCTTCCTTAATAATCTTTTGCCTATACTAGCCCTTTGCTCATTCAATGGTCTCCTGAGGCCTCACTGAATTCAGCTGATGGTTTGTAGGACTGCAGTGGGTTGAATGGTGACCCCAAAAATATTTCCACGTTCCAACCCCCAGAACTTTTACATGTACCTTATAAAGAGAAGGTCCTCACTGAAAATTAAGGATCTTGAGATGAGATCATCTTGAACTTAGGCCTTAAATCCAGTGACAGATATCCTTTTAAGAGAAAGGCAGAGGGAGATTTGAAACCCACTCGTACTGGGGAGAGGACCAGGTAGAGCCAGAGAAAGGGATTGGAGACTTGCAGCCTCAGGCCAAAGAATGCCTGGGCAAGGAAGGGTTCTTCACCAGCCCTGTGTGGAAGCATGGCCCTATCAAGAACTTGAATTCAGACTTCTCAACCACACAGCTCAGAGAATAAATCCTTATATTTTAAGTACCCCAGTTTGTGGTAATTTGTTAGGCAGCCCTAGGAAACTAATATAGGAGTTAAAGGAATGCTGGTCAATAGTTAGAAGCTTGTGGTTATGCCCAGTATGAAAGTTCCCAGTTTACAAACGACCATCTCCCAGTTCACAAACGGCAGCTGAAGGAAAACTGAAGCAGAGCAGGGGGACGGGGTCAGAGGGCAGGAAACACCACTACATATCTTGACTCTGATGAGTAGGGTCTGGCGTTGTCCATCTGCCCTGTAAAGAAGGTGCCTGTATGGACAACATGCATTTAACTGAAATGTTTAGACATATGCAGTGACCTCCATTTGGAATTTTTCTCCAGTCTCCACAAAAGTGGGGGTTGAGAAGTAGGGGGACAGGATTGCTGTGAAGACACTAGAGAGGCTTAGGCTTGCTATCCTGTTCCCGAGGGGTTTTTCTGCTCTACCACTTGGTAGCTATGGCGTTTGAGCAAGGGGACTTCACCTCTCTCAACTTGAGTTTCCATATAATGGATAATCAATAGCATCCTTGCAGGTGAAAGGTCAAAACATCAAAGGACATAGAAAGAGCAAACATACCTCCACAGGCACCTAAAGTCTCAGAATAAGCAATGTATTTTATTATTTTATTAATATTTTCACAAACAGAGAGAACTATCAATTCTTATGCTCTTTTCTTCTTGCTCCTTCCAAGGAAAAACTACAAAGGAAGGTAATTAGAAAAAGTACTGGGTCCAGGGCCTCCCTGGTCGCACAGTGGGTTAAGCAACGCACTATGAAGCAAACTGCAGCCACTGCAGCACGAGTTCGACCCCTGCTGCCAGCCAGGGAGGGGACCCACATGGCGCGGCAGACCTCTCCTGCCTCGCCCACTGCTCCTCTCAGCAGTGTACTTCCGTTGATCTGCCTGTTCTGCTCCCTGCTCTCATTGGTGAATCCTCTCACCACCCCCCCTACACACCTCTGGCCTGTACCCCAGTGCTTGTATGAATAAATAAATAGATCTTTTTTAAAAAAAAAAAAGTACTGGGGCCTCTCTGGTGGCACAAGGGGTTGAGCACAGTACTGTGGGGCCTCCACAGCCACTGCAGCATGAGTTCGCTCCCTGGCCAGGGAGGGGACCCACATGGCACAGCAGACCTCTCCTCCCTTGCCCACTGCTCACCTCAGCAGTGTATTTCAATAAGTCTGCCTGTTCTGCTCCCTACTCTGTCTCTGGTGAATCCTCTCAACCCCCGCACCTCTGGCCTATACCCCAGATCGTGTATGCATAAATAAATAAAATAAAATAAATGAAAAAGTACTAATTCTATACTAAACATTTAGGAGGGAGCACTTTGTACATTTCAACCATTGCCATTATCAAGAACCATGAAATCATAGCATATGACAGCCAGAAAGATCCTTAGCAACTATCTAAAAGCCTTTAATTGTAAAGACAGAGGAAGTGAGGCTGGGCAAAGGTAGTTACCCAAGTCATTAGGCGAAACTTTGTAACTAAGCTAGGGTCAGCAACTGGACCTTCTGATCACCTGCCTTAACCTCATATTACTTCATCAGACTATAGTGTGCTCCAGACACTGAGTGTGACACTCTCTTCTAAGGATGGAGGAGCTACTGTCTGGGGAGTTAAGGCCACAATAACACAAAAATTCAGCTGTGTGAGCCAACATCCAAAAATCTAGTTAAGACCTGCTTCATATCCCAGGAAAAAGGAATATGTTTGGAGAGGTGAAGTGAAAGGAAAAAATAAAACTTCTTTTGCAACATATGTCCATACATTCATTAGAGGCAGAAAATTGCTGTTTCCTTATGATTTATAGCAAAGATATTATAGGTGAATTAGCTGGGTTTCATCTTTCTAAATGTCAGCCCAGATGACCCACATCGGTGTAGGCATGTGAATATTAGGTTACAACAACATTTGAAAGGATCCTAAAAAAGTGTTTTAGCACAGTTAAAGTGTGATCAAAACATATCATTTCAGGAGTCACAATATTTATCATTTTAATATTAATAATGCCATTTTGCATAAAGCACCATACAAGGAATAATGCTTATTAAGACTGCAAAGATTTCCATGTTGGAGAAAGGGTGAAATATTTAGAATATATCAGAGAGAGAGAGAAGCAGCAGTATCACTAACACAGAATCCAGTATCTTTTCTTTGTAGATATTTAAGGCAACCAAGCATTCCCGAAGATAGGGACAGAAATCGACAAGAGAAAGGAGCAATTTATTTAGCCTACAAGTCAGTAAATGAAACATACCCAAAAAGGAACCGTGTTTTATGGCTTATGGCCCTGTAAGCAAAGCTTAGCGGATTTCTTCCAGAAGTCTTAGAACTGAACCCTCAGTGTTAGGGACTGGTCAAGGGGAAGTTAATGGCATTTCCCACAGCCTGATATGGCATGCATAAGCAATACCTTCATATACAGGACAAAATAAAAATAAAGGAGAACACTGTCCCAATGAGCTGTATTGGTGAGAAAACAGAAGCATCATCCTCAGCAGCAACAGAGATTTTGATAACGGCATCTTGGGATAGGCTGTTGAAAGTTGACTGTGTGGCAATGGGTTTAGCCACAGGTTTTTTGTACATACTGGGCTTTGCTGTTCCTAGTATCAGGAGTTCCCTTCCTGTCCTTACCCTTTTTACCTAGTGAGTTCCCATTTCCCCCTTCTTATATGTCATTAGCTTAGGGAAGCCTTCCTGGATCTCTGTGACAAGATTAAATGTCCATTTCAATACTCTCTTATGGTACCCTGCCTCCCATCCACATAGCACATATCTCAGTTGTAATTTTATAGTATATGTACAGGTGTGATTTTATCTAATGTCTGTGTCCACACTTGCCATGTCTGTGTTTGCTTGCCAATGGATCCCTGTTACCTAACGCAGGACCTGACACACAGGGGACAAGCCACTGATGTGGGCTAGATGAATCAATGAGAAGACCAAGGACACTGGCTTGCTAGACTATTAGCAAAGATTAGTGTTAAGAGTACAGCCTAACAATCTAGAGGTCAATGTTCAGTATCATTCCTTTTCATTGCTAATATTATAATTAGCTGTCATTTGTCTGAATCCATGAGACAAGAAGCTCTTGAAAGGCAGGAGGTGTTTGTTACCTTCTCTCACCTCCCCAAACCTAGGTTCTAGCCCCAACAAGTGTCCAGAAAACATCTGCTGAAATGCAAATAGCTTGACTTACCTATACTTCACACTGCCTGCTCCATTTATGTACTTATGAAAAGCATGTCATCCATCTTTAGGTACCCCAGAATTTATAGCAGTATCTACAGAAGGTTTTAAGGACTTTGCAGGCCAAAAGAGGAAGGAGGAATCACAGAGAAGCTATAGCTCCCTAGAGCAAGAGGTCCAAGCAATATTAAAGTCTTGCTGATGAAGCAGTACAGCCATGTGCTTCTGCCCCATCACAGAAGCCCAGGAGGTTCACAGAAGTGTCCAATTACCAACTGTAGAGTGAACTCTGCTGGCCAGGATGCTTATTCTGAATGTGACTTATGCAGTTCACCAAGATCAAAACCCACTCTGGTGCAGAACTTATTTTCCTATAAAAATATACAAATACATAAGCACACATTTGCTTCTAATTTCAGGAAATTTCTGGACCTTAAAAACATATCCATTGGTCCTGAATCTTTATCCTAATGGTCTGGGTAGTACAAGTTAAAAGCTCCTGGTTTAATGTATAAAGACAATAAAACCCCAACTTATTAGAAGATATTTAGAAGATGAGGGGTTAATTTTCCTGTGTACATGAAAAGGAGTCAGTATTTCAAAGTAACCCTTTGAAGACTCTTCCCTTGGAGAGAATCTGGTTCCAACACCCCCCTGTAATAGGTCTCAGTCCAGACCATTCCCAGCCTGCCCATCCCCAGGCACCTAGCCCACCCAGACCCTCTTGCTGTATCTTCAGAACTTTCTAGTTCTGGCTTCAGTCTATAGAAAAAAAGACTGAACCTTCAGCTTCTTCTAATTCATCCTGCATTTTGCTGCACATTTTTTTAGACTGTTTTCTTCATTAATATTAATTAATTCAAAAACACCCTCATTGTTTGGCTATCTCAGACTATTTCAGACTCCTGACATTTCATTCCAAATATGCTACTCCTGGCACATCCTGAATGTCTACAAACAGGGAAGGGCAGCTTTGAACCAGTCACTATCAATGTGATTACGCTTCATTACAAGATAGACCAGTTGACCACCTAACTCAAGTATGCAAAGTGCTTTCCTATCCACTACCTTTCAATGCTCACAACAGATCTATGTGAATTTGCCATTATCCTCATTTGATTGATAAGGAAACCAAGTTAAATAAAGTTGCCCAAGATAACACAGGATGAAAACTTTGAACTTGAGCCCCGGCAGTACTCAGCGACTCTAAACCCTGTGCTCTTTATGTTCATAGCCTCAGAGTCTAATATGTTTTGGAAAACGTGGAGACTTTATGGGAATACTTCTCAGGGACTTCAGTATGCCAGTGGGCACCCCGAGCTGCTATGAAGCCTTCGGCTGCCCTAACACCATGTTTGCTGTGACAACCTTACTGATTCTCTCAGATTTACAAGGGCAGGTTCCCCACACTCTATTCTGACTCCTATGCCCACAGAGAAATGGCACTCCCAGCAAGCTCTTGTCCTCGGTTTTGGCTGGCTCCTTAGATGCTAACACCTGCATTTGCTCTGCTTGGGCAAGTCTAGTGAGATTAGACAGACATCTTAGGGCTCCCTAAAGGCCAGAGGAGACCCAGACCTAGGTTCCCACCCCTGGTCCAGTCTGACCCTCCAAGAAAAAGGTGCTTCTCCTCAGATGGTCTTCCAGGTTCTATTCCAACCACTGGAGAAAGGAAATATCCCAAAGAAGAGAGCAACACAAACCACAGAAATGGCAGTGCCATTCAGCAAGAGACATGTTGGCCATCGAATGAAGACAATCAAGTACTATGACAGAAACTAGGAGCAACGACAGACATCCATACTGATGAGATTTTTTTTAAAACAAACCAAAAAAGCTGTTTTCTCTTAAGGCTCAGTGATACTGACAAAAATAAAGTTTAATAAAGACCTATATGTCCTGAGCCAAAAGCAAGGCATATTGTCTGACTAGGGATTTATGCCTTCTTTTTTTTTCCCTGGGTGCCTGAGGCAATCTAGAAGGTGTTTATAAGCCAAAACACTAAGATTTTTAGTACTCAGAGAGTTTTTGTGAGGACAAAGAGACATAATATTTAAAATTAGGGCTGCCCCAGAAAACCTGGGCCACATGATTATCTTCATTAAACTAAATCACTTCAAATCAGGTGGGTATACACCTGGATTGCTCAATGAACTAGTTGATTAAATCTCAAAGACTATCAAGTTGTGAATGTGGGTGTGGAGGCGGGGTGCAGAGACCACATTTAGGGATGAATTTATGGACCAGGTCAGGGACAGGCAGGCAAAGTTACGCAGGGGAGGTCCATATACAAGTTCTCAGGGTTGTACTTGAGGGTTAGTGGTCAAGATTCAGTGAATGAACCCAAGGGCGCAGTGAGGTGTTAAGAAACACAGAGAATATGAAGGGGAGACATCCAGGGTTTTGTAACACCCAAGTACCTCTGAAAGAAAGGTAGGGGAAGAGTCTTTAGTCAGCCCACCACATGGGTGGGGACACAGGGGCCAACAGTGAGGAGACCTGGATTCCCAAAGGAAGACTTTCAGATGCTGCAGTCGGTCTGGAGCCAACATGGCAGATGAGGAGCTGTACAGGAAAGAGCTGAGGTGGGAAGGAATGGCCGGCTAGACAAATCCAACTCCCAAGTGGAAAAAAATACATGCCTGAGCCTGCAAGTGAAATTTGGCAATACTGAGTTGGACCTGCAACTTTGTACCCCAAATTAAGCAGTGTGAAATCATAGAAAGAGATGGGCTTTTATGCCTGGCTTTGTCATTTACTATTTGCTTGACCTTGGAAAGTCCCTTAATATCATGGTAACCATATAACTCCACTTGCCAGAGACAGTCCTGATTTATATATGTTGATTTTTTTTAAACAGAATTTTATGTTAATAATTTTGAGTAGAATTATTTCATGTTTAAAAAATAATAAAAAAGTTTCTCAGATAATAAAGTGTGTGTGTGTGTGTGTGTGTGTGTGTGTGTGTGAGGGAGAAAGAGACAGAGAGAGAGTATTTTTAGAGCCACATCCCCCACTCTGCTTTACTCTTAAAAGTATCCCAGATTAGATGACTTCATCTGGAAGCCTTGGTTGCCTATTTGGAAATAAGAAAATTGATTCTTTTTGCAAGGTTTTTATGGATCATGTATATAAAGAACCAGGCAGAATACTTATAATTCTCTTTTTCATGTTAATTCCCTTCTTTGACTTTCTTAGAAAACTGTGTTGGGGAGGAATGGGGGTACAGAGAACTAGTGCTAAACCCCTCCCTAAGCCACACAGTCCCCAGGCCCACTGGCTGTCCTCGCTTTCAGCTTCTGTTTGAGCTTAAGGAGATAAAAAAGCTCCTGGGGCAGAGATGGAAAAGCAGCCAGCCCTCTAACAAGTCCACCTAATCCTGAGTCTGGGTTCACTTAATCCCATACCAGGTCTCTGACACTGCTTTGGCTCCTGTCCTTCCAGACACCATACCCCAGACAGCCTCATTTCAGGTCATTTCCTGCACCCTGAAGTCCACCTGACCGAGGAGACTGTCCTTCATTCAGCAGACTGCGTCAACTCACTTTTATGGGTATGGCACTGGCCAGCACTGGGGGCTGTAAGAAGAATAAGGTCCCTCTCTCCACGTGGAGCCTGCCTCCCCGGGGACCTCCGTCGCTGCCGTCAGCTCCCATCCCTGCATCTGCAGTGCCACCCGCTGCCGGCTGTTGTTAGGAAAAAGGGTGAAATCAACACAGTGATGTCACTCATGCCGTGGGACCTCCTATGGTGGGCTCTGTCCCTCACTTCAGACCCCTTACAGTAAGATGGATGATAACATGATGGCCTTGAATCGGGGACAGGGCCCCAGGCTACGACTGAGGATCCAGGACACAGTCTCGGTGGGCGGGGGAGTTTTATTTAAATCATTTCTTCATGCTGGTATCAGAACAATTCAATTTAAAATCTTTGCACATCCCAGATGACTAGGGAAAGAGAAACCCATTAACAACTCTTTGAAATTAGTAGCAAATGTCCCGAGATGTGTATATTTGGTAGATGAAAAAAAAAAGTCTGTGGACTGGGCAGATTAGAATATGAGATGTCTCAAACCATTCAGAAAATACTACCCTTGGAAGTCTCATAAAGTGATTATTTAGGTAACAGGACTAGGGTACAGGCTGGTCCCCTGGAGAGCTGGAATTTCTTTTCACAGAGAACGAAGCAAGGCTGTGATCCAGAAGATTCTTTTAGAGGAAGTGAGGAAACCTTGGAGAGGCTGCTGTCTCTGCTTTGGCTTTGAGCAGGCGGAGCTCTGGAGAGAGCTCTGGTTGGGGCTTGGCTGAGGGATGGAAGATTTCCCACATTGAAGCTGGGTTTTCAGCACTGTGGGCTACAGGTCTCTGACAGTTGCTGGCTGACATAGAAGTTAGGGAAAAGCTCTGGGCAGAGGAAAGATCTGCTCTGAAGGTCACAGAGCAGAAAGTTTGTTATTCAGGAACAAAACCTTCTAACCACTTATTGCTTTGAAACCATCACATCAGTCTCTTTTTCCCTTTTCCCCAGCTTTCCTTGCTATAGTTCTTTCCACTGAATTTTTAACTTAACCTAAGCAGTGAGGGAGCACTTTAAGATGGCTCCTCTCCACCAGAGGTAGGGGTCTACACTTAACCTGCTTTCCAGACTCAGTCTCCAATGTGACCCTCCCAAGCAGCAAGCCCTCTACTCCAGCTAGGTATGCCCAGCCGAGATGGCTGAGCTGCTTCTCTCATGGCACCCAGACTACTGTCCTGGGACTCTGATAGTGGGCCTTGTCTTGGCCAGCTCTCTCACGCAGGGGCCCCAGTGTCCTGTTGCTACAACCACAGCTTAAGGTACAGTTCCAAAAGAACAGTCTGCCTAGTACCTTGTCTCAAATACCTCAAATACCACTACTATCAGGATACCGTGTGGCCCTCTGATACCAGGGTAGCTTAAACCAAATCCAAGTGCCCCACACCCCTTTGAACTTCAGTGCCCCCTCGAGGCCAGACCTATACCTGTGGCAGTCTCCCATAGTTCTAAATTGCTCGATCAGACCCCCACAACCCAGTCTCTGATCATTTCTCCTGTCATTTCTTACAGTCCCCCCTCAACCTCTATTCCCCAGAACACAGAAGGACTGCAGAAGCATGAGCACAAGCTTGCCACAGCTTTTGGCAGACAGCAGAATCAGGGGAGTGCTCTGGGCATGAAAACACCTCTCTTGTTCCCCATCTCCTCCCACTGCCCCGCACAGCACAGTTATATCATCCCTTCCCATGTAAAGCCTTTTCACCTTCTCTCTCTGCCCAATTTCCCCAAAAGAACCGAAGTCTGCCTCCTTTCTGCCTGTACTGCACCATACAGTACCCACTAAGCTCCTGACACTCTTCGGGCACCTGTCTCTCCTAATAGGATTATACTCTGGAGGACTAGCATTGATGGGCTTCATCTCTCTTTTCCTAACACCCGGCACAATACTGACACTCAATACAAGAATCTTGCTTCTTTTCTTCCTTCTTCACTGCTCTTTTGTACGTAATCCGGGGTAGGTGAGTAATCTAGAAACACATTCAGGTTAGGGCTTTGGGCCAAGAGCAGGGATTGCTAAAACCTCAGGGAAAATCAGAGTTGCACCCTAGGTCAGAGAACTGGAGGTCAGAGTCAGGTTGAACGACACACACAGGCAGCAGGCTGCAACCCGACATCCATCTGTGATGGATGTCTCCCTTGGGAGCATGCTGCCTGAAGTTGGTGGGAGCAGAAGGCTGCACACCTGTCCTCAGCCAGCAGGGGTGAGGAGACAGAGCTCATGGGCAGGAATGACTGTCATTCTTTCACCCAGTTTCATGACTGACCCGCTGAGTGTGCTTCCCTGCCCCCACGGTGATCAGGATGGTTGGGATCCCTGGTTCAGAGGACAGGCCAGATGTTTGTAGACTGGTTTCATCATGGGACCTTCAGAAACATCCCAGTTAGGTGTAGTGAATGGCACCAGTATCATGTTGGACAGAGGAGGTCGGGACCCAGTGAGCAATGCTGAGGTCCTAAAACATTTCCCCTACTACCTGGAGTCTACTCAGTTCTGACCAACTCCCCTCAATGTAATTGAGAGACAAAAAGTGGAAAGTTGAAATGGCACCTGATTCAATGACTAAGTGTATCAAATCAAGATACCGTACATCTTAAAACATCTACAATGTTATGTATCCATTAGATTTCAACAAGACAGGGGAAAGGGGAGAGAAAAACTGACACCTGGTTGAGTTCAGAGGGATCTGTGCTATGGGAATATATCTTAGAAGTTGACAAAAGAAATAGAATGAAGAAGAGTTTCCTTCAAGACTCCTAAATTCTCATGATTCCTTTTTATTTGCATGGGAGAAAACACTGCGTTATTCTATGACAGAGATCACCACAGAAACGGGTTATATTTGCACCTAAGAAAATCGACACCTGAGAATCCTCATATTTGTGTGTGACATTGTTTATGGAGAAAAGAGACAAAGAGTTATTCATTTTTATCAATACTTCCAATCCTCTATGAAACTACATTTCTTGACATTTCTGGGGCCCCTGAAAAGGAAGGTTTTGTTCATTTAAGGCTTAAGATTGGTGTGGTCCTCTTATGGTCTTTTTTGCCAAGTAGCTTGAATACAAAACAGCCCCTGGAGATCTCCAGCCTATTCCTTCTAGAGAAACAATGTCACAGCTTCCTCCTTATCACCCTGCCTATTGAACTGCCCCAGGTTGGCTTATTCACCAAAGCCACTCATAGCCCTGAGAGCTTCAACAATTTCTCAACAATAACACACTTTGTTGTCCTCAGCCTCTCCTCTGTTCAGCAGCCCACTGCCACGTTGAAGGCATCAGCGGGTAATTTCAGACGCTATGCTGAAGAGAAGAAAAGTGCCAAGTTCAAGCAAGTATTATGATTATGATTATTGCTACTTCTGCACAAAAACGGGCCTCACGTGAGGGTCAGCTCACATTCAACATCTCAGTGGTGTATCTCCCTTCCATCAAAGGACCGCTTCTCTGATCCCATGAGGAAAAGAACTGAGGAAGGCAGGACTGGATTTAAATGGAGAGAAAATTAATGAAGTGATTTCTCTAAGGAGTTGAAACCTTATTCTTTATTATTTTCCATCTGCTGCTCTCTCCATTGGCTCACCCTCTGCATGAACTGCGGAACCTTCTGTGAGCCTTACACTTTCTTTTCCTGGGCTTCTCATCTGCCAAATGAGGATATGAATATTTGCTCCAACCCTGAACGGGGGCAGATGCAACAAGACAAGGTCACTGGAACTGCTCTTGAAGACATACAGCACTACCAGTTTCCTCCACCAGCTGAAAGTAGAGCATTCCTAGCTGGTATGATTTGATAGTTTATTTTTCAGGCCTGGTAATACTATTACTATTAATTTAGATATAAAAAATTTTTGAGCATGACCAGATTCAAAATATAATCCACCAAACTTATCAAATAGAAAAGTTCTACATTCAGAGAGTACAGGAAACCTTTATTAACGCGATGCTCCATCATCAGCATCATCACAGGCAGTTTCACATAAACTGTGTTTCTGTTCAAATGGACAGCATCCCTTTTTAATGTATCAAACACTAGTGGAGTGGCCACAAGGGATAGAGAAATATGACGCTGACAAAGTCTCTGCCATCTCTCTGTCTACTTACACAATTAACTGCTATTAAGAGAGAAGAGTGACAGGGGAGTGTGGAGGACGGGAGGGTTAATCCTGACAGGGGAGTCAGGGCATAATTTACAGAGAAGGTGAGAACTCAGCTGTTTCTTGAAGGTGGAAAAGATGAAATTTTTATTTAGGTTAAAATATTCACTAAGAAGGTTTAAGATGGAAGAGATTGGTGGGGTTATGAGAAAACTAGAAAATTAAAGTCAAGGTTTAAAAGCACCAGTCTGTCACTACAACTGTGATAATAGAATGCCAAGAGGGTAGATTCTTGAATTGTCAGCTGAGAATACCAGGCACCACCCTCTCCACCCTCTGCAGGGTACTATGCTCCCCTTAAAGGACAGAGGGGAAAGTCCCTTGTTATTAGATCACTTTGTACTCTTCAAAAGACAGGCATTAGTGTCATTCACTCCTTAAAGGCCCCTTCCCTTCACCAATATCAAAAGTATTTACACAGGATATGTATTTATCCTGGAACAAATCATCACATTTGTCAAGCAAACCCAAGTTTATTAGGACTGATGTTGCAAATAATTTCCTAATTATGTAAATGAATAAAATCTGTTTTTAATTAATCTCTAGGCTTTACTTGCATTATAAGAATAAAATCTGTTTGTATCTTATTATGGGGTTGCTATTTTCAACAATTAGCATGAATGGGAACACTGACAGTTATCACACAGGGCAGAATGAATTTATCTGATAAGGTTAGAGGTTCACTGCAATTCTAAGAATTCCTTGGAATTTAACAAAAGTCCCAGTTAATGAACTACAATGACCATCAAAAAAACAAAAACCAGAAATAGCTGGTGCTGGTGAAGGTCTCACTGTTGGTGGGAATGTAGACTGGTCCAGCCTCTGTGGAAAACAGTATGGAGTTTCCCCAAAATATTAAAAACAGATCTAACATATAAGCCAGCATTCCCACTCATTGGTATTTATCCAAAGAATACAAAAACACTAACTCAAATGGGTATACACACTCCTATGTTCATTACAAGCACTATTAACAATAGTCAAGCCATGGAAACAACCTCAGTGCCCAAAGACAGATATAGAAGATAGGAGAGATGCACACAATGGAATACTACTTACCTATAAAAAGGGATGAAATCTTGCCACTGATGACAACAGGGATGGAAGTGGAGGGGATTATGCTAAGTGAAATGAGTCAGAAGGAGAAAGACAAATACTGAATGGACTATGGAAGGAACAGACAAAATTGAATCAAAGAAACCCTAGAAATAAAACAGCAAAATTGGAGCTACCAGAGGAAGAGAGTGGTGGTGGTGGAGAAAAAGTGGGAGGGGGCCCAATGGTTTATGAACTATATGTTCCTTGGTGGTAGGAGTGATGTGGTGACATACATCTGAAGAGGTGCTAACTTATTCCCCTAAATCACACGCAGTGTCTGAAACCAATATTACCTAAACGTAAAATAATATTATAGGGGGGAGGGGAATTATTTTTAAGGAAACAAAAACAAAAATAGTGTCAGGATGATTCAGCTTTAGTTATACTAACTTTAGTCAGTAAGCTCTGCTTTTGGTATGTTTTCTCCCTTATAAACTGCCTTGTTCTTTAGTGAATAAGATAGCTAGATACGCTGACCGATAGACAGACAGACAGTATCATCTAATTCCTATTTTACGTATATACTCTGATATTTAACAGTTTCTTTATTCCCTACACTTTCTTGCAGTTCAGACAATGCTTGTATAATTATTTTTCTTCTTACAGAACATCATTTAGGAAATTCCTAGGTGAGGAGGGGGTCTGTTGGTAGTGAAACTTGTCAGTTTCTATTTTTCTTTGTTATATTTCATTTTTTAATTAATTTATCATATTGCCCCCCCCACCCTATCTCTCACTTTATCACTCTAGGTTGAGGTTAATTTCTTTTCAAGGTAATGATGGCATCATCCCTTCATCTACTGACTTGCCACATACAACTTCCTTTGTTTAATTGATGATTCTATGTAGAAAATCTGCATTTTAATCTGGCTCCTTGTAGGAGCCTCTCTCTGTCTTTATCTATAGCCTTAGTAAAAATAAACTAAAAATCAAAACCACCAAGAGACAACTGTAAATCTGAGACATCCCTAGAGGAGGAGGAGGGAGAAGGAACAAAATGGGTGGGAAGAGCACAAGGGACTATGGTGATGGTGCACGGGTGAATTGGTGATGGGAATCTTACAGGAATGAGAAATATACACTGTACAAATATGAAAAATAATGTAAAATATAAATATTTTTTTAAAAAGTATCCCTAGAAAGTGTAATAATACCACACATTCTTCACATAAGGCCTGTGGAATCAAAACTGGAGACCAAAATCCAGAACTTGATCACCCTCAGCAGTGACCACATAAACAAGACTCAGAGCTCTGACAAGTATAATCGTATCATTCCCTTGGAATCTTTCACTTTGTGTCTCCAGTTTCAGGCTATGAAAAATACTATTGTGTGGATATTTATAAGAAGGTAAGGAATTGTTCCTTGTTTGGTGGATTTTATTATTATACCATTGTTGCTATTAAAATGATAAGAGGAAAAGAAGCACTTAAAATTTTTATACCAGAATCTTCATTGTAATTTCCCAAGACAACTAGAATTGATTAATGAGTTGTAACATGATGTAGATCTAATTTAATACATATACCAAGGTCTTCAGAAACCTGTTAGCATTTTCCTTCTTCAGCAAATAAAATGGTATATAATCTATAGTTGAGTGACTATTATACCACGGAAACTAGTGGTATGGTAACTAATGGTTGATTACCAGAGAGTTGTGGGATGAGGCCACCATGATCTGATTTCAAGAGTAAGCAAGATCACTCCATGGCCCTTTATTTGATAGTGACTCAAGAGGTCTGCAGATGCCTTTCTCAAGGTATTTTAAGGGTTGTATGAATGCTAATGGATGAAACAGTTCTGTCTCCAGGCCATGCCGGCTTGGGGGCACAGTAAAGTCATTCAAAAGAATACCTGCACACATATGTTTATAGCAGCACTCTTTACAATAGGTAAGACCTGGAAACAACCTAAATGCCCAAAAACAGATGAGTGGATCGGGAAGCTGTGGGACATATACACGATGGAATACTACTCAGCAATCAAAAATGAAAAACTAGA